>CM076584.1:257614972-257959211 GCA_034641835.2 Pinus albicaulis | reverse complement strand
CTAAGTGTTCGGTGGTGTTGGGTATGTTATATTCCTTGACGACTAAGCACGCGGGGGTAAGACGGGCGTCGCCCCACCTTCGGGAAATTAGAGGCGGTGGAGCCTAGGCGAAAATGTTTTGGTCCTTAATTTCTGGCGGGTAGTCCACGTCCATGGTTTTGTGCATGGTTTTGCACATGGTTTTGGGGTACGATGGTATTCGGCCCCTGGTATTTTTGTAGATTCGGTCAAGGGAAATACGGTTATGTTCTAATCCAGGGTTTATGGATTGGGGTTTATGTATGCTTCGGCATGTATATATATGTGTTGTAACACTAAAAGGAATATAATGAAAAATCAAGTTGGTCGTCCCGATTTGGGATCCGGGGGAAAATCTCTGTGTTTATCTGTTTTATGTTTTATGCTCTCGCTATTGTTTATTTTCTGTTATAAGATTAGGTATGATAAGGTACATTTGAGTTGAAAACCTCTAAGTGGAGTAACAGGCTAGCAAGAACTCGAAACCCATTATGAAAGGGAATCTCGGTGTATTTTTAGTAGAGGAAATGGTTTTTCCTGCTCTTCAAATGTAGGAGGAGTGTGATATGGTGGCTATATTGTGTTTCTTTGGCTCCATTTTGTACCTAATGCCCGAGTATCTTTATTAAAGCAGTGGCATTCCTACGGCGATGCATGTCTGGGTTAAGCTTCGACACTTTCCCCTCTCTTGCTGGAGTGATTATTGTTTGAAGACTATTGGAAATAGTATTGGATGTTTCCTTGACCGGGCTTAGCTGAGTGGCTAACAATTTTCATGTGCAAACGTTTGTATTGAAGTGGATCTTGAGAAAGGATTTCCCTCAGAGATAGTCTTAAGTCAACGTGAATGGAATGTCACTTAAACACTAGACTATGACCAACTTCCCTTCAAGTGTATTTTTTTTCACAAGTATGGGCACTTTTCTTGTGACTTTAAGAAGAACAAGAGTGGAATTAGTGAGGGGTTTTCCCCTTCACAGGAAGAATACAGGCATAAGCAAAAAAGGGTGGCCTCTAAAGGAGAAATTGGAGCTAAACCTAATAAAAACCATGCTCATAATGTGGCTTCAACTTCTACAAATCATTTTCCAATTTGCTATGGGAAGGGAAAGAGTAGTCGACTCCAGTGGAAGGTAACAAAGAGATAATACCTATGGAGGAAGTGGAAGAAGAAGAATATGGGCAGTTTCTCCAAGAAAAACTAGCACTGGTCAAAAGCTTGGCTCAATCTAAGGTTCAACACAGTGTTACGACCCCTTAAATCTTAGCAAGGATGATAAAGGTTCTGAAGGTGCATCCCTAGAACTACAAGTCATTAATGAAGGGACTAGGAAGGTGCTCACGAGAAGTGCTAAGAAGAGATCAAATTGGAAAAGTGACTCATCTAGTCAGGAGTTGGAGAATCACAAAGCCAAAGGAAGGCCCTCCAACAAAGATGGAAGGGAAGTTGAAGCAGAGCAAAACATTAAGATGGGAAATCAACCTCAAATTACAAAGATCCTGAAAAATGTGAGTAGCAAGGAGCAAGTGAATGTCAGATCCAAAGGAGGTAATTCCAAAGCCTCTAAGTTAAGATGAAAGCAATTTCATGGAATATAAGGGGACTAGAAAACCCCTTTAAATCCTAGGCTATATAAGATCTCATAAGAATGGAAAAACCTCAAGTTTTGTTCTTATAGGAAACTAAGTTAAATGATGAAGAAATATTAGTGTTATCTAGATCCTTTTGGAAAAACAATTCAGGAGTTACTCGAAGTTCGTGTGGTGCTTCTAGAGGATTGAACACCTTTTGTTTAGATTACTCCTTTTCATTAAAAGCGAGTACAAAATCAAGATTTTTGGTTGTTTTCAAACTTGAAGACAAAAACACCACACAAGTTTTGTGTTTACCAATGTTTATGCCCCAATAAACTATAATTATAAATGAGAGTTTTTGGATTCCTTAATAAGGTTAAAAGAGGAACAATGGCATATTGATTCTATAATTGGTGGGGATTTGGTGAGATGTGTTGAGTGCTTCTCATCAATTATTACTAGAGGAGATTGTGATCATCGACCTATCGATGTTAATATAGATCCCCCTGAGGATTTGGGACCAATCCCATTTTGATTCAATCCCAGGTGGTTACAAAAGGAAGGAATGATATAAATAATTCTTAAAGCTTGGCCATCTCTGGTGATTGGATCTACTTCTTTTGTTTGGGAGTCCAAATTGAAAAAGTTGAAGTTGGCTCTTCGTTCTTGGGCTAAACTCAACTTCAAGCCTCCAGATCAAGAAAATATTGAACCCATTTGACATCTTGAGAGTCATCAAGCTCAGATGGAGAATGAAAAAATGATAGAGGGTTATATTGAAATAAAAAAAATTAAGCAAACATGTATCTCTTCTTAGTATGCAAGAGGAGGAATATTGGTGTTTGAACTCAAGAAGTCTCTAGTTAAATGTTAAGGATCCTAACACCTCCTTCTTCCAAAAGCAAGCCAAGGCAAGGGAGATAAGAAATCGAGTTAAGGAAATCATACTAGAGGGTCAACCAAAGTTATCCTCATTTGATAAAACTTAAGCGAGGAGCCTACAATTTCTTTAGAAATTTATATTCAGAGGATAAAGCTAATGATTCGGGTAAGGTTCATTCCTTTATCTATTCATTTCCTTCAATAGTTTCTAACTCAGAAAATATTTAGCTCATAAGGCTAATTGATGAAGAAGAGGTCATTGAGGCCATTTGGTATCTTGACTCGAACAAAGCTCCTAGTCTAGACGGGTTTTCCATTCACTTTTTCATATTCTTTTGGGCACTAATAAAGAAATATATTCATTTGTTGAATTCTTCTAGATTGAAAGGGAAACTAGGAAGGAGCACAAACTCCTCTTTCCTTGTCTTAATTACAAAAGAAGAAAAATGTGTCTCCTTCTCACACTTTAAACCCATTTCCCTTTGCAGTTATGCCTACAATATTTTGGCTAAAGTGATTGCCAAAACGTTTAAGAGGATTCTTCCAGTAATTATCTCAGAGAATGAGGGGGGATTCATAAAGCACAGATAGCCTTCCTTGAAAATTTCATCCTAGTCCAAGAGGCGATTCATTCTAACAAATAATGTGGTTAGCTGGGTATGGAAATAAAATTGGATATGGTGAACGCTATTGATAGAGTTCAATATTAATTTTTGTACTTTGTTATGGAATAATTGGGGTTTTGTGAAGAATTCATAAAGTGGATAAGAGCTTGTGTTTGAAGTCCATGGATTTCCCCTTTGATAAACGACTGGTCATGTCATTTCTTCCAAGCCTCTAGGGGTTTGTGGCAAGGTTGTCCCCTCTCCTCCCTATTGTATATTTTGGTGGAAGAAACTCTTAGCATAAATTTGGAGCTCGATAGGGTTGAGGGGAAGTTCAAAGGTTTAAGCATAGCTCGAAACACAAAGGATGTTAAACACTCTCAGGCCATTGATGAAACCCTCCTCCTAGGTGTTTCTAGGGTGTGCATGAAGGAAAATCTGTGAGATTCAAACAAATCTTGGACAAATACTTGAACCTTTATGGAACCCTTGTCAAAAAATTAAAGAGCCATCTATGGAACAATTATGTATTGGCCCTCCAGGATATTTCGAAGGTTCTTGAATTCCCTCTAGCGACTAAGTGGTTATACTTCAAATATCTTGATATTCCAATTTCTCTGGGTGCCACAAATTTGGATTGTTGGTGTGCTACTCTCAAAAAATGAAGATGAAAATCCAAACTTGGGGAGCCCATTGGATAATCACTATTGGTAAAAAATGTATTATCCCCTCTTCCTTTATATCTTTGCTCTGGTTTTCGTGCTCCAAAATCTGTGATTTCGCAAATGAGTATTATTATAAGAAATTTTTATGGCAAGCAGGGAGGAAAAATGAAAAGAAATTTAACTTGGTTCAATGGAACACGTTTCACCTTCCTAAAGAAAATGGTGGATTAGTTGTGAAAGATCCCTTGTTCAGGAATATTGCTCTGGGATTAAAAATTATATGGAGGCCCATTTCAGACACAAAATAATGGTGGAAGATGGCCTTTGTGTGAAAATGTTTCAACAAAAATCACCCGCTGGGAGCTGAGACAATGAAGTGGTCTAACCCACACTCCCAAATCTGAAAATTATGCAACGTGACCAACCCTCTTATTATTGATCATCTCAACTCACTTTTTGTGAATGGTGCTCGTATCAACCTCTAGAAGGATAATTTTTCCCCAAATGGTACATTGGGAATTCAGGAGGATTTAAGATATTTGGCTTCATGGATTCAAGAGAAAGGATTTTGAAAGCTAAAAGATATTTCTCTATGGGATGACCATGGTTGTTGGAAAGGTTGGTTCATGCTTGACCTCCTTGCTCATTTCAGATCTTAATGGTATAACATGGTTGGTATTTTAAAAGGCATGGCTCCAATTTCCTCCTCCTTGCAAGATATTTTTTCTTGGACTTTAAGCGCCATCATAAATATTTAGTTAAGCAGAGGGATACTCCCATTTAGTAAAGTGGATCTGTCATCCTCACTCATGTAACTTGTCTTCTAAAATTTGGGGTAAAGCATTTATGAAAATTAGCACCTTTTTTTTTGTCTATCATGCATCGAAAAATACTCACTACTAAAAATCTCAGGAAAGGAAACATTCACGACCCATTTAGATGTGTTCTATGCCCCAGCTCTGAGGAATCCATTCCTCATCTATTTCAACTTTTCCCTTTCTCCTTGGAGGCTTGGCTGTTAGCATTAATTCTAGTCTCTTTCGTTAGCTCTATTCAGGGCTCGTGGGAGGACATGTTCAAAAAATGGAGATCTCATTATCCTTGGAGTAAAAAAGCCTCCTCCTTGTCAATTTTTTGTTGGACATCTCTCCCCAGATTTTTTTGTTATCCCATTTGAATTGCGAGGAACAAATCCATTTTCAAGAACAATTTTTTAACTCATATGGTTGCATCTAAATCATGATCATTGCTTTTTGAACCAATATCTATTAGAGGCTACAATGTTAAATATATCGAGGAATTGAACAAATAATAACGTAACTAGATTAGGCTTGATAGGAATTTTTCAACTTCATCCAAATTCATGCTCAAGCGAAATAGGTTTTCATTTTCTTGTATTATGTTGTAATATTCCGAATAGAAATAAACAACAATATAAAGCACATAAACAAGAAACTACAGCAACTAGAGAGACTTCATATGAACAAGACGAAATATGGAGAACGTTGAGCAATTTTATTAAGTATTGAAAGATAAAATGGATACAAAGGTGATCAGAATGATGGCACCCTGGCTTGCACTAGGCAAGCGTAGAAATACTCTCAGACTATATCATGGAGTGGCTGCTCCCTCTATGACTGCGTTATCTCCAAGCTGTTGGTGTTGTTGCTGTGCTGGTGGTGCTGCTGGAATAGATCAACTATTTGGGCCTGCTCCCCAACTCAGAAAATTGTGAAACTTTGGGAATGGTCTCTCCACCAAATACCCAGAAAATCCCATATAGCTTTCCGGAAATGGATGACCTTGGAAAATAACATCCCTTGAGGTATAACACTATCCCAGTGATGGACATTGGCTCTGACTGATATGCTGCTGAAAATGGCCTCCAAATCTACCAAAATGATGGAATAGGGAAGTACTAAACCCTTTCCAACTCTTCTGGGTTGAATCCCCTGATGAACCCTCAATCTGGAACCTCCTCCTCCAAATACTACGTCCTCCCTCTTACTGACTGCGATGTCTATGCAAGTGAATGATCCCAACTATGGATGCTACAAATCTCTCCGGAAAATCAAGGATGGAACTCCTCACCCGAGCAGGCACTCGAAGTCCCCCGGGAATGAGGTTGGGATCTCCGCACTGAGACACCTGATGTGCTAAACAACACATGCAAACTTTTCTCAACAACAAAAGCGTGCTCAATGTCAAAAGACAAATAACATAGATGCATAATAGAATGATAAAATGAAGAGCCTCTCTCCCTATTTATGCTTGGAGAGCCTTGGTCTCACCTAGGCCCCACCACCAACTGCGTTGTCTCCTAGAGCCACGTTGTCCCTCTAGCTCTGTGTTGTCTTAGGCCCACGCTGCCACTTCGTCTTCTAGGCCCCACACTGCCAATTAATCATGTCTCCAAGTGAATTAATTGGGAAATGATTTTATCCTAAGTGTGATTTAAGTGTCCCTTTCACCCACTTTATTTCTAACTTAACTTTATTAAAGTAAAGTAGTCAAAAATTAATATTTCCAATTAGTTGTTGCTAACTGGGAATATTACATAGGCTCAGTCAATCTGAATTCCTCAAGTGGAGAATGGAGAAATCTCAGTTCTCTCTCTTTTTTTATGGGGCTTCGAGAGGATACCCAGGGGAGGAGAGAGTGGGAGGGGTTCTTTATAGCCCTGATGGAAAAATAGTGACACAATTTCCTTGGGGCCTAGATATAGCAACCAACAATATGGCGTAATCTTGCATTATGGAAAGGTTTAGAGGTAGCCGTAGAAATAAAATTTCAATTCTATTAGTTTTTGGAGATTAAATGCTTCTCATTTTCCAAATGACGAATACCTAGGAAGCAATATGTCCATATTCCCCTCCCATGAATCAAAGGGCTCGTATTTTTGCTACTCGGTTTGGAAAACTAGAATTTTACTGTACACTTAACATTTGAATCTAGTAGTTGATATTTTAGCCAAAAATTGTTCCACTATGGAGCAAAGAAACATTGGAGTGGAAAATAATTTCAACATCTCTCCAATTCCCTAATGATTATGAAAGGTTTAATATTTATTTAGATGAATGGGGGTATATTTCTTCCCCGTTATTTTGTCTTAATGAGCTCTTCAAATTTCAATCATTGGATATACGACTCACATAAACCTGGGGATGTTTATGAAATGGATACGTGGCCAAATTCCTTGTCATACCCTTGCAAATTGGAGTCTTCTTAACAAAGAATGGGTATCGGGTTCTAACGACTTCCATCTATGGCCATGAATATTCATGCTCCCTCTCTAGTTCCTTAATTGGGCTAACAAGTGGCAGATCTCTTTATTTAATTCAAGGTACGGGTGTCTTATCTATTTAATCTCCCTTGGGGGGAATCTAGGGTGGATTTTTTCGACTGCAAATTTTAGGGCATCGAGCCGAAGAATGAATTTAAGGTAGTTGTCTGACACCATTCCTCATCAGTAAATTCTTTGTTCAGTTGAGCTTTGGGTAATGGATCTATGTTTACAAATGTTATTTGGTTCGTGGAATGTCTATGTGTCTTCCTATATATTGAATTCCTTGGTCCCTTAGAGTATTTATGTGTTCTCATCTCATCCTGGTTCTGAAGTTGGTGTTTTCATTGTCAATGGGTTATATAGTTGGGTGCCCGATCTATGGTATGCAATGGAAATTTCTTTTGTTCCTTGAGACAATGTTTATGACAACCTTGTGCTTGATATGCTTATGGACGCTTCTCAAGCTCTATTAGTTTTCATTAGAAAACTCGAAGATATGATCGAAAGGTAGAGGAATTCATTCTAGCTATTCATGGAGCTAACCTACTCCATCATTAGGCAGAAATGGAACAAGCGGTTGAAGGTCTCAGTGAGAAAGTGCACACTATTGGTCTTCATCTATATGCTATGAAAGTCTCAAGATTTGGAAGTGCGTAGTCGACTTCGGGCGATCAAGGTCCCAACGCCCCTGCTAAAAGGAAATAACTCATTGTCTCAAAGGAAATGGTGATGAAGGAAACAACCGTTGTTGAGTTTCATGACACAAGGTTCTAGGTAGTGTATTTTCATATATGTTTTTGATGATGTTATGTAAGTTTTGCTTGATACTCGATTTTTTTTGTAGATTCAACAATGTTAATGTTTTTAGTTTAAGTTGGAACATTAACCTTAGAGCTTACAACCTTTTTGAACAATCATTTTTCATCAAGAATTTTGTATCACAAATGCTATGTAAGGGTTATGGTCCCTAATCCAATTTTATTAATATGAAAACCCTTACGTGTTATGTTTAAAAAAAAAACATTAATTAAGAAAATAATTAATAAATGATTTATGTAATATTTATTGATGTTTTTTTTTGTAAGATCAAATAGCTTATATTAGTGTGAAAAACACTACAAGATTGATAGAATCTACTGGTTTGTCACGAGGGAAACTAAATTAGTAGCATAAGCTCAAAATTTTGAGATTGTTTCTATTGTTCCTAATTGCTCTGTTGATTTGGTGTAGCATCAGATGTGATCTAAGTCTCAAATTTTTTGGAGAGGCTTAGACACATGTATTCTAAATAACCCATTAATATTTTGGTGAAATTCCACTCGGATTATATTATATAGAAATAGTTAACTATTTTTAAAGGTATCCTAAGTCAAAACTTAGTAAAATAAAATAATTAAAGTGTATTAATAGAATATGAGTGAGAATGATCTAGAATAAATGGATCAAGTCAAAAGTTAATCTTAGCCATTGATTAGAGATATAATCTGGGTTGGTGAATCCTTAACTAGAAGATTATAGGAAGGACTTGAAGGGTCATTTGGAAATAACATTCGTGGGGACACAGAGGATCTAAAGATCAAATTTTTCTGATGGAGAAAGTGCTCAGATGAAAATAAGATCTAAGTGATCCTTGATTGCAATGAGGGGCGGTATTTCTGGTTGGAAGGTTTCCTCAGCCAAAGAGTACATAGCAACAAAGATAGATAGAGCCACAAATTTAGCGCAGAGCCAGTGACGTAGTGCCTATGCATTCATTGTGCAGAGCCAGAGGGAGAATCATTTTCCTGCATAGGAGACAACACAGAGCCAGTATCAAACCCAAGAGATATTTTCCGAAGGCTCATTATCCAGCCAGCAGTGAGACCACCACAGAGGCAGAAGGGCAGTCGAGTTCTGACACATTCACTGCATAGAATGATGCAGTCACTGCATAGAGTGATGCAGTCACTACACAGAGGAAGCGCAGGGCAGTCCAACCTTGGTGCAGATCGGTGCCAATTTCCTATGGAGGAGTGAGGTTTGTCTCATGAGATATCTTATGTAATTTTTGTTGTATGATTTGACAGTCTCGTCAATCATAGATTTGTACTCAGAATTTACTGCATAATAACATAAACCCTCAAATCTTCTGCACCGTTTTTCCCGCATTGGGTTTTTCCGGGGACATTAGTCCAAAAACAATTGTGCCTGATGGTTTTGTGATCTATGTGTGTTCATATTTGTTTCCACACTTGTATTTTTTCCGTAGTTAAATTTTGTAGGCTTTAGTGAATGGATTTCGGTATTTTCTTGTAGAACACAGTAAATAATTTGTTAAGTAAAATAATAAATAGAAGATTTTCCATTAGTTTTTGCAGTATGATTTCGTGTAACACGAATTTTCACATGGTATCAGAGCTTGTTTAGGCTGAGTGCAGGCGAGACAAAGAATAGTTCTAGAAAATCCAAGGTTGAAGCAGAAGTTGGGGATCAAAGAGTTGCATAAGTAGCAGATCAATTTCCCAGTGAAGTTCGCAGTCCAAGATAGGAGGGCTAGATCAACAAGGAAAATATCTCTCTGAGTGAGCTGATAGAGAGGTAGGATTGTTCCATATTGTTGTTTGTCTGAGGCAGAGGGAGAAGCGTAGTAGATCTACACATATCAATAGATGGAGGGAAATATTTAATTGCGCGGCAGTGATTGCTGGTGTAGAGCATCAAGAAAGCGTAGCAGAAACACATATTTGGGGATTTTCTACCCTCAGTGAGTTTCTGGCCCAAGAAACTAAGATTCCCCATACAGTAGCAACGTTTGTTTGTGGCTTGCTCCATCAAGAGTGGGTAAAGCTAGATGCATAGAGGGTGAGAGGTAGAAGATCGATAACAGTTACGTGAGATGGCCATCAACGGATTGTGTGACCACGACCGGTTGGAGGGTTTTTCTAACTATGTAATATGGAAGGCAAGGATATCCTTCCTTCTAGATGAGCATGAGCATGACCTCAAGAACTTTATCGATAGTGCTAAGGCTGAACCAGTGGATGCAGCACCATTACGGGCCTTCAAGAAGAATATGGCTAAAGCCAAGTGGTTGATCCTCGATGGAGTGAGGGATTACAAATTTACAATGTTTCACACATCTCATCTAAAGGAACAACTAAGGAGATGTGGGATGCGTTGGAAACGTTGTATGAGGAATATTCCGAGCAATGAAAGATGTTTCTGAAGGAGAAAATGAGGACCACCAGGATGCAGAAGGGAGAGCATATTGATCCATTCTTGTCTAGACTTAAAGAAAACCGATATCAGTTGACAGCTGTAGGAGAAACTCCTAAGGCCACGAATATGGTCATATTTTCTTCAACTTAGTGTCCGAGGATTACCAAGTTTTTTTCTAGAGAATTCTGGGCAAAGAAAACTTGTCGGACTGGGATAAAATGTGGGCACCTCTTTAGCAAGAAGATATGTGGAGAGACTTATTCAAGTGTCAAATTGAGGGCAGCAACATCAACAATTTGAAGATCAAGAAGGAGGAGGAAGAGAATGCATCCCTTGTATCAAAGAGGAAACAAGAGAAGTGTAAGAGGAAGAAGGATTTGTCAAAGATCAAATGTTTTTGGTGTGGGAATATGGGGCATTACACCACACAGTGTCCTCTCAATAAGAAGGATAAGGATGAGAAACATGATCCTCGGGTCAGAACAGTGAAGATAGAGGAGGAGGAGTTAACGATGATTTATCATATACCTCGAGGAGGGAGGAAGGCTTATTTTGAGTTGTAGACCCAAATATCTACACTATGGGAAGGATACTTGAGGATTCCACCTCTCAGGTCATCACCTTGCTACTGGAGCCCAAAATAACAATAGAAAGATGGACTAGTTCCAGTTAGTGCATAGGAGTGCTGAAGTGACAACGCAGTGGTTAGAAATGGCAGAGTCTGAGCAACACAGAGTAGTGTTGCAACAACGCAAAGGGACGTAGTGCAGACCAACAGCTTCATAGAGGCAACAGAGAGGCTAGCAACTGTCAGATCTTCATCACCGATATGCAATATACTTGTCCAATTTTGGATTTTTTTCAGTTGCAGAAAGCAATTGTGATGCAGTGCAGTAGCAATTGGAAGTGGAAAATTCAACAACAACACGGATGTAGAATTCAGAGGGAGTTGCAGTACATATGCAGTGGTTGACAATGGCACTGTCAGCAATAGCACAAATGCAACATTTGCACAAATTTGATGGGTAGCAATATTAGACATCAACAACGCAGAAGAAGTTGCTTCAGAGTTAGAACAGTATGAAGTAGGGCATATTGTTAGAGCACATTCCTCACTAAGAGGGAGTGTTGATTTGGGGTAACATCGGATGTGCTCTAAGTCTCAAATTTTGTGGAGAGGATTATACACATGTATTCTAAATTTACTAGAAATCATTTGGTGAAATTCCACTCGGATTGTATTATATAGAAATAATTGATTATTTTTAAAGGGACCCTAAGTCAAAACTTAGGAAAATAAAATAATTAAAGTGTATTAATAGAATATGAGTGAGAATGATCTAGAATAAACAGATTAAGTCAAAAGTTAATCTCAGTCATTTATTAGAGATCTAATCTGGGTCGTTGAATCCTCGACGATAAGATTATAAGAAGGACTCGAAGGGTCATTTGGAAATAACATTCGTGGAGACACAGAGGATCTAGAGATCGATTTTTGTCTGACGGAGCAAGTGCTTGGGCGAAAATCATATCTGTGATCCTTGATTGTAGTGTGGGGTATTATTTCTAGTTGGAAGGTTTCCTGATCCGAAGAGTACATAGTAGTAGAGACAAAGAGAGCCACAGCTTCAGTGCAGAGCCAATGACACAGTGCCTATGCAGTCACTATGCAGAGCTAGAGGGAGAATCGTTTTCTTGTAGAGGAGACAATGTAGAGCCAGTACCAAACCCCATAGAGATTTTCCGAAGGATTAGTCTCCAACCAGCAGTGAGATTAGCGCAAAGAAAGAAGGGTTGCCGAGTTGTGACACAGTCACTACACAGAGTCACACAATCATTGTGTAGAGGCAGTGTAGGGTAGTCCAGCCTTGGTGCAGATCAGTGCCAGTTTCCCATGGAGGAGTGAGGTTTTTCTCACGAGATCTCTTTTGTCAGTTTTGTTGTATGATTTGAGAGTCTCGTAAATCATATATTTGTACTCAAAATTTATTGCATAATAACATAAACCCTCAAATTTGTTGCACTGATTTTCCCTCATTGGGTTTTTTTGGGAACATTAGTCTAAAAAAAAATTGTGTCATATGGTTGTGTGATCTATGTGTGTTCATATTTTTTTTCCGAGCTTGTATTTCTTCCACAGTAAAATTTTGTAGGGTGTAGTGAATGGATTTCAATATTTTCTTGTAGAACATACTAAATAATTTGTTAAGTAAAATAACAAATAGAATATTTTCCATCAGTTGTTGCAGTAGGATTCAGTGTAACACGAATTTTCACATTCTCTCATTCAGTTGAATTATGTGCCTGATCTAGCAACTCAGAATCACCATCGATGTCTGATGATGATGGGTTTGTGCTAATGATTCACTTAGTCAGAGGAGTGACTCTCTTGTTAGTGTTGTCCATTTTTCCAGGAGCTCTACCATACAAATAATAATTTATGTTTGAGTGCCAGCCCTATTAGTGAGAACTATCCCCGTGAAAGTTTTTGTGTGCTAATACAAGTTGATGGTTTTCATATAAGAAAATGCTTTGGCTCTAGTGGAATTTCCAACATCAGGGATCCAATCCCTAGTATCCCACTTGATGTGTGTATCTAGGATGAACCTGCAAGCTTATTTGACTTGCTCCTCGACTTTGAATATTTATCTCTGGATATCTTTAGGGATAATATCCTTATAGCCTTCCATGGCTGCCCTAACAGAGGATTGGGAACAAGCTCCTCTCAAGGGTGGTCAACTGAAGTCGGGAGAGGGAAAAGTCATAGGTTTTCCTCTTCTACCTAGGAAAGAGATTCCAATGATATGACTCCTCACCATGGTGGTGAAGGGGGTAATGACAGGTGATATCGTAGTGGGAGAGGCGAGTCGAGGGATAAGGATGTGAGTAGGAGTAAACAACATAGTGTCAAGCGAGGGGTGAGGGAACTATAATAGGGGATGGAAACAGAGGTGGTTGGTCCAAAACAAGAGGGGGAGCTAGTGAAAGACCAACAAACAGCAGGGGAGAAAAAACAAAAAGGGAAAAATATCAGAGAGAAACAGATGAGAAGTAGCCACATAGATACACAAATCAAAGGTCCCATAGAGAGGATTGACGCACAAGAGCAAGGAGAATATAGAGTTGTCAAGATGGATGGAAATAATTAAAGCCTTTGTTTTCCTATGCTCCATGAAGTGGCATTGACAACCTAGAGTCATGAATACTAAATAAATTAGGCCATGGTTGGTGGATTATAAACAAATTAGAGCTCCTCTTGCCCATGACGATGTGGCCTTCTCCCCATTCCTCTATATGATTATCTTGCCCCTTCCTATATTCTACCATGATCACTGCTTTGGGTCCTAGAATGTGCAGATCACCCCAATAGTGTACCGTCCTAATTCCTTTCATGTTTCCTCTCTACGCTAGTTTAGTAAACACAAACTTATCAATTTCATATTGTTCCTTGCAGCGACAGGGTAACCATGTAGGTTGTCAGGTGGAGGTATATTTCCCTCCTTTATTACTCTGTGTTAGCCACATCATTTTTATTGCATTATGAAGCGGATGGACACCCAACGAGGAGTAGTAATTATTAATTTTATTAATAACATTAATTAAGAAAAATAATTATTATTAAATATTAATTAATTAATTTATAATAATTAATATAAACATTCATTTAATACTATTAATAAAAATTATTTATAAATTATTATAAATAATTTAATTTATTAATTAATAGTATTTAGCCTAAGGGTTAGCTTAATTGGTCGATGTATCATTGCTAAAGCATATTTCCATTGGGAGGTCACGAGGTCAATTCTCCTCGACGCCCTCAGGGTTAGGCTCTGATTAGTTTGGTCGGCCATATGTGATCCCATTGGGTGGATCTAATCTACACTCATATATAAACATACATATTTCAATTAAATTTAATTAGAAAATAAAGGTGTTTCAAGGCTTTAGATTGCAATTATCCTCTCTAATCTCAACTTGTTCATAGGTTAAAGTTGGCTTGAGTTGAATTACTTGAGATTGGTCAAGGAACACCTGAACGGTGGCATTGGTAGGAAGACTTATTTCCCAAAGGCCTTCAACCTCCTCCCCCAACATGCGTGTGATTAGGTCTAGAGCACTGACAAGCGTCCTGTTGGGGGCATGCATACCAAGCTTATCATAGAACTGATTTAAAAAAAAAAAAAGGATAAGTTCCGAAATCTATTGTAGTATATAATTATGCAAAGTTTAGTTTGAGTGGTAGGGAAAAATATTATAATATTCTCGAATTATATATATATGTGTGTGTGTGGATAGTTTGGTTAAAGCATTTGGGAAAAATATTGAATTTAATTTTTTGTTGAATTCATAATAAATACTATTTATTTGAGAGTGTAAAATTTTGTGATCCATATCATATTAAAAAAAATCTTCCGGGAAATCACATGAGAGATTTTAGAACCGACGTGTTTCGAACTACTGAATGTAGTTCATTATCCTAATAATGAACTACATTCAGTAGTTCGAAACGCGTCAGTTGTAAAATCTCTCATGTGATTTCCCAAAAGATTTATTTTAATAAAATACTATTTATAATAATTTTAATTTTGTTAGAAAATATTTAGATATATTTTAAATAAAACAATAAAGTAAAATTTTAAATTTAATATAATTTTAAAAATAAAGTTTTACTTTCACTTTTTTATTATTATTATATATAGATATAAATATAGGTTTAGTTACTTCGTTTACTAAAAAAAAATATTATAAATTTTCCTATCAAATTCATATATATATAATATAATATAATTTCTTATTTTATCTAATTAATTAATATATAAGAAAAGAATAACAATATTTTTCAAAAAATATTTAAACTAAATTTAAATGATGTATGTGGGAGGTTTTATTCAAGTTATATATATATATATATATATATATATATATATAAGTAAAGAATAACAGCATTATTCTCAACTATTTAAACTAAATTTAAATAATGTGTGGAAAGTAATGTTATTTAGATTTAAATTAAATGGTTTCTTATCTTGATTTTGTTTTTGTTTCCATTTATAACATGTAAAGTTTAAATGACTTGTGTGGGACATAATGTTACTTGGATTTAGTTTAAATGGTTATGCGAAATTTATTTATTTATTTTATTTTTTATCAATTGATTTTAGTTTGAATAGTGGAGAGAAATGTTGATATTGTTCTTCTGAGATGAAAAGCTCGAAATTTTCACAGTCTTCATTTTTAGTCTACGTTTCGAGTCTAGAATAAGATCCATCTTCAGAACAAAACCTGCTAAGAAGAGAAGAATCTAGGGTAAATAAGATAGATCTGTTTCTCTTTTTTTTCTTCGGATTTTTACCCTTGTTTTTTCGAGATTACGAATCTCAATCCATGTATCCCTTCCGTACAGGGTACTAATGATAGTTTGGATGTTTCTGTGGTGCATATTTTGAGATGAAAAGCTCAGAATTTCCACAGTCTTCATTTTTAGTCTACGTTTCGAGTCTAGAACAAGACTCATCTTTAGGACAAAACTTGCTAAGAAGAGAAGAATCTAGAGTAAATAAGATAGAACTACTTCTCTTTTTCAGTTTTTTACCCTTGTTTTTTCAAGATTACGAATCTCAATCCATGTATCCCTTATGTACAACGTACCAATGATAGTTTGGAGGTTTTTGTGGTGTAGATTTTGAGATGAAAAGCTCAGAATTTTCACAGTCTTCATTTTTAGTCTACGTTTCCAATGATAGTTTGGAGGTTTCTATGGTGTAGATTTTGAGATGAAAAGCTCGAAATTTCCACAGTCTTCATTTTTAGTCTACGTTTCCAGTCTAGAAAAAGACTCATTTTCATGACAAAAACTGCTAAAAAGAATAAGAATATAAGGTAATTAAGATAGATCTGCTTCTCTTTTTCAGATTTTTACCCTTGTTTTTCGAGATTACCCTTCTCATTCTTTTTATTGAAATTTGATTCCCCATATAGCATATTATCTCCATAATTTTATTTTTTTAAATTTTAGTTGAAATATATAAGTATGATTTAAAAATATATTTTAAATATATTTTATAATTACTTTCTTAAATAATATATCTATTTAAAATAAAATTATATAAAATTTAATTGGAGCGGTTAAAGAAATATTATAATTGATATATATATCGTTAGGAGAAATGTTGTTATGGTTTTTTTACTTGATTTCTTATATGTAACCTATCAATTTGATTTCGTTTTTATATATAATTTATTAGTAAGGTTTAGTTTGAATATTTGACATAGCGTTAATGTCTTTTTTAGGGAAATTTAATTTTACATTATAATAAGTTAGATTTATAATAATTTAAAAAAAAAAATCAACTATTTTAAATAAAATAATATAACATATTTTAAATATATTTAAATTAAAATTAATTTTGAATGAATATTATTAAAAATAAATAGAATTTTGGATGGGATTTGAATATATTTTATAATAGCTTTGTTTTATAATTTTATATATAGATTTTTGTTTGGGTGGTTAATGGAAGATTATGTATATATATATAGTTATTCTTTTTATTTTAGTTATGTTTTTATATATAACTTGTTAGATTATGTATGTTTTTTTGTTTTGTTTTGTTTGTTTGTTTTTTTTTTTTTGAAATTTTAATTATGTTTTTATATATAACATGTTATTTAGTATTAGTTTAAATAGTTGAAAGAAATGTTAATGTTGTATTTTTTTTAATTGGAAATTAATTTAGGCATATAATATATTTAATTTATAATATTTTATTATTAATTAAAAAATATTTAGATAAGTGTTTTTCAGATTAATCACATTATAAGATTTTTTCGATGTTTCGAACCAGCTAATGTGGTTAATCATCAGGACAAGGTGAAAAAGCTAATCGATCTTTATGAATAAATAGTAAGCATGCAACAATGCCTAGAGATAACCATTAAAAACTAGCCATTATTGAGTTAATTAATTAGTTATTAAGAAAAATAATATTACAAATTTTTAGTTGTTAGGAAATAATTATTAAATGAGTTTAAAATACTAGAATAAAAGAATTTATTTATTTAAAATTATTTTAATTAAAGGAATTAAAATTTTATTCTTATAATCAATAAAGGATAAGAAGGGGTATTATATATTGTAACTATATAAATTAAGTGAAAGAATAAAGTTAAGAGTAAGAACAATAAATAATAAACAAAGACAAGGTTTTATATAAAGAAAGGAAGACAAAAGAGAAAAGAAGGGAAAAATAACCCGGAATTAACCTACACAGAACTAAGGTAAACAATAATCCCAACGAGAGGAGGAGGAATCACATCAACAGAGCTGAAGTCTACCTCTTACTTAATTTCCAACCATCATCCCTATGGAGATTCCTCGTATGCCTCTCAATCTCAATATCCTCTCTAAGCTTCCTATGGTGGAAGTGATCAACCTTAGCAATGACTTTGGAGTCCTCAATGTAGATATGGTGCAAGAGTTTTCCCCATGTTCAACAAGAGCTGATGTGCGGGAGCGATTGTGCCTAATATCTCCAGCATGCTCATGGATTCTTTGTTTAATGGACCGACCCATTTCTCCAATATAGGGAATACCAAAGGAACAAGGAACCATGTAAACATCTTTCATGTCCTTAGGGTCAACAGGGTCCTTGACAAATCCGAGAGAATTTCTAATAGTACAAAGAGGTTTGAACGAATATGAGACATTATTCCTTCTAAGGACATGGGCAATTATGTTCGTTGTCCCTTGCATAAACGAGAGATGAACCTTGGAGATAGAATCCATCCTAGTATATTTGCCTCTTAACCCTTTATAGGCTTTTTGAAAGGCCTTAAGGCCATGAGACCTACTATACCCATTATTTTCAAAGACATCAAGGAGATGATATTTCTATGACTCCGGGTGGTTTTCAACAGATATTCTCAGAGAATGGGTAGCAAGAGTGCAAACAACACCAAATTTTTGGGTAGGAAAAGGATGTGAACCAACATGAAGATACTGCTTGATGTGAGTTTTCTTGCAAAAAACTTGGTGAGAAATGGAAACATCATCCATTCTAGAGAGAAGGATGTCCAAGAAGGGTAGGCAATGATCTGAATATGGGAAAACTAGTTTTGATGTGCTAGCTCCCTCATAAGTTAAATAAAAATGTGTTTAGGATCGTCTCAAATTAGCCAATTGTGAAGGGGTTTATGTGTTAAGTTTTAAGTGTATTTGATGAGAAATTTATGAGTTAATTTTCTTTTAAAAACTCAAGTATAAAAAATAAAATGCAGAGAAGTAACATACATCAAACACATTACACAATAGTTGATAACGAAGTTCACCCCTCCTGGGCTACATCTCCATGGACCTACTTCAACTGGCTAGGCCCTCTTTGGATTAATGGTCAATTGTCTAATTACATGCACCTAAAGTTCTCCAATGGCTTTAAAAACTGCTCCATTGGATTTAGAAGACCCAAAAACCTCATAATAGACTCTTAAACCTCTGAAAATGGTCTCCAGCTTATCTAGGCATGACCTCCTCTCCTAGTGGCCCTAAGCTTCTTTAATCTTCAAAGTGGAAAAAACACTTTCAGAAGTGCTCCAACACCTCTGCAACCTGCACCATCATGATCACAGCATCAAAATAATCTAGGAAAGACTCTTCTTGAGCCAAAATTGGTCGAAATTAGCAAAATTTATACTTCATTCAATTTTCCCTAGGAATCTCCACAAAAAATGGAACATCACTAGTTAAGCCTGCCAATTTTGGTAGTGGCACCGAATCTGGAGGACCGTCGAAATTTCCGCCATCTTAAACTCCAATTTAATTAATTTTTAAGTAGGTTTAACTGTGATACACCTGGATTAAATGTGTTAAGAGCAGTTTATCATAAATTTGGATTAGTATGAAATAACCGCATAATGCATGGCTTAATTGTTAATTAAACCTGTTTAGAGTCTAAACTCTGCGCATTGGTATTGAGCCCCGTCGTTGGTTGTAGTGGAAGGTCATGTGGGGAGGGGGTTGGCCTCCTCCATACCCTCGCCGGTGTAAAACTTTAAATTCAAAATAAATGTCGAACCCATAGTTATATAAGAACTATCATAGTGGCTTGTTGGTAAGGCGGGCGGTTGGCGCAGGGGAGGTCGCAGGGTCAAGCCCCAACCTCTGCCCTTTGTGTGCATATAAATTTTGCGCCAAAATAACATAACCCAAAATTTTGATTATATTAAAATTTCAAATTTTGACTTTACTCCGCCACCATATGAAACATTAATTTGTCCTTTAATAATATGTGAATTCGTACTTTGGAATATGCTCAAAATTTGACCATAATATAATATCCAAACCTTTGATATATATATATATATATATATATATATATATATATATATATATATATATATGCACCCACCTTAATATAATTTGGATTTGAACCATAGTTCGGCCTTAAAGGAGGGTGGGGGGCACGTGGCGGCCTCTAGGCTTGCCACTTGTCCTCTTCCCATTGGCTCTTCCCCAACCAATCAGAATGCAACAATTCAACCTTATGAGAGATAATCATAAAAATATTTCACCTTCCAAACTATCCAGCAAATCCTACAGTGACACTTGTCACAATGTCATTGGGCGAAATGGAGGAAAACCCAAATTTTTACCCTTTGACCTGTTTGACCTTTTTTTAAAAATTCGCATGTTTCACACGGTGATCAACAGGCTCTAACTTCTTCATACATACTCTGTTTTGAGTGAAACGAATTGCGCCAGATTCTTGGAAACGGGTCGGATCCGGTCGTTCTAGTTTGGTACAATTCTAAGAACTTTTAATTTTTGAAATTTTTTTGCCCCTAACCTAGATTCCGCCAGGCAACCATCCATATCTACTTCCATCGTGAACTTGATGGAATATGAATGGGAGTTCAGGTGTCAAAGAAATAAATATAACTTCTCGCGACCATTGGGCCATATGACACAAGTATCATCCATAAAACTCTTCCACTTTTTAAGATGAAATCCAGTTGAGGCTAAGGCCTTAATTTCAAAATCTTCCATAAATAAGTTAGAAACTATAGGGGAAAGGGGAGAACCCATAGCAACACTGCATGTTTTCTCATATAACTCACCTTGGAAATTGAAGAAAGTCTAAGTGAGGCAGAGGCCACCTAATTTAGCAGTGTCATGGTTTGAGATTCGATTAATGACATCAATGGCCTCATGGATGGGAATTTTGGTAAATAATGACACAACGTCAAAAATTACTAACAACTCCCCAGGTTCCAACCTGATATCATTCCATTATTTGATAAAGGAATACAAGTCCTTAAAATAGGTATCGATGAGACCCACAAAAGATTTAAGCTTTTGGGCTAAAAAATTAGCAAGAAGATAAGTTCTATTTCTATTTTAAATAAAATAATCTTTTTAATTTATTATAATTTAAAATAAATCCTACATCAATTTAAATTTAACTTTAAATTATTTTTTGGAATGAATATGATTTACCAAACAAATTTAAGATATAATTTTGAATGTGATTTGAATAAATTTTATAATAGTTTTGTTGTATCATATGTCCATTTAAAATATTGTATATATTTATTTATTATTTTATTTTTGTATCAGGAGGGAAACCAGTAACGAGAACCATACAATCATAGCTGCCACCCAAGATCACATCGCGTTGCTACCAATGAAAACCCCCTTGGCCGGCATCATGCCCCGCCAACAATTCCAAGCAAGTTTCACAGGCTTGCGCATAACGGGCTCCCCCCAGGTGGTGGCGGCGATGACAGAAATGAAAATGGCGGCGATGATGACGATGATGACAACGACGAAAACGACGATGATGATGAGTTTCTTTAATATTTTATTTATATGATCTAAAAGAAGGGAGAGAAGAATTCCCATATCACCATAGTTTTGTTGACTTAATAAATCAAGAAGGTTGGTAGTGTAGCAAAGATTTTGAAAATTAGAATGAATGTGAGTAAGAGCTACGCAATCCAAGAGAAAATGCTTTTCATCTTCAACCCTCTTAGTATTGCAAAGGTGACACTTTTTCGTCTCGAGGATTTTTGGGAATTGACCAACACCCAATTTTTCTTTGAAGCTCGTGAGTATTAGTCCTTATCTTGGCAATGTTCATTCTTAGTAATGATCAAGATAGAAACATAATTTTGGTTATCAAGGTTGGGTTGATCACCTCCTTATAATACCTTAGCTTCCATTTCCCATCTAACTCCTTATCACCCACAACATATCCTTAAATTTTGAAGTAATAATATTTTTAATATTATGCTTATTGTCTAAGATTATCTCCTCGTTTACCCCCCAATGGTCTAGCCAAAACTATGCATCCTTATTCTGACCTCGCTTTAGTTGGTAGTGGTGGTTTTGGCTAGAGTTAGAAGAAATTTTGGGGAACCTCTTGGCTTCCATGTCGTATATTTTTTTTATTATACATGAGATACCTAATCATAGTCATGATTTTAATGTGGGAAAGGCTAGCTTCAATAAGGATTATATGGTAGCGAGTATTTCCTTTAATCTTGAGGTTGTAGGTTATAAATTTCTTTTGGATTAGCTTAATCTACCTCCATGATTCTCTAAATAAAATGCAACCCTAAACCTCACATCCATATAAAATAACAGGGGGGACAAAAGTCTCAAAAAGGAACTTTTTTACTCCATGCCCAAGTATCTGTCGACTTACTATTATTTTCAAGCCTATAATAAGATTTATAACCTCCAATTATCCTTTTCTAAATTCTATAATTCTAGTTGAGATGATGATGAATTTCAATTCCCATATGTTTGTATGAATAAACTTTCTACAAGTAGTTATTATCATAAATTAGATTATCATGACTTTAACCATGTCGGTATTAACAATCATACCCATATTGCAGTAGTAACCTTGGAGGATTATAAGTTGTTTGTTGAGATCGTTAGGGATCTTTTCTAGAAGAACAATGTTGTTAGCAAAAATTAAAAGATTAATGGTCATAATAGTGAGCATTGGGTCATCACATCCTCCAGATTCCAAACACTCATATAACTTATCAATGTAAATTCCAAAAAGGGTAGGGGATATGGGACACCCTTTCTAAACTTTAATATTTCATTTAATTTCCACTAACCAACCTTTTATGGTACTAAGCTTAGCAATAAAATTCTCATATAACCTAGTCATAGCAACCCTCAACTTGAGAGGAACCATTATCTCTTCTAGCCTCTTCCATAGCTTAACCCAAGGAACTATGTCAAAAGCTTTTATAAAGTCCACAAAACAGCATAAGGGATCAATTTTATTATCATGTAATTCCTATGTAATGATCCTAAGAGTAACAAGATTGTTTATTTTAAAGTGATATCTCTGTTGAGATTCAACACCCATGCCTAGCGCATTAAGCACCCAAACTAGGGTGGGGCCCACAATTCTATTTTTGGGTGCATGTCTATTTTTTTTATCCCTTAATTTAGATGGACATTAAATTGTAATCTATTATCAATATGGACTTGAATGAGTTAACTGAAAGTGGAAAACTCAGTTATCTAGTGGATTTCGAGTCAGAGGTTGTTGGTGAGGCATGCAAAGTAATTCTAGTTGTAACAGAGTTTGAAGTGCAGTGGTGCATTAGTTAATGCAAGTTGTAAATAGTTTAACTCAGTTAAGTGATTTAAACTCAGTTGTGCTAGTTGTAACTGAAGATACAAGTAATGCGATATCAATTGAATTAAATATTAATTAATTCACAATCAGTGATCTCACATGCAACTAAAGATTTACTATTATTATTTGCATGCATGTTAGTTCCAGTGGAGACCCAATTGAGATCTAGCTGAAAGGGAAGTTGAATATCAGTTGTGACATTATTGGATTGCACACATGCAACCAACCACCCATTTGAGTGCCCATGATACTTGCGCAGTCAAGGCAGGCAATAATTCCTATCTTTTAGGGATCTTTACCATCAGGAATTGCGCAAGAAAGACAAGTTGTCAAGAGGCTGAAAATTGACTAAGTATTGGTCAGATTTCTGTGAGGAAAGTGTGAGACAGATAGCTGAATGTTGGAGGATCTTGTGAGGAGAGAAAAAAAAATTGTTTGTTTCATGATCCATGCTTAATATACAATAGAAGATATTGGGGTTTTTAGTTGTAAGCTTTCCCCAGGAAATTATCTGTGTTGTGTTTGATTTGATTCTTATTCATGTTCATGTGATTAGCGTTTGTGTTTTTAATTCTGAAAATAAATGTAGAAGAGATTCAATATTTAACTTTAATACATTGTTGTATCGGGTGAATCCAATATATACATGATTGTTGTATAATTTCTACATGGTAGCAGAGCATAGGAAATTGTAGAAGTGAAGCAGGAGCTGATTTTCTAACTGAATAGAATTTGAATTTGTAGAAAGACTTTCTTGGTGCTACAGCTGATTCAAGATCGAAATGGCTTTCAATGGCTTGAGGTTAGAGTATGCACTCAAGGGTAGCTCAAACTATATTTCTTGGAAGGAAAGGATGGAGGAAGTACTCGAAGACAATGGCTTGAAGGAATTCATCGAAAATGACATTCCTAAACCCATTGTGACAGATGCTGCAAATCTTGATGCATGGAAAAATAAAGTGGCAAAGGCGAGGAGGTCCTGTTGGAGGGAGTATGAGACCAAATTTTATCAAGCCTCTATGGTAAAGCCACACCATATGCAATGTGTAGGGCTTTAACGGATTTATTCCAAAGCAGTAGCGACTATAGGAAATTGGCGCTCAAAGATCAACTCAGGAAGATCAAGATGGAAAAGGGTGACACCATTCCAAAATATCTCACGAAGTTTGTCCAATGTCGGGATGAAATGGGGAGTGTGGATTAACAATCGCTGATGATGATTTGGTGAGTTTGGCTCTCCTAGGACTTCCTAAGAGTTTTCAGAGTTATGAAGACTCTGTCAATGGACGGGAAAAATTTCTAGATTAGGAATGACTGTGGTCGGAGTTGGTGCAGGAGCAGTTTAGATGGAACACCAAAGATGGCTCTTCATCTAAGCATGAGGATGAAGAGGATTGTGATTTGGATTCCAAGGTGAATAAGGGGAAGGGGAAGAAATTCCATTCTAAATCAGAGTCCAATGGCAAGAAGCATGACATGTCCAAGGTGAAGTGTTTTCACTATCACGAACACGAGCATTTTTCTACTAGCTGTCCACAATAGAAGAAGAACAAGAAGGTTGTTGGATCTACAGCTGGTGAGGCCCTTGCCTCACAATTTGAGCTTGAATTCTCATTGATCGCATGCATAAGTGCATTGATATCGACGTGGTATTTGGATAGTGGCACTTCCTTGCACATGACAGGAGACAAGGAACTTTTCAGTGACTTGGAGGAGAGAGATCTCCAGATGCATATCAAAATGGGGGATGATGGATGGTACAGTGCTACTGGGATTGGTACCATTACCTTTCAGATACATTCAGGTAAACCATTTCAATTAAAATATGTAATTCATGTACCGGATCTGAAGAAAAATTTAGTCTCAGTCATAATGTTGGAAGACAAAGGCTATGATGTTGTTTTTAGTGAAGGAAAAGCTTTCCTGCAACATAAAAAAATAGGACAAGACAAGAGGATAGGGATTTGAGTTAAGAATATCTACAAGCTGGAGGTAGATGGCTACGCAACAATGATGGGCAAGGTGGACAAAGTGGTGAGCTGGGATGACGGAGAATTATGGCACAAGCGATTGGGCCATCTTCACCATGGAGCCTTGAAAGTCGTGCAACAAATTTCTACTAGACTTCCAATGGGAACACTTGCTCAGTTAGATCCTTGCAGGGGTTTCACCATGGGTAAGTATGTAAATTCCACCTTTCATGAGAAGGAGAATCGAGCCTTGGGGATCCTTGAGAGAGTTCATACAGACGTGTGTAGACCATTTTATGTTGCTTCAACATCAAAACATAAGTATATGTAATCTTTGTTGATGACTTTTCTTGTAAGTGCTAGATCTTCTTCATTCAGAAGAAAGATCAAACATTCTCTAAGTTCTGTGAGTTTAAGGCACTGGTGGAGAAAGATTCGGGGAAGCAAGTGAAGGCTCTTAGTAGCGATAATGGTGGAGAATACATCTCTAACAAATTCAATAACTTCTGCAGCAAACAAGGAATTCGAAGAGAACTCATAACACCTCATAACCCACAGTAGAATGGGTCGCAGAGAGGAAGAACAAAATGATCGTGGGTGTAGCACGAGCGATGTTGCATGATCAGGGCCTACCAATGCATTTGTGGGCGGAAGCATGCAACACTATGGTTTATGTGCAAAATCGTTTCCCTCATAGAGTACTTGGAATGAGTACACCTGAAGAGGCTTTCACTGGTAAGAAACATGATGTTTCAAACTTTAAGATTTTTGGCTCATCTGTTTATGTGCATGTGACCAAGGATGCCACAAAGAAGCTAGAACTGACAACTGAAATCAAGATTTTTGTGGGGTACACAGAAACAACCCATAATTATCGTGTGTATTTTCCAAACAATAGAATGAATGTTGTGTGACGGGATATAAAATTTGATGAGGGGAATGTTGAAAAGTGTAACTAGGCCAGTCTTCATGTTGACTATGTAAATATGAAAAGGAGTCAAATATATAAAATGTAATTAAGTATCAAGACCTTTCTGGCAGTCTAATCAATGATGGAAGTCAAGTTATAGTTACAACAAAGTTTTCCATATTAAATAATGAAGAAATCACAATTCATGTCGGCCTATTCTCCGTGGACAAGTCGGCCTATCTCTCAACTAGATGGTTGGCCTAAAAACAAGCACAGGCATGTATATATATAACTAGAACTGTGGATCATTTGGAAGGCAGTTTTTTAGTGAAGATTGAAATAAAAAAACGGACTGACCTGAAGAGAATTGTAGACATCACTAAGAAGAAAAATGCGGAATGGATATATGAAATAATGACACAGATAAGGAATAAGCAGAGGTATAGGACTAAAGCATTATGCGGTAACCTTCAAGCAACAGTTGCGGATAAGTCTGAGATTTGATAGCGTTTAAGGGAGCAGATCTAAAGGACATAATCGAATGTGGATTCATCTGTAATAAGAGGTACATGATTGTGGAAGATACAGAGGATGTAAGGTGCATATTACGAAAGAAACAAAAGAGTACAAATTGTGGAAATCACTGAATGTACAATGTGTGGATAGATGAAATAAGGTACAAAATTGGTGCAACAAATTGCGGAAGGTGCAGGAAGATTACAGTAATAAAATATCTAAGTTTGATGTATCTGAGGAAAGAGTTTTTTCAAAGTCAAGACAGTGATCTACAAGTGGTAGAAAGTAAGGAAGGTAAATAAGAGATTTACCTTCCAAACTACTTGTCAAGAAATTCAGTTACAAGTGAAAAATAACTCTGTCTCTATACATTTGCCTGAGTAATTTGATAATTGACTTGATGAAAGATTAAAGAAGAATATACATAAGAGAGATCAAAAGTAATTATCAAGAAGAGAATTTTTGTATTAATCTCAAGTCCTACAAATTCTCAACATGGTATCAGAGCTATGGAAAAATAAGATCACCTTATTGGCAAGAAGATTTTGGAATTAGAGAAAATTTATTGTCTGAGATAAAATTCAGAGAGAAGAAGTTTGGTTCTTTTACAAAGAAGAAGTTGGGTGCTATTGCAGAGATACAAGCTCGGTGGTATTGAAACAAGTTCGATGCAATTTCAGTGATACAAATTATCAACAACTTAAAAATTGTGCATCATAGTAATTGGGTCAAGTAAATCTAAGGGTCATCTCCGTCTATACTTTAGATAGACCGGGAACTTCTTTAGTAATATATAGATCTACCATATAGTGCAGACAAGGGTGGTTGAAAGGTTGCTAGGTGTGCTAAAGATCTCGGTCTTGAGCTAACAAATTTTAGATAACTTAGATAAGAACTAAATATATACATCTAAGCAAGAAATATATTTGTATTGAGATCAAGGATAAGAAGAGTGTAAGAGGTCGAGGCTAGAAGTGAAGAAAAAGGAGTTTACTATGAACCAAGATTTCCTAGGACTGGTGCAAGAGAGTGAAGAAAATAAGGCTTTATGATCATTACAACAAAGATCTAATCCTTACCCTTGAAGAATATCATTCAAAGAGAAAGCACTAACACATATTTTCTCCACCTCCATCAAAAAAATCAAGCTAAAGACTTTATCTTCACTTATCAAGTATCTTTCATTCTATAATCAATTTGTTTAAATGACTTTGTTTTTGCAGGGAGATCTATAAGCTGGTTGGGTTACCAAGAATCCTTGCATGAGGAGAATAGTCACAGTCCTCAAAGAAATTAAAGTCATGAAAATCCTATGAAGGATTGAAGACATAAAGAGAATATAAGATAAGATGAAAGAACTATTCTATGCAATAAATAAGGTTATGTCACTTAGACCAGATTTACACAAAATTGAGGTATCAAAGAATGAAGGAATATATTCATAAGATCTCAACTATGAGATCTGGAAAAGACGATAAGATGGACAACGTATCAAATAGACAAGAAAATTACCTCATTCAACTAGTGGTCTCTATACTAGATGGAAAAAGACAAATCAAGGGAAAAAAATGTTGAAGGATAAAAGACTCAAACATTTGCAGAAGGAAAAAGGGAAGTTGAGGAAATTACAAGAAAGATGGTCCTAAAGGGACAATCTCAATAAGAGAAAGAAAATAAGATTCAAGGAAAATCACGCAAACTTATGAATAAGGAATTGATTTTTGTTGGTTATATGATAGGAAGCAATCTAGCATCCTAATCTAAGCATGGCAGGAACTCCTGGTGAGTCAGCTCCGGGAAAACCTCTTTGACAAACCTTAAGAAAGTAGTCATCAAGAGCAAGGGTCATCATAGAAACATACTTCTGGGATGTGATGACATATTGATGAAACAAGCCAAGGGAATGAAGCTATTCATTCGTAAAAATTGCTACAGGATGACTCAAGGGAAAAAGGTATGAGGTATGTATATATTTATATGTTGACATTGGATGTTGTGATTTCATGTTATATGGTTATAGGTAATGAACTTATGTACTTAGAAGTATGAACTATAAAAGAGTATCTCTCAGTGCACAGACAGATGAAATCAACATAATATGTCCTCATGGTATATGAGGTGGTTGTTGAAAGTTCATGGAAATGGAAAATGTGAAGAAAGGAAGAGATCATGAAATGCAACCATGTCTTGAGGCATGTATCATTCAAAGGCCAAGTAGATGTGACTAGTAGATCTCCTGGGAAGATATGTAGACTCTAACGAAAGTCTGGAAACCCTTAGCAAAAACATATCATTAGGAGATGTGTCAATCTGTATGAAGGATATCGATGCCTACAGGAAGATGTCAAGGTAAAAGATCATCACTAAGGTAAATTTCGTTCTAAAGGTTAATATGAATATGTTTATCTGGATGAATATATGCAGGGATGCTAATCATGAGAAAGGATGTATGATCCTTGGAAATGATTCGAAGGAAAGCATCATGACATAACAATGGACCTGTTGGAACAGGGTCTCCCGCAAAGCTGCGAATCTGGTCCATTTTGTATATTTTTTATTATATTTAGTCTAACACAGGGGTTTGGGGGTGGGCCAAAGCCCCTAATGCATTGTAAGCGGGTCAAGGGTAGACCAAGAGTCCGAAAACCATGGTTTGCAGACCATTGGATACGTAGGCTAAAGTAGTATAAATAGTTGAACCTTTTTGAGTCGAAAGGTAGAGAAGGAATAGAGATTGAAGCGGAATACGAATTGTTAGATCTAGGTTGGGTTGTTTTGGGTTAGGACTCCTGCTGGCTGTGTGCGCAGAGATCCTCTATCCTGCTGTGTGTGGACCCTGTTGGATCTGTGCGCAGGTGGTATTTGGGGAATGTAAGAAGATTTTGATAAGTAATATATGTGAAGTGTTGTTGAACCATATGATGTTGTCTGAATATGTTCTGTTATGATTGCTGCGAACTAAGGTTGCCTGATTAAGCTGAGAACTTGTCTGTTTATCTCTATGTCATAAAAGTAATTGCATTTAATATATTACTGTGATACGACTATTGATGCACTTGCTGGCTATATCTCTGTAATGAACGTGAACCATCTGTGTTGACAATATTGGTTGCGATTATGCTATTTTATGATTGTAATTGATGATACGCACGTGGATGCAAACCTGCTAGAACAGATTTGATAAAATTATAGTCTGGTTACATTATAGAACCCTGCAAACCACCCTTATGTGTAGATCTGATAAGTGTGGGCCTGTGTATTACTCTCTCTCTCTCAGGGTGTGGAAACCTAGTTCCAACACCCTCCCATACTGCTTCGGGTGAGACTTTGGCCTACGCAAGCAGGTCACTGTCGAAAGGGCCAGTAGTATAGGGGTTTGTTGGCAAACCTTAACCTCCGAACCCGGGTCAGGACCCCTCGAGCCAATAAATGGTTCCGTTGCCAGGACCTGGAGAATTTTGAGAGAGGGATCGGGTAATGCCAAGGTTGTATTGGAAACCTGAGAGAAAAGAAATTGATGAATGGTTTGAATAGAAATTTCAGGAATTTGCAGCAACTGAATTTGCGATCGATCAATTTGTGTCTTACTCAGAAGCGAAGCGAAGGTTCTTCAAGGGCTTCCGGGGTAAATTTCTAAGAACTTTTCCGTTACTGATTAATATCTTATTATGTGAAAAGAGTGTCCTATGTAGCCTTACCGAGTGAATGAGCTCCGATCAAAGTGAGGGTACAACGCGTAGTGGCAAGTACTACAGAAATAATCAAGAGGGAGATTGATCTATCTATAGTCCAGTGACTAATTTTTCTGCGCAGAACCCCCCATCAACACCACCTTCGAGTCCGCGCAGGGGAAATACCTCACCTCCGCCACCACCAGAAGACGATATGACTTCATATATGAAGTTACCCTCCTTCAAGGGTGTGGGGGACGAAGATATGGATTGGTTCTGGTTTGTTGCAGGGTCTGTATGGAATGCGTAGAATGTGGTAACCGACGCTATGAAAAGAGCGCAACTGTCTCTTGCTTTTTAAGGAAGGGCCCTAGATTGGTACATGGGATACCTAGACCAGCATGCAAACGCAAGCATTGAAGACATTAAGGACGTCTTGAAGCAGCAGTTCAAAAAGCCTAAGGCCTACTCCCAGATAGTGAACGACCTGAAAGATTTCAAGCAAGGTCCATATGAGTCGATATGGGAAGTTGATCAACAATTAAAAAAAGTGATCAGAGAAGGAGGATTCCAGTATGATGATAGGCAGCATGCGGAATGGTTCATTACTATGCTGTTGCCCCACCTATGCATATCAATGGGCCACCAAGATATTGAGTCGCAGGAGAAGGCCTTGGAAATAGCAATGAAGCTAGAGGTTGTGCCACAAGATGAAACCTAGTTGGGTGTACAACAGATCCAAGGCCAGCTGGAAGCAATGCACATGGAGATCCATAACCTACGAAAGGAACGAGGAGCGGAGGCTAGCCCTGAAAGGTGGTGCATATGATGCAAGGTGAATAGCCACACCAAGGACAACTGTCTGCTATTAACAGACTACATACAGGCAGGAGAACCTAGCCCACTAGGCCCTAGAGAAGTTGCGGGGCCAAGTAGGCCGACACTATGGTGTGATGACTGTCATGTTGCGGGATTGCATGACACCAACCACTGCCCTTGCCTTGTCGCTTGTATTCCAAAGGTTAAGCAGAAATGGTGCAGATTTTGTAGGTCTGTGGGGCATGATGAGAAAAATTTCCAGACTTATGATTTGATGATAGACCGAGGAAACCTCTACATGGTACAGACAAATCCTTCGTCACCAAGGACCCCTTCCGGTATTGGAGGCTCTCTCATTAGGAGTAGGGGAGGAAATGCATGGGTAAACACCAGGACTTCCCGAACCCTACGAGGCAATCCTACAGGTATTGCAGGCAGCTGGACCACGTGATCGAGGACAGCCCAATTTTGATAGCTAAGGTGCAGGAGAAATAGCAAACACCTACGCAGAACGTGCAAAGGGTTACAATGGAGCCTCAGAATGAGGGACCAGGTATTAATATCTTAACCCACAGCGGCCTAACCATCGAAGGGGGCAGAAGAAAAAGCTACCGCTGAGCCTCTGATCAAGAAAGCGGTCAGTAAATCAGAAGGCCTGGACCTACAAAAGGAAAGGGAGACCTTTATCGTAGCTCGGCAGGATTTCACAAAAGTAGTTACTTCACAGGTTCTGGTGGCCACCAAAGAAGGAGAAGGGGTCCAGCCATTTTTACAAGCATGCATAAAACTGTTGCGCAATCAACAGGCCATTGAGAACCTCCAAGCACTATTAAACAGCTGCGCAGAGAAAAATAACCTGCCCCTGGAAGTGAAGGACATAAACACACTATACAACTACAAGAGATGCACTGGTACAGAAATGCAGCTCACAGCACAAATAGGGGATTACAAAATGGGGCAAGTTATTCTAGATCTAGGATCAGATGCGAATGTGCTACCCAAGAAAAGATGGCAGTGCATGGGAGAACCCAAGTTGGAATGGTCCACTATCCAGCTGCGCATGGCCAATCAGAAGAAGATCATACCGTTAGTAAGGTTATCACAGATTCAGTGAATATTGCAAGAGTGAAGGTTCGGGCCGACTTTGAAGTCATTCAGATTGTGGAAGATGTGGAACCTTACCCTACGCTCCTAGGGTTAGATTGGGCCATCGACATGGTGGTATTATCAACTTAAAGAAGAGGAGCATGGTATTTGAGAATGGAGGGGTACAAGTGATAGTCCCCTTAGACCTCACAGAAGGAGAAAGGTATACAGATACGGTGTGAATCAACGAGGACGTAGATCACATCTACAAGCTAACTACGCAGGATGAGGATTGGATCAACCCTACGGCTGATAGTATGCTCTGCTGGGAAAAGGATAGTGACTGTTTTTCTAACTCTGACGAAGAAGTGGAAAAGTGGAAATACTGATTGCACAACGTATCCACATTGCGATGTCTCAGGATTACAAGGGATTTCCGATGTATCTCCTCAGAAGTACGAGATATGCCCTACTTTGACGGTTCTGGTAGCATTACAGAATTTTCGCAAGCATTCAAAGCCGAATTTCCAAAGGAACGAAGGATATGGACCCTCAGTCTTGCCCTATGTGCAGCACCGCGAGGTGGTGGGATGAGTGTAAACAGCGTTCCAAGAGTGGGAGGCATGTCAGATTATATTACTCCTGCACTTTGACCCTCTGGTTCACTTACGTAGGAAGCAACCCGGATTGATAATCCGAAGCTGCACAGACTTGTACACGATGACTACTGATGATGGGAAAGAGCGCGTGAATGATAGGTGCGTCCCTTACAAAAATTATTTCAAGATGGTGGATACTATGAGCACTGCAAGTTTGGCCAAACCTACAGCTATGAAACAAATGCGCTCGTTCCTCTGCTTCATAGACTACTACAGAAAAACTAGGTAGGAGTACGCATGGATCAAAGCACCTCTGAAAGAACTGTTTCGCAGGACCATGTTAGTTCGCAAGGACGTCGGGTGTCAAGAAATCTTTGAATTAGTAAAGAAAACAATCAACCCACCCAGAATGCAAATGGAACATCAGATGGACCACCATGTGCACAGGAAGCCCGTTGAATGTACACAGGCACGCCGGGAGTGCAGTTGTGCATTGAGCGCACCAGAGCTGCGAAAACTAGCCGTTGGGATAGTCAAATCAAGTAAATTGAAAAATCTACCATTGAATGGAGTGGGCAGCGGACATTTAATGAGGTGATTACGGGATATTTTTTACCATTTACATGATGGTAAGTTCCAAGTACTGCTCTCCCAACCGTCGACCACTCGTACTAGCTATAAAAGGGGTCGACCAGACCAGACAAGGGTCCCGTATCAGTTGTATAGCTTGTACTTGGCATGTCTTGCTGTGACGATTTGATGCTGCAAGATGCTTTGTGCATATAGTGTCTCCTTAATGTCCGAAAAACCTACCCCCTTGGACAGTAGCAACCCAGAGTTTGTTTTTCACGCCAGGATGATAGCTACGAACCCCGTTGAGCCTTCTGAACCAGTAACCTCGGTTGAATAGGGGACTAAGGATTTAGTGTAAATCGAGTCTGAGGCTGAAGATATTCTCTCCACGCTGAGCCCAACCATGGTAAAATGGAAATCAAAGGCACAGAGCTCTGGAAACCCCCGAAGACCACGAAATGGGCTGCAGGAAAGCCGCGAACTTCCCCGCGAACCACAAAATCGCCGAAGGCAGCTCAGGAGGAAGCAAAAACCATTGAGCCAATTCACTGGTTACCTCCCTTTGTTCGACCACAAAGGAAATCAATGTGTACACCGAATAATCTTGATGGCTTGGACACTTACCTACAGATGTCGCTAACCCCAGGCAAGGTTCCCATCATTGGCGAACCCGTTGGTAAGATTCATGAGGTCAAGTTTGATGATCACGACCTAGCCAACTTTGAAGCGTTCCCTAAGCTATCACCTGCGCTATACCTCGACACAATTCATGATCACAATGGAGTTACATTCATCCCCCAACGCTGGGTGCGGGGGTTGGTCGGGTCTGGGCTCTCGAACTTGATGAGGATGCCACATTTTGGCCACTACAATGTTACATATCGCTTGGTGCACCAGCTGCTTGCCTTGGTCCATGGCGGTAGCCTGTGGCTCCGGGACCGCATCCCTATTGATGCTACCCTAATACACTGAATTATTGGCCTCCCCCTGGAGGGACCTGACCCCATGCTGCGGGTGGGCAAGAAGTATGAGCAGAAGATCGCTGACGACGTACGCAAGACTTACCATGTGCAACGGAATACGCGGGGGTTCATGATCAGTACCATCAGCGACCCAGGAACACAGATGGGTACTTTGTTGCTAGCAAGAAAACTAATGCGCAAGTTCCAGGCCACTACCGTCCCCGCATACGTCATTCAGTTGGCAGGACAGTGTGAAAAAGGAGTTTACTTCAATTGGGCCCAGCACCTGTGTAACGAGTTTTTGGCGAACGTTCGCGAAGCCCAGAAGTAGGGGCACCCAATTTGTTATTCATGGCTGATACTACTCATTGCATTGGTCGCATGGGAAGTGCCGGAAGAATCAGTCTTCCCCGAGCTCATGCCTGACATGTGCAAAGGAGCACGCTACGCCAACTTGTGGGATTCCAAGGACGCATAGCATATTGAGGATAATCAGATCTTTTAGGTCACTTTTCAGAGAAGCGTGGCCATAGCCATAAATTCTCAACCTCGTTTGTCCCTAGCAGCATATGACAGATACAAGGGCATTACGACATTCCAAGTTACCATGCTTAACATCCAGATTAAATCCCACAAGGATAAATCTTGGACCTCGCTTCCTTATATGGTAGCGGACGAAGAGATTGACAGTGTAATTGCACTCTGTCCCCCACAGTGGAAGATTGGCTTCAAGACCAGAGTGTAGGGCCCCAAAGATGCCAACACCACACAAGTACTTCCCCCTATCACTAGTAAGGATATTGGAGGATCCAGCAAAAGTACCGGAAAGGACACAGAGCCGGCTGCGAAGAAAGATGTGCAACAGAAGCAGACTAATGAGAAGGATACCGAAGGAGCATCACAAAGATATTTGCAGCCTAAGCTAGGGATAGAAGGAGGAGATTCCAGAGGAACTACATCCCCTCACAGGATGAAGTGCATAGGAGAGCCTACCAAAGGACCCCAGAAGAAGCAGCACGCTCAGCAGACAAAACATGATGAAATTGTCACCGTAACCAACGGTGACCTTGAACAAAGTGCTGATGCAATATCTCTCACCATGTAGGATCGATGTGAGGCCCTCGAAGAACAACAGAAGGTTGCACTCGTCGCATTACAGGCCGAGCTCTGCGAGCTACAACTAAAGACGGACACACTGCACACCATTGTGACTTTGTTACGGATGTCGCAAGCCACCAGTAGTGTTGCGCTTACACCAGCAGAAAGTTGCCTCTGCCCTTTTCCTGATGCTGCTTTTATGATCAGTCTGCCCGACCTCAGCATGCAGTTCCATAATTTCCAGGAGATACAGCTAGACTTAGCCAAAATACCCCAAGATTTTTTACAAGGGCTCCATATAGGTATATTTCAGGAGATTCAGCACCGAGATCTGCAGATTCACCAACAGATGGGTGTGGCTGAGCAATCAATCATTAAAATCAACATCGCCATTGCCCTGGCCACCACGTAGAAGAAGGAGCTCGAAAGCTTCATTCACTAGCTCTGCGCAGAAGCTGCAACAGAGATTCTGGCTACCGCTACGCCCCAAGCAAAGTTTGAGGGGTTGGTCACCGCATTGAAGGCATCTCAAACAGAAGTTGCAGAGGTTAAGTCATGAATAGAGCAGTAGATTGCCGATCTGTAGGAGAAATTGCAGCCTGAAACACCTCCGGAGGTGCGGGCCCAGCGATCTGCATTGGTCACCACCGCCACAAACGTCATCACATGACAGATCGCGCAGGGTGCTCAACTACTATATACTACCATGCAGCTGTGGACAAAGGTCCAATGCGATCCGCTCCTGCGTGAAATAACCCAGACACTGCGGTAGAAAGAGGAAGTGTTTGCAACGTTGGAAGCCACCCTGCTCACGTTAGTTCCTGCTTAGCACCTGGCATGATTGCGGACCAACCAAGATCTCCAAGCTGAAATAGAAGTGCTTCAACAGAAGAAGAAGTCCCTCACCAACCGCCTGAAGCCTTGGACTGCTGACGCACTTAGATTGTCATAGGATGCTGACGTAGCCATAAAGCAGCTCAACCAAACTTTGGAAAGTGTCACCGCTACGACAGAAGGCCCGATCTTACAAAAATTGGTCAACATCACCTAGAATGTTGCTGCCTAAAGCAAAGTTGTGCTACCTCCATTAGCTGAAGTGATCAAACTGTTATAGGTACAGGTGGAAACCCCACCACCACAGTGATTCGAGACTAGTCACAATATTGTGTTGGGGGACTGTTGGAACAAGGTCTCCCACAAAGTTGTGAATCTGGTCCATTTTGTATATTTTTTATTATATTTAGTCTAACGTAGGGGTTTGGGGGTGGGTCAAAGCCCCTAATGCATTGTAAGCGGGTCAAGGGTATACCAAGAGTCCGCAAACCACAGTTTGCAGACCATTGGATACGTAGGCTAAAGTAGTATAAATAGTTGAACCTTTTTGAGTCGATAGGTAGAGAAGGAATAGAGATTGAAGCGGAATACGAATTGTTAGATCTGGGTTGGGTTGTTTTGGGTTAGGAATCTTTCTGGTTGTGTGCGCAGAGATCCTCTGTCCTGCTGTGTGCGGACCCTGTTGGTTGTGTGCGCAGGTGGTATTTGGGGAATGTAAGAAGATTTTGATAAGTAATATATGCAAAGTGTTGTTGAACCATATGATGTTGTCTGAATCTATTCTGTTATGATTTCTGCGAACTAAGGTTGCCTGATTAAGCTAAAAACTTGTATGTTTATCTCTTTGGCATGAAAGTATTTGCATTTACTATATTACTGTGATACGAATATCGATGCACTTGCTAGTTATATCTCTGTAATGAACACGAACCATCTGTGTTGACAATATTGGCTGCGATTATGCTATTTTATGATTGGAATTGATGATATGCACATGGATGCGAACCTGCTAGAAAAGATCTGATAAAACTATAGTCTAGTTACATTCTGGAACCCTGCGAACCACCCTTCTGTGTAGATCTGATAAGTGCGGGCTTGTGTATTACCTTCTCTCTCTCAAGGTGCGGAAACCTAGTTCCATCACCCTCCCATACTGCTTCGGGTGAGACTTTGGCCTACGCAAGCAGGTCACTACCGAAAGGGCCTAGTAAAGAGGGAGTGTTGAAAAGTGTAACTAGGTCGGTCTTCATGTTGACTATGTAAATATGAAAAGAATGAGTCAAAGATATAAAATGTAATTAAGTATCAAGACCTTGCTGGAAGTCTAATCAGCGATGGAAGTCAAGCTATAGTTACAAAAAAAATTTCCACATTAAATAATGAAGAAATCGCAATTCAAGTCGGCCTATTCTCTATGGACAAGTTGGCCTATCTCTCAGCTAGATGGTCGGCCTAAAAACAAGCACAGGCATGTATATATATAACTATAATTGTGGATCATTTGGAAAGCAGTTTTTGGTGAAGATTGAAATAAAACAATGGACTGACCTGAAGAGAATTGCAGACATCAGTAAGAAGAAAAATGCGGAATGGATATCTGAAATAATGATGTAGATAAGGAATAAGCAGAGGTACATGACTGAAGCATTATGCGGTAACCTCCAAGCAACAATTGCAGATAAGTCTGAGATTTGATAGAATTTAAGGGAGTAGATCTAAAGGACATAATTGAATGCGGATTCATATGTAATAAGAGGTACAGGATTGTAGAAGATACAGAGGATGCAAGGTGCAGATTGCGGAAGAAACAAAAGAGTATAGATTGCGGAAATGACTGAAGGTACAATGTGTAGATGGATGAAATAAGGTACAGAATTGGTGCAACAGATTGTGGAAGGTTCATGAAGATTACAGTAAGAACCTCTCTGAGTTTAATGTATCTGAGGAAAGAGTTTTTTCAAAGTCAAGATAGTGATCTACAAGTGGTAGAAAGTAAGGAAGGTAAATCAGAGATTTACCTTCCTAACTACTAGTCAAGAAATTCAGTTACAAGTGAAAAATAATTTTGTCTCTATACATTTGACTAAGTAATTTGATAATTGAATTTATGAAAGATTAAAGAAGAATATACGTAAGTAATATCACAAGTAATTATCAAGAAGAGAATTTTTGTATTAATCTCAAGTCCTACAAATTCTCAACAAGGAAAGCCATGCGGTTGTCCCTTGAGAGGGAGTTGGACTTGCATGCAGAGGAGGAACTGTTGGCTCCCAAGGATGAGACTCAAGATGTGGATCAACCAGATGTGGAGGATCATGGAGTGGAGGAAGCCAATCATGCAGATCCATCCATAAAAAATGGCAGAAGGCACACCACGGAAGTTGATAGGCTGAGACTTGATGCTATAGAAAATGTAGGAGCCCTTACTTCACAGTGCAGACAGAGACAGTCTCCTGACCGATTTACTGGTTACATGGCTCTCATGAGAAAATCTATTGTGACTGAACCATCTTTCGGTCAGGAAGAAGTGCAACAACCAACTTGGGTTGATGCAATGGTGGAGGAGTATGATTCCATTTTCAATAATAGTGCATGGGAGATAGTCCCAAGACCGGCTGACAAATCAGTGGTTGGATCGAGATGGATATACAAAGCAAGCTGCTGATGGGAGTGTGGAGAAATAAAAGGTCATATTTGTGGCCCGGGGATTCTCATAGATCGAGGGGATAGATTATGATGAGACCTTTGCGCCTATCACAAGGTACTCATCCATAAGATCCATCATTGCACTCTCAGCATAGATGGGATGGCACATTCATCAGATGGATGTGAAAATTGGGTTTCTCAATGGGATCATTGAGGAAGAGGTGTACATAGAGAAAACCTAAAGGTTTAGAAATCTTTAATAGTGAGTCGCATGTGTGCGGAATCAAAAGAGCGATGTATGGGCTGAAGCAAGCACCTCGTGCTAAGTACACTTGGATAGACAATTATTTCACCAGACTAGGCTTCACCAAAAGTGAAGCAGATGCAAACCTGTACTAGATTGTGGTAGAGGGTAAGCTTCGAAGGCGATGGATGAATGTAAGGGGGGATGTTCTAACTTTTCAACATCAAAGATGATCAAACGATCATCTGAAGGATCCACAACCCCCAAAGCAGATAGTAGATCTTTTCTTTGAGATGGGCACGACTGGAGTACTTCTAGCGTTGACATGGCAGTAGGAGATTATACCAAGTCATATACTATGTTATGAAACCAAATCCAAAAATAGAATAAAAGAGAGATAAACACTTAGAAATAAGCCACTTCGAGGGTGTTACACAGCAATTTGTCACCGTCCCTGCAATTCCCCATCCCGCACAATTGGAGAGCTTATTCCGTGACCTGTGAGTAGTGACATAACTTGAAAACACTTTCATGGCATTCCCCTAAACATATACTCTCATTGCCCTAAAGACAATTCCTTGTGAAAAACCCTAAAAACACCCCTTTTTGAATTGGCGCGGACAGCCAGTTCATTACCCGCGCCAATGGGGGAAATCCTTCAAAGAGGGCGCGCCAATTGGCGCTCTGTCTCGAGGTCGCACTCACACCGTGTTCATTTAAGTGTTTTTAAAAATAAATGTATCAGTTCATCTCTTAACCGATCCGTAAACTCAGATTCACCTGAGTTGGGAGGTTTGGCTACAGATTTCCATACAGAGGAAGTGGTTTGCCACCTCTCATGGAAGCTTCCTTGATGATAGGGCCAATCCCATAATTATAGGGATCCCAACTCCCCTTCCTCCTTCTATAAAAGCTTGTCCATTTTCATTTGCAAGCTAGTCTCCAAGTTCCCAAGAGCCTAATGCTGCAAGAGCTTTGATCCATTCCCTTAAGGCCAAATCCAAGCAAGGAGATCATTGTCGAGACATCCGAAGAGAAAGGTTTGTCCCATCCCTGACAGGCTTTATTGAGACACGTTCTGTTGATGACCCTCCGAAGGAGAATTCAGCGTCAGAGCTATGGTTGTATTCTTCTTTTGATTTATTAATGATAAGCGACTATTGGTTATGCTTCCACTCTTGTTCTTGATGATGATCATGAGTTATGTCTTCTCTAACTGACATATAGTTGTATGCATTGGATTTTACGCTTGCGTTTGTTTTGTTTCTTGCGTGTGCAGGTGTCCGATCACGAAGATCGTGAGGATTGTGATCTGCCAGAGCTAAGGAACGGGAGCGCTACCTCTACGAGTGACAGTGTTGGATTCCAGGTAAGCCTTCATCGCTAGTTGGTTTATTTGCAATTAGGAACCTGCACTATAGCGTGAACGATTGTTGCTAGACCCGATCTGGGCTAGTAGGGATCACCTTTGTCCGTAGAGGGGATTTACCTCCACAACAAATTGGCGACTCCACTAGGGATCGTTGGCTTGTTGTTGTTCTGCTTTGTAAGCTATAGACAGAGCCTTAAGTTAGCCAGATAGCCTTCGAAACACTTTTTCTTTGCATTAGCGAAGTAGATCAACACTGCTTCAGTCAATCTCTGGTTTAGTTTATGAACTAAACACTTGGAGTGTCGTCTTGTCTTTTCGGTTGATTCTTGACCTTGATTGCTTGGTCAGCTCTTTGGGTTTGTTTTTTTGTGTGTTTGGCTTTTGGTTCAGCCCCAGAGGATCAGATCTGACCTCTGCTTTTCCGAATTTTCATCCTTTCATGGTTGGCTTGATTGGCGTGGTTTCCACCATGACAGTCGCGCCAGTTGGCGCAGGTTGCTAGTTCATCACTCGCGCCATCCCCTGTCTGGTGTGGATTACAACCAGACAGTCGCGCCATCTCCTGTAGGTGTTAGGGTTTACCCTTGTTCGGAAGTTTCTTTTGGTCAGTACTTTGCTTCTGGGTTTGTTTTAGATTCTGCTTGAAGTGGTGAGTCTGGTCTTGGTTGGGAGTTATTATTTGTTTTTTAATTTTCAGGCATTGGTGCTTGTTGTCAGTTAGCAACCCACGCCAATTTTCCATTGGCGCTAGTTGTCAGTGAGCAAGTCGCGCCAGTTGGCGCTAGTTGTCAATGTACAAGTCGGGTCAATTTCAGGGTGTGTGAAAATTGAGTTTTTTTCCCTGAATCCTTCACAAGTGTGTCTTTCCCTTCCGGTATTTTCACTGTATGGGCATAGATTACATTGCTCATTGTTTGAAATATCTTATATCCATGATTGTTTGATGTAAAAGGGAATGAATGCCTTGTTTTGATCTCTTGCTTTGGAAGTCCTCTTTGTGTTTGACCTCATATGTCTTGTCGCCTTTTGAGGGATTTCATGACAAAGTGTTTGAAACAACGATTGCATTCTTAGTGTTTGTTTACATCTCTTTTGCATTCATCCTTCATTAAGAAGATTTGCATTTATTTAGTTTTCATCTCAAAGTGTTCTTTTTGTTAAAATGCATTAGATCATATTGCATTGAAGAGTATTTTGAGATTTATCATCATGATCACATTGTTGAACATTTGCTGTAACGCTTTGAGTGCATTCTTCATTAAAAGCATGCATTAAGTAGATTCTCATTTCATTCAAAAATGCATTGATTGCATTCTTATTCTTTCAAATGAAAAAGGAAATTGTACATAGATTACAATTGCATCGTTTTCAAAAAAGAGGATTTTGCATAGATTGCGTTACATTATTCACATCGTTGAATGTTTTAGATTACTTTTGGATAGTGAAAGTCATCTAGTTTGGAAAATTTTCATTTGCATTGTTGTTGTTTGTTGCATCATTGCTTGAAACTCTTCCCTTAACTAGATAGCATTCATCAAATTGAAATATTTCTTTTCTCATATAGCTGCATATAGGGGATTGTTAGATGACACTCGCTAGGGCCTGAAAACTGAAACGTAATTGAAGATAAACATTAAAATTTATTCAATCTACACTAAGGCAACATTGAAACATTAACACAACATTTAGAGGTCTAGGTTAGAGATGTGTTCTGGCGTCTTTAAACCTAGTAGTTGTCGTTCGCCTCTTGGCTTTAGACAACGCTAATACGGACTTGTGCTCCCCGTACCGTCGAGTATATAAATGGAGACCCCACTAGGTTTCTATCCTTTATCCGTAGGAAGCCGAGTCTACCGCCCTATACCCGTGATACACCGGACACAGCATTCAGGCAGATTACCTGCACGTACGTTAAGTCCTTGGTTGATTTCTCTTTCATTTTGAAACCAAGGTGTATATTGCAGTTCACGGTTATTTGGTACACCCTTTGCCTAGATTACCAAAGTAGTCATTTGATATTTTCTGACTCTTTAAATTTGAAAGGATCACCAAGCGCTTGTCCTTTCACGCTTGCTTCAAAACTGAAAGAGATAGAGTCACCTTTCATCCGTTTCTCGACTCTTAAAACATGAAACGGTGAAGTTTCTAAGTTTCAATGTGGTAAAATTAATCACCCGCGATCACACGCCTTGTTAGATTTTACTTGTTGGTCATTGATTGTGTGCCTTGGTTTTTAGGCCGTGTGCGGTTTTGAGTTGTTGATGGCAACTTTTCCAGAGTTCACCAACCAAGGAATCCCCTCCGATGGGAATCCTGGTCCTTTTCCTCCTTTTGGAAATGTTGGTGCTCCTTATATGGCAACGTTGTCCCTTCCTGGGTTAACTGTTGGGTTGCATGTTTGGTTGTTTTCAACCTCTGTGGTCCCGAATGTCTCAGCTACTGGTCAATCAGTTCCTCCACCTGAACAACATCATGTTGATTCCAAGGTGGACCTCCCCCTTCTTTGCTTGTTTCTGCGTCCTCATCTTCTACTTCGCCTGGTGAAAGTCTGGATTCGAGCAACCAGGTGGCTAAGAAGAAGAAGAAGAAGTCTGATAAGAGAGAGGCTAAGGCTGCAGTTGCTGCTTCTAATGCGCATCCTCTTGATAAACCTTCCAACCCTCCACGGAAAGTCAAGTTCCCTTGAATGTTGTGCACAGGAGATCATCTTCTTCGAGATTGCCCTGGCATTCCCAAGGTGCTTGAAGTATGGTCCAACGGTCGCCCGCCGTTGCCTTTGGCTTCCGGGAGTCAAGTTGGGGGCACGTCTTCAACTGGTGCTAGTAAGGCTCCTAAGAATCAGGGTAAGATTACCCATCCCTATAAGTTGTGTGAAGGGCACCATGCCATTCACCTTTGTCCATATATGGATGAAGCCAAGAGAGTTTTGGACAACTCAACTGTTTCTACACCACACCTCCCGGCTGGTTATAAACAGCTTTCTTTGAGTCCTCCACCAGCTGATTCCATGATTGGTCAAGAGTCATCCTTGGTTGATCCCGCTCCCTCGGAAATTCATATTCAAGAATCCATTCCCGACCAACCATTGGTCGTAGGATCGGTTGAGCTGGATCCGTCTTCGGTGCACCAGGTCTTTTCCGTTTAGAGTGGATCTCACACCCCTCAGGTTCTTCTTGTTTCTTCATATTCCTCAGACTTGGAGAAAGATTCTCCTGTCCCTATATCTCAAGAAGTTGCTCCTCCACCTCCCATGGTGGAGGTCCTGGAGGATACTCTTCCCGACTCCGTGACGGAAGTCGTGGAAGATGCTCCTTCTTCTTCTGTAACACTAGGGGAAGACCTTCTCGGTTCGATGGTAGCCCCTCCGAGTAGTTTGGTCGCTTCCTTTGATTGGAGTCGATTTGCAGGATACCGCCTTCTGTCTTATGTGCCTTTCGAGATCATAGTACAGGCCTTTGGTCTGGTTGTACCCAACACCATTATAGACGAAGGTGTGTCTGTTAGTGTTCTATCCTCAACTACCTGGCAAGATTTCGGTTCGCCGCCGCTTGCGCTTGTTACGCAGAATCTGTTGGCATTTAACAGAAGAACGAGTCAGCCATTAGGGATCCTCGCAAGGTTACCTGTTACTTTGGGAGGTAAAACCGTCCATATGGACGTGATGGTTGTTCCAAGCCCCTTGGATTTTAATCTGCTCTTGGGGCGCAATTATACCTATGCCATGGGAGTGCTTGTCTCCTCCCTTTTTCATGTGGTCTGTTTTCCACATGAAGGACGGATCGTGACCATTGATTAGCTTTCGTTCTTTGGTCTTGATGTGACCGCTGGCCCACCATCATCCCTTCCTATTTTTTATCCACCCGTTGTATCTGCCCCACCGCAGGTCAACTATGTGGCTACCTACCCTGTGCCTGTACTCAGTAATGATGCCGTCATGCATAGTGTGTTGGGGGCATTGGGTCCTGACTTCCAGGATGTTTTCCTTCCATCAGGAGTGGAACTCTTGGAAGCCATGACTTCTTATTCATCATGATGAGTTGTCTTCGGAGCACAGTTCGTTGTCTTGTGTCAAGATCCTTAAAAAATGAAACAAGGTTGTCGGAGCAGAGTTCCTTGTCTTGTGTCAAGCTCCTTAAACCAGGAAACAAGGTGTCCTAAGGATAGTTATTTTAATGTGTCAACCTCGTTAAAACAATAAAACACGTTCCCGTTCAATTCGAGTCTTTGATACAATCTCAGAAAATCCTAGTCGAGTCTTTCTCTTGATCTCGTAACTTGAACCTTCACTACATTTTCCCTTCATATGGATTGAAGCTTGGGGGGCATGTACCTCGGATTGAGTCACCATGCTGGGGGAATGCTTACTTTTTCAAGCATAGTTTGTTTCCGTTTCAAGCTTGTGTAAAAATGAAACCGGTTTCAAGCATAGTTTATCTTTGTTTCAAGCTTGTGTAAAAATGAAACCAACTCCAAGCAGAGTTTTCTGATTTCAAGCTTGTGTAAAAATGAAACCATTCCCATTTTACCTCTTGTGATTGCCATTTTATCAGCCTGTTTTTGCCAGATGAGCCTTGGTTTTCTCACTCCATCGTCATTATTTGCTTGGCCGATCATATGCTTTCACTTGGTTGTTTTACCCGTTCCAGAGGAACCGCTGCGATGAGTGGTCTTGTTAGCCAGCCTCTTGACCTTACTTTTCCGAGCAAGCCCACCTGGTCAATGAATCCGTAGCGTCACTCCTTTATACACTGCTCTTTGGAGTCATCTTTCGCTCTTTTCTCGACTCTCTAAACATGAAAATATTGCCGAGTTCCTTGTCCTTTCGATCTCGTTAAAGTGGCCACGAAACGACATCTACCCAATATGCTTACCCCTTTTCAGTCGACAGACTATTTACTTAAAAGGGGAACACCCTAGCCTATCGCGACTAAGGAGGTTTTCTCGTATTTTGTTTCTACCTTTTCGTATCCGAGGAACTATTTACGAAAGGGACCTTTGGAGTTTACTTTCCGTTGTCTTTTCAAACTCTCTAAACATGAAAGACGACGATTTCTTCCTTTGTTCAGACTCATTAAACCCCCGATGACATTGGATTCAAACTTCTGAATGACGTTATCCGAGTTTCTCCTTCCTAGGGCTCGTTAAATGTACTAGGATGGATTCGTCCGAAGGACGAACTTATATTACAAGCATATGATATCCCCTTCAAGCTTGTTATCAAAAATAATTGGGGTACTCACCAGAAATGGTGGGGAAAAATGGAACCAGAATCATTGTCGTGTCGGCAGTATGTCGCTCTTGAACATGGCACTTGTCCGCATTCGTGTCGGGTTGGGGACATCTCATCTCGTTTTCCACTTGCCTCCGTGGGTTTGGGTAATCCTTTTGACCTCTCATCTGCTCTTTGCCTCATCACCATGACCTCTGATCCATTGATGTCAAATACTGCCAAACTCACTGTCGTGCCGCCATGTGTTCAAGAGAATTTGACCTCTGCAAGCTTCAACCTTCCTCTGATTCTCATCTGATCGTGATTCACAAAAACATTATGTTCCTCTGTCTCACATCGATGATCTGGGAAACACTATGGCCCACCTTCGATCGAGGTCACTTCCTGTCGACTTCATCTCATTATCTGTGAAGCCGATCTAGAGACTCCCCTTTTGGTACCTGGAGCCCGCATGCCTCAATGGCAAGGTGTTCTTCGCATTCGACGTGAGGGTTTTCATCATTGGCCTCCGATCGAGTGGTTTCATACAAGTGTTCGACGTTAGCTCATTGTTCACATGCCGATTGTACCCCGTCAGAAGTACCTTGAGTACCATCGCATTAATGGTGGTACCTATCGCGTCCCTCAGCATCAGCCTTTCATCATTGGCCGGTAATCGTGTGATGTTCTCGTAAGCTCACATATTCACATGCTTTAACTTGTGCTTTGTACGGGTCGAGATGGAGCGCAAGACCCCGGACTCCTGTCTGTTATAATCCAGGCTGCGATTTTGTGGATTCTTATGATTAGTTACATGACTCACTGATTGGATGGTTGCGACCATACCTGAGTCTGTTTATCGATCCTCACTGGATGGCTGCGTCCATGCCCTGGATCTGGATTATTGTATACTCTATTATGGATGGCTGCGCCCATACCACGTATATATCATGTATCCTAGGATATCGCTTGTACTTCTCTATGCAAGTTTTCCAATGACGGTGTTTTCATTTACCACGTCAGAAAAGCATTTCACCCTCTCTCTCTCTCGGGCCCCATGCTTTAGGAGGCATCTCGTTACACAGAAATTTGTCACCGTCCCTGCAATTCCCCATCTCACACAATTGGAGGGCTCATTCCGTGACTTGTGGGCAGTAAAATAACTTGAAAACACTTTCATGGCATTCCCCTAAACATGTACTCTCATTGCCCCGAAGACAACTCCTTGTGAAAAACCCTAAAAACACCCCTTTTTGCATTGGCGCGGGTAGCCAGTTCATTACCCGCGCCAATGGGGGAAATCCTTCAAAGAGGGCGCGCCAATTGGCGCTCTGTCCCAGAGTCGCACTCGCGCCAGCCATTTTAAGGAGTGTTTTTTAAAAATAAATGGCGAAAGTTTCTTCCTAACTGATCCAAAAACTGGTATCTAATTTGAGTTGGGAGGTTTGGCTTCGGATCTCCATGTAGAGGAAGTGGTTTGCCACCTCTCATGGAAGCTTCCTTGAGGATAGGGCCAATCCCATGATTATAGGGATCCCAACTCCCCTTCCTCCATCTATAAAAGCTTGCTTATCTCATTTGCAAGCTAGTCTCCAAGTTCCCAAGAGCCTAATGCTGCAAGAGCTTTGATCCATTCCCTTAAGGCCAAATCCAAGTAAGGAGATCATTGTCGACACATCCGGAGAGAGAGGCTTGCCCCATCCCTGACAGGCTTTATCGAGACACGTTCCACTGACGACCCTCCGAAGGAGTATTCAGCGTCAGAGCTATGGTTGTATTCTTCTTTTGATTAATTAATGATAAGCGACTATTGGTTATGGTTCCACTCTTGTTCTTAATGATGATCATGAGTTATGTATTCTCTGACTGACATATAGTTGTATGCACTGGATTTTACGCTTGTGTTTGTTTTGTTTATTGTGTGTGCAGGTGTCCGATCACGGAGATTTTGAGGATTGTGATCTGCCAGAGCTAAGGAACGGGAGTGCTACCTCTACGAGCGACAGCGTTGGATTCCAGGTAAGCCTTCATCACTAGTTGGTTTATTTGCAATTAGGAACCTGCACTATAGCGTGAACGATTGTTGCTAGACCCAAACTAGGCTAGTAGGGATCGCCTCTGTCCGCAGAGGGGAAACCTCCTTTACATTACATAAATGAAAAATTATTGGATGATACAAATGAAAAAACCTCCTTCTATATATAGGAGTCCATGGGGTCACAATATAATCCTAGCCTACCTAACAATAATAATGTAAGGGCACAAAAATAATAATAATATTGGGGTTACAGGGGTACAAAAATAATAATAAGGGGGTTACATTAACAACAATAAGGGACTATACTAACAATATAGGGACCTAACATGCCCCTCTCCTTCTAAAAAGTGTTGTCCTCAATGCTTGAGTATCTCTGGATGCTTTTGTATAAAATTATCATCTTCCAATGTAGAATCTTTAGTGGGTAAGTTCTTCCACTTGATGAGATACTCTGAAATTGATCGATTTCGTAGGTGTCGAGTTCTTGTTTTCGTGATTTCTTTAGGTTCCAATGTGATTTTTCCTTCCTCATCAAGTTCTGGAAATATTTTTTGAACCGGAAGTTTGTCCCCTGTAACCTTCTTTAGGCATGAAACATGGAAAACTGGATGTACTCGCAACGAAGCAAGAAGCTCCAATTTGTATGCCATAGTACCAATCTTTTGCAACACCTTGTAAGGACCATAATACTTTGGTGATAATTTATTATCCTTCTTAGCTTGCTTGAGGGAAATTTGTTTGTATGGTTGTAGCCATAAAAATACCCAGACTCCTACATCAAAACTTCTCTCGCTGCGATGTTGATCAGCCTTTTGTTTCATTCGATTTTGTGCCAAATTTAGGTCATCCTTTAAGAGTTTGAAAACTTCTTGTTGATGCTCGATGTGATCTTCCACTGCTTGAACCTTAGAATTTTCTCTTAAAGAAGATGTGATGGACAGTGGATGATATCCATAAAGTGCCATAAATGGGGTCATTTTTGTTGGAGTATGGAAGGAAGTGTTATACCACCATTCAGCGAGAGGTAACCACTTGACCCATTTTGTTTTCTTATCAGATACAAAACAACGAAGATATCCTTACAAACATTTATTCACTATATGAGTTTGACCATCGGATTGAGGATGATAAGATGAGCTATGAGCTAGTTGAGTATCCAAACAAGAAAATAATTTCATCCAAAAATTTCCAGTAAAAATGGGATCTCTGTCACTTACAATAATCTTTGGGTTTCCATGTAGCTTTTGAATTGTTTCCATAAATGCAGTAGCAACTTTACTTGATTTAAATGGATGAGATAATGCACAAAAGTGTGCATACTTGGTAAGTCTATCAAGTACCACCATGATGATACTTTTTCCTTCGGACTTAGGTAAACTTGTGATAAAATCCTTTGAAATCTCCTCCCAAGATTGACTTGGAATGGATAAAGGTTGTAGAATACCAGGGGTCTTAATCGTCTCAACTTTATTTTGCTGGAAAACCAAACTTTCCACCACAAAATTTTGAATGTGAGATTTAAGTCCATCCCAAAAGAATTCTTTCTTCACCATGTGGTAAGTTTTTAAAAATCCTGAGTGTCCTAAAGGAGAAGTGTGCTATTCCAAAAGAATCTTTTGTTTTAGTTGGGAACTCTTGAAAATATATAAGTGATATTTTTACCATAAGGAATCATTTTTCCAACTAAATTAATCAGATGTAACAATATCTTGTTGAAACTTTTCAATGAGTGTTCACGCTTCTTCGTCCTTCTTCCATTAATCCCTTGCTTCAGTTATCCAATCTGGTTGGATAATAGAAATGGCACAAAGAAATGCTTCCACCTCTTCATCCTTTCTTGAGAGTGCATCTGCAACAACATTTAGCTTCCCTTTTTTGTAGATGATTTCAAAGTCATAACCCAACATCTTTGTGACCCATTTTTTCTACTCTTTTGACGATAGTCTTTGTTCCAAAAAGTGTTTAAGACTATCATGATCAGTTTTTACCTTGAAGTGTCTTCCCATTAGGTAAGGTTTCCATTTCTTTAGTGTGTGTAGCTTTACCAAAATTTCCTTCTCATAAATATCTTTCTGTAAATACTTTCCTTTGATTGGAAAACTTTCAAAATAAATGGGTCTTCCTTCATGCATTAAAACAACACCAATTCCATTTCCTAAGGTATCACCTTCCACAATAAAGGTTTTTGTGAAGTCTGGTGTAGCTAAGACTGGTGCTAGGCACATTGCCTCTTTAAGATGTTCAAAGGCCTTAGTTGCTTCAGGAGTCCATGAAAATGTATCTTTCTTTAATAATTTTGTTATAGGTTCTGCTATTCTCCCATAATTCTTAACAAACTTGCGATAATACCCTATTAACCCGAGAAATCCTCGCAACTGCTTTATGGTTGTGGGGATTTTCCATTTCTTAATGGCTTTAATTTTGTTAGGGTCTACCTTAACACCCTCATGAGATACAATATGACCCATATATTCCACCTCTTGTAATCCAAAGAAACATTTGGATGTTTTTGCATATAATTGTTTCTCATCCAATAGTTTGAGCACATTGTCAACATGTTGACCATGATCCTTCCAAGACCTGTTGTAGATTAGTATGTCATCAAAAAATACTAGCACGAATTTTCTAAGAAAGGATTTGAAAATGGAATTCATCAGCCCTTGAAATGTAGAAGGTGCACTCGTAAGGCTAAAAGGCATGACCAAAAATTCATAATGACCCTCATGAGTTCTAATTAATGTTGTTTTCAGAATATCTTCAGTCTTCATTCTAATTTGATGATATCCTGAACGAAGATCCAGCTTGGTAAAATAAATAGCTCCATGTAATTCATCCAATAATTCATCAATCACAGGAATGGGAAATTTATCTTTAGTAGTGAGCTTATTGAGCTCCCTATAATCTGGACACATGCACCATGATCCATCCTTCTTGTGCACCAATACTACTGGAGCAGAGAAAGAACTTTGACTAGGTTGAATTATACCAACCTCTTACATTTCTGCAATGATACGTTCAATTTCGCTCTTTTGGACCTAAGGATATCTGTAAGGCCTGATGTTTGGAGGAAGAATTCATGGAATCAAATGAATAGCATGATCATGATCATGAATAGGTGGGAGTCATTTGGGAGTTTCAAACACCTTGGAATGATTGTCCAAGACTTTTTGGAGATCTGGAGAAATAGATGATTTTGATGTTGGAACTTCTAGTGAGCATAATTGTGAAATTACGCCTTGTTTTTATTTCTTCAGAAGATTTTTCATGAAATTAGAGCTTATTATCTTTCCTGGCTTCCTTGCGATACCCCATAATTTGATTTCTTTTCCTTCTGAAAAAAATTTCAAGAAAAGTTCTTCAAAATTAAAAGCTACCATCCCCAAATATTGTAACCATTGTACTCCTAGTACAACATCGACACCTCCCATTGGAATGGAAAGCATTGGACTATTAAATACATATTCCCCCATGGTTAGCTTGATATTATGGCATTTTCCAAAGAAATTTATAGTTTCTCCATTTGCAACTATCACTTGACATTTTGGTGTTGGGTATAGGAAACCCATGGCTACCTTACAATGAAAAAAATTATTTTACTACCCGAATCAATCAACACTATTACATTTTTCTTCTTTATATGTCCTTCTATCTTGAGATTTTGAGGAGTGGTAATTTTTGCCAATGCATTACACGATATGGTTGGACTCATTTTTTCTTCTTCTTTTTCTTGGGTTGGTTCCTAGGGCATATCCTCTTCTTTTGAAGTTCCTTGTTCATTTTCTTCCTCCTCTTCACAATCTATGTAAAATCATTTCTTCTCAGCACACTTATGACCTTTAGTGTATTTTCTATCACAATTGTAGCAAAGCCCTTTTGCTCTTTTTTCTTCCAATTGTTGTGGTGTCAACCTTGTAGGTTGTGGAAGTCTAGGAGTATCCACACTTCCATCTTTATAGATGTGAGTGGTAGGCTTCCTTATAGCCATAATTTTACATTAAATTTTCTTGCCAACCTAAATTCCTTCTCCAATGAATGAGGTTCCCAAACGTGAACTTCGTGTTGGATGTTATCCTTTAAAGTCCCTATGAAGACATCAATCATGTGTTCCTTTGGAATATCAGTTACCCTTATATTCAATTTTTATAATTCCTCAATGTGCTCCACCACTGAACCCTTTTGTTTTATATTTATCAATTGGCTAAAGAAGGTGTTGCTCTTTGTATCCTCATAATGTGCTATCATTTCCTCCATAAAAAATTACCAAGTGACAATTTTATTATGTGAGCAAATCCATCGATACCATACAAATGTATTTTGTTCTAAATGTAAAGTTGCAATGCATACCTTTTGTGTGTTTTGCACATTATTGAGATCAAAATATTTCTCCATCTGTAGTATCCATGTTACACGATCCTTGCCATCAAACTTCCTCATATCCATCTTTGGAATATGGTGGTTTTTCAATCCAACATTAGAGTTTATGAAATCACGATTAACATTTATTTTGTTCTCATCATGAGTTTCCTCTACTATCTTACTGCCATTAGGAATCATTTCTTATATTAACCTTGTCATCAAACCTTCCATGCCTGCTTTTAGGTCATTCTTCATGTCTTCCATGTTGTCTTTCATTTTTTCAACGATCTTAGCTTCCATGTCATCCATCTTAGCTTCCATGCCATCCATCTTATCTTCCATGCCATTCTTCAAACCATCCATCTTAGCTTCCATGTCTTTCTTCAAACCATCCATCTTAGCTTCCATGCCTTTCTTCAAAAATTCCATTTCATTTTTGTTGCTCTTTGCGAGAGCGGAATTTGGTGCACTTGCTATTGTAATTTTGATATGTCATGTTGCATTTCTTCATCTTCATGAGTCATAGTAGAGTCTTCTGAAGGCTTAGTGGGTGTTGAATTATTTTTAGGGGGCATTTTAGAACCCAATAATGATATCTATTCTACAATAATCCCTTGGAATAAATTCAAATTGATTCTTCAAACAAGACTTACGCAATTTGGCAATAAAATACACACATTTTTCTTAATTTTGAGGAGCTCGATATTGAAACTGAATTATCTCTGTGATTTCAAATATTAAATATCTAAATTCGGCCCTGTAGTATCCCTCTAAATATTCTTTCTAATGCCACATGTCTGACCCGATTTGGATTCTTCAAGGAAAAGCTATGCCCAATCTCCCACAATGACCTAATTATGGACTAGTTCAGTAGAGCGAACTTGTACGGTGTACCACATGTAAGTGTTTCCTCCTTCGGCTCTCAAATTGATACACAAGAAACTACAATCTGTTTACTTGCAGTCACTTTTTACAGAAATCCAATTTGATTCTCAGAGAGAGAGTTATGATGATTTTCCCACAGTCACCTCTTTGAGATGAAATTCGGGAGTCTGAACACACCCTGACTTCCACAGATCATATCGCTGAAAACATTGTGAACAAAGATCTAAAATTTTTACACAACGTTTCTCAGTATTTCGACTTCATTCTGTAAAAATTTCAGCGTTTGAACATTCGTATAAAACACGTTATAGTGAAAATTCCACGATGACCTGTTTAGGTTAAATTCGGGAGCCTGAAAAAACCCTAACTTCCACAGATCAAATCTTCGAAAATATTGCGAACCAAGATCTGAAATTTGTACACGACGTTCCTCAGGATTTCGGCTTTGCTTTGTAAAAATTTCAAATTCTGAACCTTCGTATAAAAAACATTATAGAAAAAATTCCACGATGACCTATTTGGAGCAGTGAAACCCTAGAATCCAAATCTCTGATACCAAATGTTATGAAACCAACTCCAAAAATAGAAGAAAAGAGAGATAAAAGCCTTATAAATAAGAAACTTCGAGGGGGAAACCTCCTTTACATTACATAAATGAACAATTCTTGGATGATACAAATGACAAAACCTCCTTCTATATATAGGAGTCCATGGGATCACAATATAATCTGAGCCGACCTAACAATAATAATGTAAGGGCACAATAATAACAAGATTGGGGTTACAGGGGTACAAGAATAACAATAAGGGGGTTACACTAACAACAATAAGGGACTATACTAGCTAACATACTATGATATAGGTGTGGGAGGCTTCGGTAGAAGCAACATTTTGGCATAATGGCCCTTTGGGGATCTTGGGAATAACCTCTGCCTGAGGCTGAGGGATCTATAAGGGAGAATTGGGTGTTAAAATGGACTATGTGGAAACTTTGGTTTGGGACTCGGTTATAGACGTAGCAGGTGGCTTTTCATATTGGCACGACTGAGTCCGAAGGTTGACATTAGCTGTATTGACCTCATCATAATGCATCATGATAATCTGGTACTCGGGGGTACTATAATGTGAAGGTTGAGGGGCGGACTGACCTTGAAGGGGTTGGTAGCCACACATCCTTGTTGAGGGAAAGGATTAGTGAACATAGTTGGTTGAGTTAGCGCAGTATTTGGAGGAGCCGAAGAGGTGGCTCGTTGTCCTCTAGATGCTGCTTGCGCTTCCCACAACTGGCGCATCTAGGGTAAGAGGGGAAAATCATGAGTATAATGGCCATGGACACCACAACAACAAGAAGGCTTGCTCGTACGGAGAAGCATGTTTTTCTTGGGTTTATCACCCTGTTGGTGGTCATTAGTGTTAGGTTGGTTCCCTTGGGGTGCACTCGATTGGTTACCTTGGCACCCTTGATTACCCTGCGCTGGTTGATTTTTTTGCCTTTTCTATTTTTCTTTGAATTAGAAGGATTATTCACACTCTGTTGTGCATACACCTGACCTTGGGGGGAGGTGGCTGTTGTTGCGGAGTTTGAGAAGGCACGGGAGGCTGGGGTGATGATGCTGAAGGGGCTAGAGCAACGGGCTTTGGATAAGGATAGAAAGGAGGTTGAGCAACATTGGGGTAAATAGGTTGAGAAATAGCTGGCCCTGGCATTGGTTGATGCAACTGGGAAAATGTGTAAGGTGTGCTTTGTCCTGGGTACATGCTTCCAGGAGGGGGATAAGTGCTAGAGAAGGTTGCCCCTCCCTGATGGAAACCATAACCCATGGAAGGATGTAGATACGGATGTGAAAGAGATCCAACGATACCATCAGCGGTGTGAGATGCCCCTAGTGCGTTGGCACCACCAAGTCTAGGAAGATCCGGTAAAATGGTATAAATATAACCAGACTGGGCATAGATCAAGTCATATTTCAATGAGACTTTGAGAGCTTCTTCCTTGGTATGAGGAAAGTGATATGCGACATCTTTACCCATAGATGAAAAATTCATTCTAAGAAACCATTCCATATAGACATGGTCATCGAATGTAGGAGCTCGACACAAGCTCCTCCTTCTACGTCATTCTTGGATATGGTCAAAAAGGCGGGTAGCAGAAGTTTGACAGAATACGGTCAACAAATCGGTATCGGTATCATAGCGGAGAGGTAACTGGAAGTGGAATGAACGCTTTAGCAAGATTCACAAAAGTGGAATGATAGGCAGCAGCCTGGTTAACATACCACTTTGCAGCTTCTCTTGTGAGCGTACGTTGGAATAACCGAAGACAGATGGAGTCATCAGTGATAGAATTGGACGAACACCACAAGTGAAAGGAGTCGACATGATTACTAGGGTCCTCTCCAGCATTTCCTTCGAAATTAGGGATGCTTGAAGGAAGATTAGTTGGCATTGAAGTCCAATCTGGATTGTAGAGTATAGGGTCATTAATTAATTGGCTGAAATCGGGGAGGCTTAAACCTGCTGTAAAAGGTGGCAAAGGAGTAGCTGGAACTTTTCCGGTAGCAGCTTTGCTAATAACAGCTCCAACATTAGGGTCAAGGCCACCACTAGCTTGAGGACTAGCACCTGCATTGGTGCCTGACATGGTGATGGAATGAGGTGGAGGGGAACCAGGTTCAAAATCAGAGGAAGAACTCGATGAACCAGAATTAGATTCGGTATGGGGACTCGGTGGACGACTAAATCGGATTCTATGCGGTGGAGTAAGTATTCCTAATGGAAACTGAGGATGAAGGCCTTGGATCCTCCGAGATAAATGCCTTGGGGGTGCAATGATGGCAAGACACAAATGACATGAGAAGGGGGAAGAGTGATAAACAAAGGCTCAGTGAGGCAGATAAATTAATTACGATGTTTATGTCTTGGCTTGGCAGTGTAAACCAAGCGCTCTTCACTTTAGGTGTGCGTATGTGCAAGATGTGTGTTAATTTTAATTAATCCCATACTGTTGTATAAAGAAAAAGAAATTTTTTCGAATAATTGTAAATAAAACTAAAACAACAATAAAATAAACAGCTAAAGATGCATAAATTCAACCCAAAAGAAGGCTTCCCAAACAACTAATCTAAGATAGGTGGGAGAAATTGACTCCAAACACACAAGAAGACCAAAATATCTAAGGTCTAAGGGAAGGGGATCTAATGACTCGGATTTGCTAGAAAAGGTGCAGAAAATAGCAAGAAACCAGAGGGAAAACTACTACAAAATGGGAGGCGAAAGGTTAAAACCCTAGGGGAAACAAAGGGAACCCTAATGGAAAAACCAAAAAAAAATCAAGAGGGGGTTTTGGATGAAATAATAACCAATCAAAAAGGACTTTAAACAAGTATATATCAGACCCTAAACAATGGTTGAAAGCACTGCAAAATCTTAGGCTACCTACTTAGTTGAACCCCTCCTAAAAAGGTGGAAGTGTATTGAAACCCTAAGGGGCTTGGTCCTACTTCAAGGAGACAAACTGAGCATATCTAGGACTAAGACGGGTTGAGACAAAGGTCATACAACCCTAAATTATGTTTGTGACAAACCTTGACTATCACAGAAAAAAACTCTGAGAAAAGTTGCAGCTTGCAGGTACTGACCTGTAAACTATGGAAATCACGGTTTCTGGGCTAATAGATGCGATTTCAGTCATAAATCACAGGTTATGGGCCAAAAATTGTGAGTTGCAGTAGGTTGCGGAAAATTTTTCCATCTCTGGTGCGACTGATACCTGTTACCTATGGAAAACATACGAAAATACACAAAAGTTAGAATTTTTACTATTTTAGAGCATAAAAGGTAAAAAAAAACACCAAGAGACTAAAACATAGCTGAAGAAAAACCCTAGATACTTAAGCAGCTGGTCACGTAGGAATTTGAATTACAACAGTGGAGTCGCCATTTTTTAACATAAATTCTTAACGCAAGTGTACGAAAAGAGCTCACTTTAGATGTGTGAGACAAATATCCCTAACAATAAAGATGGTTGCTTAACTTCCTTAGATCTGTAATAGATAGTCAAAACAGATGTAGCAAAACCCTAGACCTATGCAGTAAAAGTAGTTAAATAGTGAAAAGAAATAAGAGTTGTTCCAAATATCCAATGGACAAGACAATATATATAAATAATTTCATATGTATTAACACCTGGGAAGGGAACAAATAATGATGTTACGAGTCCCCTTCAATGGAATGGGTTCTTGGTTGTCCTCAATGCTTCAGATCCAGAAGTTTCTCTCTCTCAATGGTGTAGAAAACCCAAGACGTGTTGAACTCTATGGGAGCTCAAGAAGAAAGAAAATAGTAGTAACAATGAGAATGATCAAAGCACGACAATGAAAATGATCAAAGTGAATAATGAATGGAAAACCCTCCTATTTATAACAAAATAATGAGTTATCCTCAATAATGGTGAATAATGAAATATTATTAATCAATATCTAGATCTAAATGCTTGGAATAATTTATTATATTTTGTTAGAGGGAAAAGGAATTTAAATTGTTTAAATACATTTATTTCGAAATAATAAACAAATAAATAATTTATTTATCATTTCAAGAATGGAGTTAAGGAATAATTTAGCAAATAATTATTTGTTTAATTATTTCTAGGTGATTTAGTCAAATTTAACAAGGAATAATAACTAAATAATGATTTAATTAATTATTCCTAGAGAAAAATAAGAAAAATAATGATTTATCTAATTATTTCTCATAATTGGGTTAAATATGACCAAGAATATTATTTAAACAGTGGTTTAATTAATTATTCCTAGACGAAAATCAAATAAATAAGGATTTAAATAATTATTCCTAGATGAAAATCAAGTAAATAAGGATTTATTTAATTATTCCTCATGGGGTTTCATGTTTGAACTAGAAATAACTTAATAAAATATGGTTTATTAAATTATTTCTTATAGTAAAAGCAATTTACTATGGTAAAATTGGTCTTACGTGGTGTACTTCAATCCATCTAATTGTAAATGGTTAGATGACCAAAAATTGATGTAACACCAGGCACAAAATAAAAGTATCAGAAAGGGATCATCAACAAGTCAGCGGACACTGAAATGGAGGATGTATCCTCGGCTAAGAAAGAAAAAATTCAAGAGTAGGAAGAAGAATGAATCAAGGTAAAATTGACTGAAAATAGGTTGGATCTACTGATCTGAAATTGTGTGAACAATATATTTCTTATACAGAGATTGACAGTAGGGGCTTTTACTGGTTATTTCACCTTTACTAGAAAGGATGAAACCAGAAGCTTCTAGCCCACTTACTGGCTCTGCCTAAAGAAATATAATGTAAACACTAAATAGATCTGGCCAATGAAATTATTTGTTTATGTATGCAAAGTATTCATTAACCAAAATTTTATGTGTGAATAAGCAAGTTCAAGTATTCTGCAATGGAAGTAATGTGGTTTGAAGTGAAACTAATGAGTTGTGATCATTGTATAAGTCTGATAAGGAAAAGTGGACTTATGAAAAGTTACTATTTAATGTAGTAAAATCTAAAATATAGCAACAAAAATTCACAACATAACAGTAAGCATTTGTTTAAGCAGTTCACCCCTCTTTTGGGCTACCTCTGCTGGGTCCAAAAGCCTCTAAATAGGCTTTTCCCTCTTTCATTAATGCTAAAATTAAAAATTACACTGTGTAGAAAGCCTCAAAAGGAAAAATTAGCTGCAAATTCAGAAACAGAGGACTGAAATCAGTATAAATCAACTATTCATTCACCTCCAATGGATGAGTATAGTCCAACACAGCTGATCTTTCACCAAGCCCTAGTGGCTCCACAACCAAAATCGCTGATAAAATAACTGATAGAGCACCCTAATGGCTCTGCAACCTGTCCCAACAGCTCCAGAATGCTTCAATACCCCAAAATCAAAAAACAATTCGTACCAAATGGACTTCCCTAGCCAAAGTTATGGCTAACTGAAGTTTTTGCCCAATGTTAGGCAAAAATCCCACTAATTGTGGGCCAACTTTAGTTAACTGGAGTTAAAATTGGAAAATCTGCCTAAACTGGTGGATGCTCTCCAAATTTGGTGGGACGGTTAGTGTAGCATTTAATGTGAGGTAGGTTGTGGCCACATGCGTCGGACCGAACCCGTCGGCATTTGTTGCGGGTTGACGATTTTAATAACCGTAATATTAAGGACCGGACTAGTCGCCATCATGTGATCACCGCAGCATTTAAAAATGGTAACCATAACTGTTTAAATAGAAGTGCATGCCAATGGTTAACAAGAACCGCTGCCGTGACCCAACGGTTGGGCCTCTCCGTTGCCATCGCCTCGACCCGGTTTCAAATCCTGCCGCGACCATAATAAAAATTTTGAACGCCCATTTCGTTGGTTCTTGGGGCCACGTGGCGGCCTCCAGGCTGGCCACGTGGCACCTTGTGATTGGCCACCTACGAAATATTCCACAGAATATTCTGTGGAATATTCCATGAAATATTCCTAGAATATTCTGTGGAATATTCTTTTTTAAATCAATTTTCTTTTTATAAAGTCAAATTTTGGCCTTTTTTAACTGAAATTGAGAAAATTCAAAGCTGAATAACTTTCTCATACGGTGTCGGTTTTCAGTGCTGTTCACGTTTACAGGATCTTTTTTCCGAGCTCTTTCCAATCGATCTAGTTTGGACCAATTCTGAGCAACTTCATTTTTGAGCATTTTTCTACAAGAGACTTGATCTCCTGATCATCTACCCGGCTTCTATGTACAAGTAGAGGACCCCCAACAATTTATTGCTTCTAACTCGACTCGGGTAGAAATCATGGGTTCTGTAGGGGATGCATCAATTGTAGGCCCTAATTGTAAGGAAGGGAAACTAATAGAGGAGAGAAAAAACAAAATTTAGACATGAAATCTCATCGCAAATGTTATACCACTCAGTGCCATATGATACCAGGATTTTAACTTATATGGACCTAGAAATAAGCCAAATGAAACTCTCCTTATACCACCATTCAGTGTAGTCCCTTCCCTCTGGAACGCAGTTCAGAATGGTAGATTTATCTCTAATCTAGATTTTGGGGGGAGGTCCCTAAGATCTAAAAAATTGAAATGGATCTTGGGGTGGGGGGGGGGGGTGGGGTGGGATGGGCAAGATCGGAAAAATTAGAATGCCAAAAAAAGGAGATAACACACCGTAAATAAAACCACAAAGAAATTTTTTATTAAAACATATAATAACTATAAAAGCTACATTGTGGTGGACTATCTGTCCTTTTACTAAATGTGACTTGTTACTTATAGCCTTTTTTTTGTTACAATAGCACAATTAAATTCCATGGGTGGGTAAATACCATGGGTGAATCTCACTTACAGTACCGTGGGTGGATGCCACTTAAAATATCATGGGTAAATTCCATGGGTGGATAAATACCATGGGCCGATTAATACCAGGGGCGATGTCATTTACCATACCATGGGTGGATGAATTCCATAGGTGGATGCCATTTTCCATTTGGATCATTCCTCCCTCCTTAAGAAGCAATGGTCCCCATTCCATGAAGTTCCCTTCTGAGAATCCTTTGTTGAATACGAAGAATCACAAAAGAGAAGGGTTTTGTGTGGTCAATGCATAAATGTGATGAACAAATATCCGAGGATAGAGATACCCAGTAATTCTTGTGACCCACTGTGATATTAAAAGTGCTCGACCTAGCAAATGGACTTGGATGAAGTGTGGGTTTGTGGATGACCTGTTGAGCCCCAAAGATGTCCTTCTCTTTCACCAATTTTCACTTCAATTCCATTGTCCCTTATCAATTATAGGCTTGAAATATCAATAGGATTAATTAAAGTCACTTTAGGAATGCATATAATGACTAACTTGCTATATTTTCGTGGTTTTGTTGTTGTAGTAATTTTTTACTAGACTCAGCTACAGAATGTAGCCATTCTGTAGCCAGTCACCTATTCCGCAGCTATCTTCATGTTTACACAGGTTACAGGTGTCACTTAGAGGAAAAACGCATATGTTTGAAATCCAGACTTCATCTACATCGTTACTTGTCCTCTACGAAGTCTGAGTAAAAATCTCCAAATGGTTATGCACGTGGAAGAAATCAAGACTAAGAGGTAGACTTCTACCGGGACAAGAACTCTACAGATGTCTTCAGCAAGAGTACGAGGCTTCCACAAGAGTTCTAATTTGATTTTAATTGGGAAAGACAATTATCCCTATATCCTCTCAAGGGTAGTTATGTATTTCTTTTATAAGAATGACTCGGGAGACCGAGAGACAGTTAGCTAGATTGATGTTTTGTTGTTAGATCTCAAAAGACCATAATACTCTGTTTTTGAAGTATTTTTTCTTTAGTGAAAGAAGAGCAACTTTAATACCAGATCTGAAGCAATATTGAGTAGATTTGTGTGCTAATCCGGTGGTAGAGGGCCCCTACTACCCGAGAAGCTCTGTGCATACTATTTAGATAAGTAAATTTAGCCTTGTTTCATTCCTAATTCAAGTAGTTTTCTGAACTTTATGTTTTTATGTTCATTCACATCAAATGTTACAGCCAGTCTTGTTCATATGAATTATTCCAAAATATCACTAACACTGAATGAGACATAGCTGTACTATTTTAGAGCTAGTTGCGTTTTTCTGAACTTTATGTTTTTATGCTTATTCACATCAAATGTTACAGCTAGTTTTGTTCTTACGAATTGTTCCAAAATATCACTAACACTGAATGAGATATAGCTGTAGTATTTTAGAGATTAGTTGCATTTTAGTTCAGTTGTAATACTCCGAAGGTTAATGGCACTCTAGTTCAATTTTGTTCACTGTATTTTAATTTTGAATGATTGCATTCTAGTTCAGTTCTATCCTTTGTATTTCTAGTTTTATTAGTTAGCTGTATTCTAGTTTTGTTAAATTAGACTTAACGGCCTTCATTATTTACAAACTACTCTTGTTCTTAAATTCTACTAATACATCATTATCATAGGAACAAGAATTGGTAGTGTCATTTTGAAGTCTTGACTGTTCTGCAATTTCTCATAATTTCACAAACTACCTCTTTTCCAAAGCTATTCCAAAAGATTTCTAAATCTTGAATGAGGCTTAATAGTGATATTTTGAGTTGTAGAATGGATTAATTTCAGTGTCATAGGTTAATTTAGAGTAGAGTTCCTCACTATGTTGCAGACTATCTTTTCCAAATGTGTTCCAACAAATTTCTAGCCATGGATGAGATTTTCTCTGTGATATTGTAGGTTGTTGTTTACATAGAAGAACCTCATTGCATTAAACTTATCCTTTTCTCAAGTTATTCCAACATATTTCTAATGAATGAATTGGATTGAGTTCATGTTATGAGTTATTGAGTTCATGCTATGAGTTATTTTCTGTTCTCAAATGCCATACATAGTTTAGAATAGATTTTGCAATGTTTCAGTGTGACCAGCAACTTCTCTTTACCAACACTTAGTTCTTTTCCTCTTAGCATAAAAAAAGAAAGAAAGAAGAAGAAGCAGATACCTAGGCACATATAGTGCACTAAACACAACGAAGTAGGAAGCAGATACCTAGGCACATATAGTGCACTTCACTTCAACAGTTTACTAGCCCTGGTTGACAATTTATGACATCAATTTAGGAACACTAAGTTGAGCAGACATTTTGGCACCATTGCCGGGGAAGTGTAACTAGGTAGCCTTGTTTCTTACCTCCCAAAAACAATGATATGCGTAGAGAAAGAGACTCAAGGGGTAGATTCATAAGAAGCAGAAGCTTGATTCCTAGAACACCACGTGTTCCACCGAGACCAAGAGCCATTACACCTCCAACTCAAACCCACATTCCATCCTTTACTGATCCTAGACTTACAAAGGACTTAAGATCAGATATTCCATTAGAAATACCTTCCACTTCATCCAACCTGTCTTAGAAGAAGATTCAGGAACCCCTGCTAGGGACATAAACTTTTCAACTTCCACAGAAGAATCAACTATGGCAGAAGAAGGGGGAGGAGGGGTCTTTAATGGAGAACACACATTATTTGGAGGGGGTAGAGGTAGAGGTAGAGGATAAGGAGGTGGAGGTGAAGAAGGAGGCAGAGGAAGAGGTAGAAGAGAAATGGGAAGCTCTTTTGGGTTTCCTATAGTAGATGAAGAAACCAATACAACTATGAAAAAAATTTCACCGTCTGTCCTTCCAAACTTTTATGGACTCAAAACTAAAGATCCTGAAACCTTCCTATTTTAATTCGAAGTCCTATGTAGAACCTATGATTACTTACAAGATGCCCAAAAACTTAAACTATTCACTTCAACATTGAAAGGAGCAGCATTAAATTGGTTTATGAGTTTGATCAACAGTTCTATTAGGACATGGGAAGACATGAAACAATCATTTCTAGAGAGGTATTTGGATTACTGTATGCCAGTCAACCATAAGGAGGAAGTGTTTAAAATGTTACAAAAAGAGGATGAAAATTTGGAAGATTTGTTGGAGAGGTTTAACTATAACATCAAGAGGGCAAAAATGGAAAACTTAGACCAAGATACTTTGAAAGCTCTCGTGTTGAAGACAATTAGGGATGAATGGTTAGATATCCTTAACATGATGGGAAAAGGGGATATATCTCAGCTCACATTACCTGAAATAGCTGAATTATGTATCAACCTTTCAAGAGGGAAATCTAAAACTGTAAAAGGACCAAGAGACCCTGCTCTTGCAAGGGCAAGTAAGTTTGCTTCTAGGACAGTAAGTAGGGCAGAAATAGGACATATGCTTGATGAATTCAAATCTGATATTTTAGGGAGTATTAGTGAACAAATAGACACCCTTAAGTTACAAAACAAGCAAAAAGTTGAATCTGATGCCTTAGCAATTTTTTGTCCCAAATGTAGAAAGAAGCATGCCTTGAGAGAGTGCCCTTTGGATGCAAAAGTAGTAGAGACCTGTGTAATTTGTTCAGAAAAACATGAGATCAAGAGTTTTCCTTCACTTCCTGGTCTTAAAGTTGTCTTTCAAGAAGAAATCCCTACAAATTACATAGAATATCTCAATTTTGTCTCCAGGAGGCCTTGGCAAGGACCTCAAACACAAGGATTCCATGATCAACTGTATAATCAAACCCCACCAAATTGGAATTCTTGGCAGCAACCTTGGCCCCAATTCCAGAATCAATCTCAAACTTGGGCACAAGGAGCACAAAATCCCTATGGAAGATACTCTCAGTACTATCAATATCCACCATCCTATCCACCATATCCACATTTCCCTCCTCAAAAAAATTCTCAACAGAATCCTCAAAATCCACAACATCAAAATTCACCACTTCCATTTCCATTTCCTCAGAAAACAAATCAGTTGCCTACCCAACCCATACCAAACCCCAACAATAAACATCCTCATAACACATACATGATAGAAGGTCAACAGTTTCCAACCTATTTGATTACTCCTTTAGACCTTAATGATGTTCAAATTAGGTCTGGAAGAATACTTGAAAAGAAGAAACCCTCCGTAATCATACAAGAGAAAAAAAAATCTGAGGAAGATTCTCTACTGGTGAATAAAAGTCTTGAAGAGAACACACCTTTCCAAGACCCAAACATTGAAAAATCAAAACAAAAAGAACCAATAATTTCAACTCCTATATTAAAGCAGCCATCAACATCCACTTCTACACCTCCCTTTCCAGAAAGATTACAAATTGATAGGGGTGTAGAGAAACAAATTATGGTGCCTAATTATGATTTCCTAGATGAGCTGAGAAATGTTTGTATTAAGATCCCATTATTACAAGCTATCAAGGAAATTCCAATCTTAGCAAAGACAATAAAGGAGTTGAGCATGAAGAAAACAGGAAAAAGAATAAGAGAGACAAAGAAAATTCAACTGGCAGGAAAAATAGCAGATATCATGATGGGTAAGATTGTCATTCCAAAGTATCTAGACCCAGGAAATCCAGTTGTTAAAATACACATCAATGGAACTGAGATCCAAAACACACTTATTGATTTAGGAGCAACAATAAATATCATGAGTAGACAAATCATGGATAAACTGAAACTTCCTAATCTTCTTTTTACACCCACATTATTACAATTAGCAGACAGATCTGTGATCAAACCTGATGGGGTAATAGAAGACATTCCAGTGTCCCTAGATTCTTGGGAGTATCCTGTGGATTTTGTGATCCTAACCCCTAAGAATAATCTAGGAGGGCATCTTATTATATTAGGAAGACCTTGGTTAGCTACAACTGATGCTTTCATTAGTTGTAGATCTGGTGATATGTACATCTCTGATGGTAGTTCAACCAAGAAATTTACCTTGTATCCTCCAGCAAAGACAATTACAGAATTAGATTATACTCAATGGATTGAGGATGAAGAAGACATACAACCTCTCTTCACAATTTCAAAAATTAGTGAAGATAGCCAGATTCTGAATACCTTGGAAGACTTTGAATCCTCTTCGAAATACAAACATGAAAAATTTCAAGAGGAATCCAACATTGAGTTTTTATCATCAAGACAGATGTATCTTTATTCCATGGATAAATTTGGCAGTTCTACAATTGAGATATTTCCAGGCAAAACTTTAAACATAAACAAGAACCTAGAGAAATCTCAACAAGAAGAGCTAGTCAAGATCTTACAGAGACATTCTTCTGCATATGCATGGGAGTACACTGATATGAAAGGGATAAGCCCTAAGACTTGCACTCATCACATCTACATATAGGAAAATTGTAAACCAATCAGACAACCTCAAAGACGGATGAATCCAAATCTTAGGGAAATTGTTAAAGAAGAATTGCAAAAATTGTTAAATGTCAATTTTATCTATCCAATTTCATATATTCAGTGGGTTTCTCCTTCTGTAATTGTGCCAAAGAAAAATGGTAAATGGAGGGTATGTATTTACTACCGAGAATTAAACAAAGCTACTCTTAAAGATCATTTTCCCCTACCTTTCATAGATCAGGTGTTAGATACATTAGCTGGAAAAAAGTACTTCTCATTTTTAGATGGGTTTAGTGGTTATAACCAAATTCAAGTAGCACTTGAAGATCAAGATAAAACCACATTTACTTGTCCTTGGGGTACCTATGCTTACCGAGTATTGCCATTTGGACTATGCAATGCACCCGCAATATTTCAAAGGGCAGTACTAGGAATATTTTTAGATCTAATACGTGATTGTGTAGAGGTATACATCGATGATTTCACAGTTTATGGAAACACATTTGAAGAAGCCTTAGCAAACTTGGAATTTTTTTTAAAGAGATGTAAAGAAGAAAATATTTCACTAAGTCATGAGAAGTGTTTTATGATGTTTTCTGAAGGAATTGTTTTAGGACATCACATTTCAGGGGATGGGATTAGAGTTGATGAGTCAAAAGTTGAAGTCATCTCTAACTTATTTATTCCAAGTTGTCAAAAAGATGTTAGGAGTTTTCTCGGATTTACAGGATATTATCGAAGGTTTATAGAAAAATTCACCAAGATAGCATCTCCACTTTTCAAATTACTTACCAAGGACTGTGAATTCAAGTGGAATCCTGATTGCCAGTTAGCCTTTGAAACCCTGAAAACAAAAATCTCTGAAGCACCTATTTTAAGGGGACCTAACTAGAAGTTACCTTTTCATATTTCAACAAATGCCTCAGATACAGCTTTAGGAGCAGTATTGGGACAAAAAGACCTGATTCCTTATGCCATCTACTATACAAGTAAAAATTTGACTCCTTCAGAGTTAAATTATACTGTAACTGAAAAAGAGTTCTTAGCTGTTTTTCATGCTATAAATAAATTTAGACACTATATAACAGGCTATGAAACTTTTGTTCACACAGATCACTCTGCAATTAGATATCTAATGAACAAATCAATTACTAATGGCAGAGTTATAAGATGGTTATTGCTTCTACAGGAATTCAACATTACCATTATAGATAGGCCTGGAAAACAAAACACAGTAGCTGATTTCCTATCTAGACTCCAAAAAATTAAAGACAACACCCCAGTTGAAGATCAATTCCCTGATGAATATCTTTTTGCAATTTCTACTCATACTCCTTGGTTTGTTGACATTGCTAATTATTTAGTTTCAGGGAAATTTCCTTCAAAAATGAATGCAAGAGACAAAAGAAAGATCATTTATGACAGTGCAAAATATTCATGGGTTGCTAATGAGTTATACAAAACAGGTCCAGATTTTATCATTAGGAGATGTGTTCAGGAAGATGAGATGCCTGAGATCCTCAAGGCATGTCATAATGAACCTTGTGGCGGACACTTTGCTGATAAAAGGACAGCTTATAAGGTCCTTCATTTAGGATATTATTGGCCATCCATTTTTAAAGATGCTAAAGAATATGTCAAAAGGTGTGACAGTTTCCAAAGGCTAGGGAAACCTTCTCCTTCAGGTGAGATGTCATTGCAGCCTCAGGTACATATTGACCCTTTTGAAAAATGGGCTTTAGATTTTGTAGGACCTATTAGTCCTCCATCAAGACAAAAGAAATATATATTATTTTGCACTGATTATGTTACCAAATGGGTAGAGGTCAAGCCATTGCTTTCTGCTACTGAAACATATGTAGTTAATTTTCTTTTTGAGGATATTTTTACTCATTTTGGTGTCCCAAGGGAAATTGTTACAGATCAAGGAGCTCAATTCACATCAAGGCTAGTGGAACAAATGATGGAGAGGTACAAAATCAGACATAGAAAATATACTCCCTATCTTCCACAAGCAAATGGTCAAGTGGAATCTACCAATAAAGTCATTGAAGGGATCCTAACAAAGACTGTACATTTACATAGAAGGGATTGGGTAGATAGGCTTCTTGAAGCCTTATGGGCCTGTAGAACTACATGGAGAAGCACAACAGGCCATACTCCTTATGAACTTGTTTATGGAAAACAAGTTTTGTTTCCCATAGAGTTTCAGATTCAAACTTTTAAAATGGCAGTTCAGCTAGGACTTGATCTAACAGAGGCACAAAAGCACAGATTGGAGCAGATTAATGAATTGAATGAGATCAGACAAGATGTAGTCCAGAAAAAAAGTATAGTTCAATAGCAAAGGACTAGATGGCATGATAAGTACATCAAGGAAAATAAGTTCAAAGAAGGTGACTGGGCTCTCTTGTTTGATTCAAAGTTCAAAGATTTTCAAGGTAAATTCCAAACACATTGGCTTCTGCCATATGAAATTATGAAATTTTTTGACAATGGAGCAATAAAAATCAGGACAATAGATGAAGAGAAGGTCACTTTTCTTGTAAATGGTCATAGATTGAAGTTGTATCATAAGCCACTTTCAAGAGAATAATTTATTAAGAGATTTCAGGAAAACAGTGATGTGAAGTTAATGAAGAAGAATTTTTCTTCTTCATCAAATTAGTTGAATTTTCTGAATTCAAATGCATGAAAAAAATTAAATAAATAAAGTATAAACATGAAAACTAATCATTGATTAGCATGTTTATACAGAAAAGATAAAGTGAAAATCAGAATCCTTCTGACACTTTATCTTTTCAAATTTGTTCTTTTTCTGCAAGCAGCTATCACAAAATCATAAGTGCAAACCCATTTTCCACTTATGATCCATTGCACTCCATCATGTCTCACTTCATTCATATTTCATTCACTCCATTCATCCATACTTCATTCATTCCATTCCATGGTCCATCTCATTTTCATCTCAGACTTTTAAATTTGATCTCTTTTCTGCAACTGAGTATTACAAATCATAAGTTGCAGGCCACTTTTCATATTTCATTCCATTTTACATTTATAATCCATTTCATTCAATTACATTTCACTTCACTCATGCTCCATTACACCATATTTCATGATCCATTTTAATTCACTTCATACAACATTTCACTCATATTTCAGAACATTCCATTCCATGTTTCAAGGCTTCTACAGGTATATTCTGTAGCCAGACATTATGTATCCAGCTAGACATTCTGCAGCCAGATATCCTGAAGGAAACTATCTAGTAATCACTTGTTCAGCAGCAAATTGATCCTGCACACCTATGACAACAAGAAAAATCAAAGGGATTATGAAGACTGAAGAATCAATGATTTTCAAAGGAGGACAAAGCATATCAAAACCACAAAAATTAAAGGAAAGGCAAAGGTAAAGTTGTGAAATTATTATGATGACAGAATATGAAAATTATAGTATAGTTAAGTCATGTATGATTCAAAAAGTTGTTTTGATTATTCGTGTTGATCGTGCCTATTAAACCTATCATAAAAACTTTGGACAAAATCCCTTCCATTCCGCCATATCAAATCATCATTTAAAACTTAACGGTTAAGTACTGAAGTGACCTATTCGGTCGCGTCACTAGCCTGAAGTATTCAGTGATGATTTTGAATTTCTCACGAGATGTTTCCGCGGTCTTTTCTTCCATGATGGCTATCAAACTCATTAATTTGTGTGAATAACCCTCACCATATTTCACTCATTCTATAACCTCTTCATGTCATCCTTCCGTAGCTAATTCCTACTACATAAACAGAGAAGGCACCTTTGGATTAAAAACAACTCTCTAACAACGATTTTCACTGTGGATAGGAGAGCAGTAAATTGAAGGTTGAGAAGAGAAGCCATGGGTCTCATAGTAAGGTCTGAACCAGTCAGAACCAAATATTTAGAGGGTTACCCACAGATTAGAGAAATGCTACAGCAGGTTGGGTGGTTACAATTTTTGGAAAAATTCAATGGTTTTCATAAGGAGGTAACTAAGACATTTGCACGATCCTTCAACGGAGCAGAGGTGGAAATAGGAGATGTCAAATTCACTATTATAGAATCCTTCATTGCAGAGGCAGCGAAATTACCCAGGCAAGGTGAACGATGGTTCAAAAATAAGGAATTTCATAATGAGGCATGGAGGCAAATGCTCAAAACACCAGGTATGGATATTTCAATTTTTAAGAAGGGCATTCCTAGCTCAGCACTGAAGAATAAATGGCGGAATATGCTGCTCATTTTGCAAAAGTTTACAACTTGTGAGGGAAGGTTTGGTACCTTATATATTTATCATATTCGGCTAATGATGCATTTCTTAGATGAAGAAATCAATTTACCCTTTTTCTTACTTCAGAGCCTAAAGAGAATGGCCTCTAATGTTCAAAAGAGGGTTCAATTCTTGGAAACCACTTTGTATCACCATGGCCTAGCTAAAATCCTAATTGAACATTATTTGAGAAAAGTAGGAGACAATTAGGATGAGTTCCCAATGAGGAATCACTTTGAAGAACCCAAGGAATCTCCATCTGAAGGCAAACTCACAAGAAGAAGCAGGAGAAGGAAAATTTCCAAATCTGTTGAAACTAAAACTGGTAAGACCATACAAGAGGACAGTGAGGAGATAATTTCTGAGAAATTGGCTGAAATTAAGAAACAGGTTAAAAAGGAGAAGATGATAAGAAGGTATGCCAAGGAGAGAGGTGAAGGACCATCTCAACCAAGACGAAGCCACAGGCTTAGAGGTATATTGAAGAAAACAGAGGTTAGACAAATGGGAATCATAAACATTGAGAATGAAGAGACACCAACTGCTAGATCACCTGAGTACCAGTACGAAGAGGATCTTAATAAAGGAACTCCAAAGATAGACCCAGCACAACAAAAAATCTATAATTATGTTGAGTCATTAGAAAAGAGAGCCTCAAGAAGTAGAGGAAGAACTTCTAGCCCAGCATAATCTGCATTTGATGTACTAAGAAGAGACAAATATGAGTTATAAGTACTCAATAGGCACATAAAGAATGAAAATGAAATTTTAAGGAAGCAGGTTAAGCTGAAAAGTGATATGAATACAACTCTCTCTCTGCAAATGGAAAAATTGTAAAAGGCCAGTGAGAAGTTGAAGAAGAAAAACAAAAAGTAGAGCAGGGCACTTATAAATTTGAGATTCAAGTTGGTCATAAGGAAGCCTAGGAGGCCATTGAATATCAGGAAAAGTAGAAGAAGGAGCCTAGATCTCCTAGCAAAAGTCTCAGAATACATGAATTGATTGCATGAGGACATGCAAAAGCTTTGCAGTGGGGGTATGTTGAGCCCCAAAGATGTCCTTCTCTTTCACCAATTTTCACTTCAATTCCTTTGTCCCTTATCAATTATAGGCTTAAAAGATCAATAGGATTAATTAAAGTCACTTTAGGAATGCATATAATGACTAACTTGCTATATTTTTGTGGTTTTGTTGTTGTAGTAATTTTTGACTAGACTCAGCTACAGAATGCAGCCATTCTGTAGCTAGTCACCTATTCCGCAGCTATCTTCATGTTTACAAAGGTTACAGGTGTCACTTAGAGTAAAAACGCATATGGTTGAAATTCATACTTCATCTACTTCGTTACTTGTCCTCTACGAAGTCTGAGTAAAAATCTCCAAGTGGTTATGCATGTGGAAGAAATCAAGACTAAGAGGTAGACTTCTACCGAGACAAGAACTCTACAGATGTCTTCAGCAAGAGTATGAGGCTTCCACAAGAGTTCTAATTTGATTTTAATTGGGAAAGACAATTATCCCTATTTCCTCTCAAGGGTAGTTATGTATTATTTTATAAGAATGACTCAAGAGACCGAGAGACAGTTAGCTAGATTGATGTTTTGTTGTTAGATCTCAAAAGACCGTAATACTCTGTTTTTGAAGAATTTTTCCTTTAATGAAAAAAGAGAAACTTTAATACCAGATATGAAGCAATCTTGAGTAGATTTGTGTGCTAATCCGGTGGTAGAGGGCCCCTACTGCCTGAGAAGCTTTGTGCATACTGTTTAGATAAGTAACTTTAGCCTTGTTTCATTCCTAATTCAAGTAGTTTTCTGAACTTTATGTTTTTATGCTCATTCACATCAAATGTTACAGCCAGTCTTGTTCTTATGAATTATTCCAAAATATCATTAACACTGAATGAGACATAGCTGTAGTATTTTAGAGCTAGTTGCGTTTTTCTGAACTTTATGTTTTTATGCTCATTCACATCAAATGTTACAGCTAGTCTTGTTCTTACGAATTGTTCCAAAATATCACTGACACTGAATGAGATATAGTTGTAGTATTTTAGAGATTAGCTGAATTTTAGTTCAGTTGTAATACTCTGGAGGTTAATGGCACTCTAGTTCAATTTTGTTCACTGTATTTTAAGTTTGAATGATTTCATTCTAGTTCAGTTATATCTATTGTATTTCTAGTTTTATTAGTTAGTTGTATTCTAGTTTTGTTAAATTAGACTTAACGGCCTTCATTATTTACAAACTACTCTTGTTCTTAAATTCTACTAATACATCATTATCATAGGAACAATAATTGGTAGTGTCATTTTGAAGTCTTGACTGTTCTGCAATTTCTCATAATTTCACAAACTGCCTCTTTTCCAAAGCTATTCCAAAAGATTTCTAACTCTTGAATGAGGCTTAACAGTGATATTTTGAGTTGTAGAATGGATTAATTTCAGTGTCATAGGTTAATTTAGAGTAGAGTTCCTCACTATGTTGCAAACTATCTTTTCCAAATGTGTTCCAACAAATTTCTAGCCATGGATGAGATTTTCTCTGTGATATTGTAGGTTGTTGTTTACTTAGAAGAACTGCATTGCATTAAACTTATCCTTTTCTCAAGTTATTCCAACATATTTCTAATGAATGAATTGGACTGAGTTTATGTTATGAGTTATTGAGTTCATGCTATGAGTTATTTTCTGTTCTCAAGTGCCATACATAGTTTAGAATAGATTTTGCTTTGTTTCAGTGTGACCAGCAACTTCTCTTTACCAACACTTAGTTCTTTTCCTCTTAGAATAAATAAAAAATAAAAATAAAAGACACTAGAAAAACACTAAACACAACGAAGTAGGAAGCAGATACCTAGGCACATATAGTGCACTTCACTTCAACAGTTTACTAGCCCTGGTTGACAATTTATGACATCAATTTAGGAACACTAAGTTGAGCAGACATGACCCATAACCATGAGAAACGAAAATATGAGGATAGAGATACCTTGTAATGCTTGTGACCAACTATGATGCTAACAATGTACAGCTTAGAAAATCAACTTCGATGAAGTGTGGGATTTTGGATGACCCATAACCAAGACAAACGAAGATCCAAGGATAAAGATACCCTGTAATTCTTGTGACCAACTGTGATACTAACAGTGTATGGTCTATCAAATGGAATTCGATGACAAGGATTTTGTGTGGTTGACCCACAACCATGATGTTGATTGTTGATGAAGTAGCAAGTGTCTACATAGCCTGGGATGGGAGGGCACGTTTCCAAAGGAAACCCACTCTGAATGTTACACCAAATATAAAATATAATTTAAAATGGGCATAAATCAATCAATATAACTCAGAATATTTATTATCACCTGTTTTTGGAAATAGAATGACCATTATTCATGTTCCTGTGTGATTTGAATCCCTATATGGCCACTCTTGAAACCTAGATTCGTGTTGCAATTATCCTGCTGTCACAAAAGTTCTCAAAAAAATAGTTGATTTTAAATCAGTGATATCTCCCTCATCCAAACTCTGATTCGACCAATTTTTTTTTTTTTTTAATTGTGTGATTTTCAAGAGGTCCCCATACATTCAATAAGTTTTATGAAATGATGCACAAAAAATGCAAACAAAATGATAGGAGAACCGTCGTCCATGAATTCTCGTCAGAAAAATTTATGCAACACAACTAATTTTAAATCAGCGATATCTCCCTCATCCAGACTCTGATTCAGCCAATTTTCTTTAATTTGGGTATTTTTTTGCAAGGAATCCAGATACGTTATTTTTTTGTGTAAATTGTGTACCAAAATTTTCAAATCTAATGTTCAATATCTCCGTCCAATAAAATTTCCTACAAAAAAATGAAAAACAAAATAATAATTCTTCTCGCTTTGCCCAAGAAAGTTCTTCATGGAGGTTGTGGAACTTGTATGATTTTTCTGAATATTTTTGCAAAAATTTGAAACTAAAATATGCTTCAAACCCTCATTCCCATAGAATCGTAACTTGAATATGATATCACTAATCTGAATCTTGCGGGGGGGGGGCCAAGATCTAAAAAATTTGAAAGGGATTTTTGGGGGGGAGGCCCCCAAGATCTAAAAAAATGAAATGGATCTTGTTGGGGGAGGCCCACAAGATCGGAAAAATTAGAATGCCAAAAAAGTGAGAGAACACACTGTAAATGAAAACACAAAGAATTTTTTTATTAAAACAAAGAATAATTATAAAAGCTACATTGTGGTGGACAATCTCTCCTTTTACAAAATGCGACTTGTTACTTATAGTATTTTTTTGTTACAATACCACAGGTAAATTCCTTGGGTGGGTAAATGTCATGGGTGAATGAATACCATGGGTAAATTCCATGGGTGGATGCCATTTTCCATTCGGACCAATCTCTATACATGACCAGTGTTCCTTTGTAAGATAAGATTAATTTACACAAGTAGTAAATGGAGATGTTATATAGTGAGTTAATCAAGGGATCCTTGATTGTTAGTATAATGCCAAGAAGTTGTTGGAGAAATAAGCTACTAAGGAAAAATAAGACTAAGAGAAAACTCAAGATCCCTTCATCTCTAATATGAAAGCTACAAAGAATTGATCATAAAGTTGGGGGTGGATCCCAATAATAAGGCCATCATCAAGGGCTCACATTCATAAATATAGTCACTGAGACAAAAACAAACAAATGTCTATTTCAGAGGATGTGCAAACCAAGGAACTAGCTCAGTTTGAAAATGACAAAGAAATTTTCTATAGAGAGCTAATTGAGAGAAATTATGAGGTAGTGGCTCTAAAAATGTGAGTGACAGAACTTTAACAATAGATATACTCCCATATTTGTGTTGTGGTTATGTCAGAAAACCCGCAAAATCCCATTAAGTAGCAAACTAGAGCTCTTACAAAATTGCAATTGTCGGAAAATGAGCTTAAGAAGATTCAAATTGAATTGGAAAACACCAAACACACACTAGAAAATAAGGAAAAACAACTCCATACCACTCAACAAAATGTATATCAAATTAATGAAAATATTAGGCAGCACAGGATGAGATCAAAGAGATAAAGGGTTAATTGAAGGACAATATGGCCCTTTTTGAATCCAGACAAATCATTTGGGAAGAGATCATCTCGGAGATGAAGAAACTTTGGGAACATCTGAAATTGATTGCAGAAAAGAAGGTTGCGGTAAAAACCATTGAGTTCTTTGTCCTGTTAGCCAAAGAGGAGAATGCTAAGAAGGCAAGTGCTGCTGAAATATGTACCAAACTCTTTAATGAAAAATCAACTAATGAGTTAATAACAATAGACATCATTGACAAGAACGGTGAAATCATGGAGATCGCCAAAGCGATTCAAAACAAATAAGCTAAAGATAGGGCTGAAGCATGTGTGACTGAGATGGAAAGAGCGATTGCTCCCTTTAATTTTAATTTTTTCTAGAGGACTAGAGCAGGCCTACCTAATTGTTGGTATTTCCAGGGGAAGCTACTACCCTCGGAGCAATATGAAAAATTTCTAGGTGAGGCCAAGAGAAAGTTGGACACATCACATAAAAGGATCGCCATTCTCAAGAGAAGTACCATAGTAAACTATTTCTAAAGGGACTTCCAACTATTGTGGTTAGTGAATACCTTTTTTTATAGAAAAACAGAATTACACAGAGCTCACAAAGATAAAGATGGCCTACAGTGATCCTGATCTTGGTTGAAATGGACCTCTTGCTCAAACTTTGTTGATAACTTCTGCTATAGGTGATGAAATAAAATTTCGTCAAAGACCCATTTGAGGTATTGAATAATAATTTCCAGTGATATAAGACACTTGAAATTTTGTGACCTATGGAGTGATAAAATGATTCCAAAAACTCATAGGACGCGTAGTGGCGCAACGTTCCAGGCATGTGTAACTTCAATTGCTCATATCTCTCAAACCCGGAAATGAAATCAATTTATGTAAAAAAATCACTTAAGATAATAAAATTTACTTTAACATGAGATACTTTTCACTCTCTAATATGATTTTTGAATATCGTGGCACTTGCATGAATTTTACTGAAGATTAAGACAGAATGGACACAAACTAGCTAGGGTGATGGTATTTTATCTTTGAGAATAGATGTGGCAGTTACATGCTTCTGCACTGTGTTACAATGAGGCTCAAGGGCCTTTTTATTATTTAAAAATAAGAGAAAACCATAAACAACCAAAACCCTAACATGAGGAGATGTAACACCGAGTTTATGGGGCCCGTTGGGATTAGTTGGGCAGCCAAATTCCTAGGGTCGTAACTTGGTCATATTATCTTTTTTTGGCACATATGATACCTTGTTAGAAATACATCTCCGAGGAATAGGCCTTTTAGGGCCATAAAATGTCTCTCTAAGTTCAAGACCTAAAAAAATACTAAAAAAATTAAATAAGAAAATTGATGAAGCTGAATAGTGGAATAGGCAGGTGGCCACCAATATCCACCTGGATCATTCCTCCCCCCTTAGGAAGAAATGGTCCCCGTTGCATGCACAACCTCCATGAGGTAGGGAAATTTATGTTGAACCTGGTTGCTGGTGAACCACTTTCCCTGGTTGAGGAGTTTGCCTGATTTGAAGTGGGTGTAGCTTGTGATGGGGTCCAGAGAGGTGCTCCTTCTGCAAATGTAACCAAAATGTGTCGCACACCTAGAGCTTGTGTGGCACTCAATGTTGATCTTGGCGTTGCTTGTACTTGGAATTTTATTTCTCCAAGATGTTGTGGACATGATAGAGGATGTTAGAGAGTACACGTTTGGATTTTGTCTGTGTGGTCACATGAGGTATGGAAACATCAAGCAGTGGTGAACTTGGGGCTAGATCAATGGACATATTGACCTGATAGTGTAAAGGAACCTCTGTGGGTGAGGATAAAATGTCCTTGTATTGCTCCACAACTTTTTCCATTTGTTGCTGCCATGTAGGGGAGCCTTGTTTGGAGGTTGTGGCATTAATCTTCTTCTTTCCCTATGGGTGAATTGTAATGAAAACAAAATTCTTGGTTTGGGAAATAATATTACTGTGTTTCTTTGCAGTAATCAAAGAGATGGAGGGAGGCGATACTACCTCCGGTATCATGTAATACTTATTTCCCAAAGTAATAATAACAGGAATGAAGCCTGGAATCATACACAACATGTCACTTTCGCAAGTATGGTTGGCCCAATAATACATCAGACACATCAAGAGGAGAAACATCACAGAGTACCTCATCCATCAAGGGCTTGATGTTTTATGGAAGGTAGCAATGTTGGTTGACGCTAATATCTCTTCCTTGGTGAAGCCACCTGATGGTATATGATTGTGGGTGTGTTTTGGTCGCTAGGCCGAGGCGCTTCATGACCTCGGTCCTCTGTTGAAATGAGGTTCTTTTGGCTTCTTCTATCAACAAGGAATTACAGTGGAGAAACCTTCACCCACATCTGTGAATGAAAGAGGCACTCCCCCTCCTCTGGATCCTCGGGATCCTCCCTCTGTAGCTTGGTGGTGGCAACAATGGCACTGGGATCCACATCAATGATATGATTCCCTTTTTCAATTCCCCTGGTCAGGTACTGACTCAGAATCAGAACATGCATCTAATTCAAATGCCTTCAGTTCGGCCACCAATGATTGTTTGGTCTAACACTCACTTGTGTTGTGAGTGGAGATGTTATGAAATTCACACCACTTCCCTATGTCCTTATTTGGATTTGTGGTGTTGTTCTAAGTCGCCCTGCTTTGGCTTTGCCCCTTGTTATGTGGTTCAGGGGCGCATTTCCCTGGCTTCGAATTCGCATATCCAAAGTCTCGCTTCTTTTGCTTAAATTTCTTCTCGATCTTGGCGGCATATCGATATGTCGCGTCAAGCAAGGTAATGTCGAGGAAATCCATTTCATCTTGAATGTATTTGTGCAAAAAAATGCGGTACTTGATCACCAAATGTCACTCTGAATCTTTAATACCCAACTTTGTGCGTAGGGTATGGAACAAATTCGTCATCTCTTGCACATCTTGATCCCTTTGTTTCCACAACGTGGTCCATTGGATGTACTTTTCCTCATAGCTACCCACGGGGTAATATTGTTCCTTGATGTCATCTTAGAACAAATTCCGAGTGGGTGCGGTCGAGCACAGAGAGGGTTCCCTCTCATCCTTTTGCTCACAGTAGGTTTCGCACCAGTATTTTACATGGGAGGTGGCTTTGAGGAGTGCAAAAGAAATATTTTCTCAGTTAGAGAAAACATGGATCGAAAAATACCCTTCCAGAAAATTCAACCATCTATCTACGGCGTTTGCATCTATCTGGCCTTCAAATACAGGAATTTCAAAGTTGACTTGTACCTTGAAAGGAGTGGCACCTCCAGAGTGGCTGATGGATGTAGATGCACTATCAGTGGGCATTCATTGAAGGATCTGGGCAAATTTATACATAATTGTGTTCCTTTTTTTCTCAAGGGCCTCCTCAATTAATATTTTGATAGGATCTCTTGCTCTCTCATCTTTCTTTTATTTTGCCATGGGAGGTCATTATGGTTTGCGAGGCTGATATTGCAAATATTCAACCATATCAATCCCTAACTACTTATATCCCAACCATTTTGGGGACATGCAAAGAAGGATCGAGAAAGAGAAAACCACTCTGATACCACTTATTTGGATCATGGTTGAAATGGACCTCTTTTTGCAACTTTGTTGATAACTTATTCTATAGGTGATTAAATAAAATTCCATCAAAGACCCATTTGAGGTATTGAATATATATTTCCAGTGATATAATACTCTTGAAATTTTATGACTTGTGGGGTGATAAAATGATTCCACAAAATCATTAGACGTGCGGTGGCGCAGTGTTCCAAGCAAGTGTAACCTCAATTGATCATATCTCTCAAACCAGGAAATAAAATCAATTTCTGTAAAAACCCATTTGAAATAATAAGAAATAATTTAAAATGAGATATTTTTCACTCTCTAATATGATATGTGGATACCATGGAACTTGCGTGAATTTTACTAAATATTAAGACAGAATGGACATAAACTAGCTAGGGTGATGGTAGTTTATCTCTAATAATAGATGTGGTGGCTACTTTCCTCTGAACTGTGTTACAATGAGGCTAAAGGGCCTTTTTATTACTGAACATTAAGAGAAAACCTTGAACAACCAAAACCCTAACCCAAGGAGATGTAACACCAAGAGTTTTTGGGCCTCATTGGGGTTAGTTGGGCAGCCAACTTATGACTTGGTCATAATATCTTTCTTTGGTGCATATGATACCTCATTGGAAATATCTCTCTGAGGAAAACGTCGTTTAGGGACCTGAAATGGCTCTAGAATTTTAGGACCGAAAAACTGCTAAAAAAAGTAAATAAGAAAACTGATGAAACTAAATAGTGGAATAGGCGAGTGGCCACCAATATCCACCTAGATCATACAGTACCCTTATTCACACTCTGATACCAGACCCAGTCATAAGGAAAAGGTGTGACCAGTTGGCCAACCCACCGTGAATCAGGGAGTGGAGCCTAGGCGCACCTCTGAGGATCAAGCGAACCGACAATGAGGATATCTCCAGATCTGAAATTCATATCATATCTCTTCCATTTTGGAACTTTGTATATATTTTGTTTTCAATAAGGTATCAATTTTTTAGGAAATTATTAGATTATTTAGGCATTTGACACATTCTCACAACTAATCATTTTATCCATTTGTCGCACTTGAATATATTTTTGTAATTTTTTTTTGTTAAATGTCTCCCTATAAGAGGGAAGAGGAACCCATTTCAAGGGTTCGATTTTTTATTCACGAGACCACTATTTCCGCAAATTTGGTTGGTTGATGAGACAAAAATACATGTATGTTTCTCTAAAAGTCTAATGAAGAAGTTTATGGTGATTCCAAGCATTTTTATGTGGAGTATATGTTTTCTATTTGTGTGTCATTTTATGTGTTTATTTTCTCTTAGAAATCGTGTAATTTTAGTTGCTCGAAATAAATCTTGTATGTCATATTTGTCTATGTCATATTTTGGTAGATGGCACCTATAAATATAAGCTTGAAAGGCTTAATTTATGCTCCATGGTTTCTAATATAATTCCTTTGTATGTACATCAATCTATTGAAGTTAAATACAGATCAATCTATTAATTAGCCCTTTGCACTAGACTTATTTATTTATTTCTTCACTCACTTATACTACGGAAATCAAGAAATATCCACCACCTGTGTGTAGGCCACCATGGCTGAACGTTACTACTTTGGAATAGTATGTTGGCATTATGATGTAAGATGTTATCCTTGATGGAAGCCTGCTCAATGAGTTTCCTTTTGATATGCAACCTATTTGTTGAAGATGTAAAATTTAAGTATCTATAGGTCAGTTCAGATGTGATAGAGAAAGGAATTACAGTCTATGCCAGAGCAATGATTAAGGTAAATTTTCAAGATGTATACGCAGGTTTGATGAAGGAAACCCACGTATACCCACAGGATTGATGAAGGGAACTCGAGTATACATCCAGATCTAGTGTATACGCAGATTTGGTGAAGAAAAGTCGTGTATACATGCAGGTACAAAGAAGCAAAGTAGTGTATTTAATTACACACTCAATTTATGATATCAAGGCTCCTTACCATGGTATTGGCCCACAATATTGAGCACAGTAACAACTATTTGATTCCGTCCAAGAATACCACCAACACTTGTGTGGTTTTTGACTCATGGTATTGGCTAAGGCTCAAACTATATAAGAAGGATAATATCATAGTGCAAGGTGGTGCATGTGAATGAGAATGGAATGAATACTTCAGCCTTAAGTATATCTGCATGGATTGGGCCATATTCAATAGATATATCTGATATTTTGATGCACTCATGAATACAATAATGGATCAGGATCTCTAGACTTGAAATGACTATGTATTTGCATGATATTTTTATGAGTTGTTTAGATATGTGGTTTGGGGCTTAATTTTTGAAGTAAAAGATATGATTTGAGTAAGTTTTATGGTTTGAAGGATTACACAGTCTTGTAACATTTAAAAATCTATACGTTGGTTCGTCACGGTGAAAGCGCATATACCTGCGGCTTCGTTTCAGCAAAAGCGAGTATGGAAGTTAGGGTTTTTCTGAAGATTGTTGAAGAAAATTTCTTATCATTTTTGTTATATTTTTGTTGTCTATCAATGAAGTCTTCATGTAGATCTGGATTATTTCAATACGGTTTATACTGCTAGTTGATTATGTATAAATATGATCAGTGACTGCATGATTGAATATGATGGATGTTGCTTACTGAATAAGGGGTTCTGTAAATCTGACAAAGTATGCATGAATGTCTTTGATCTACTCTGAGTCTGGTCAGATTCCCAATTTATATATATAAATATCTATACGCAGGTTCATCCACAGGAAAGCGCATATACACGCAAGTTGTTGTAAGTAAAGTACCGTATACAATTGGTTTTATGAATGACCAGGGATGAAGTTGATTTTGTGTATTAATACAAAATTATGGGTTAAATGTTGTGATCTGGTTACAGTGATCTCATTGTTCTATTTATTGGTTGATGGCTATTAGTTTTGATCTACAAATTGTGTTGTGTTGAAACTGTTGGATCTAGTGTGAAAATTTATGAAACATGGTCTGTAATGGTTCTGAGGAGAGAAGCCTTCAATGTGGAAGTCTAAGCTTCCTACCAGTAGAAGTTGGTGATCATTTTAGGGGGTTGAAGCTCCCTTCTAGTACAGGTTGGTAAACAATATCAAGGGGTTGGAGCTCCCTTCCAGTAGTATCTGGAAAACGATAGAAGGTTGCAGCCTTCTGTAGGTGGGTGCCTGCATATTGATATGAATATACATCATTACGAAATTGTAAGAAGTTTTCTATATAATAAACATTGAAGACAGAGACGATGGAAGCGGTGGTTTTCTCCTGACTTGGGTTTCCACCTTAAAATATTGGTGTTCATATGTGATGTCTTTTCTGTGATGATTTACTCTATTATTACTGCACATATCTACTGCTTAAATATTTGATGCATAAATGATGATCTGGGCTAAGTAATGTTTCTGAATATTTAGTTGATCATTAAAATATATCTGGGTATATGCATGTTTCCTCTACAAAAAGCCGCGTGCATACACTAGTTAGACTAATTAGAGTCGTTTATAGAAATTAGTGAAATAAAAAGAAAAGATAGTGATTATTGTAAATATTGATTCACAATATTTACAGTCTATGCCAGAGCAATGATTAAGGTAAATTTTCAAGATGTATACGCAGGTTTGATGAAGGAAACCCACGTATACCCACAGGATTGATGAAGGGAACTCGAGTATACATCCAGATCTAGTGTATACGCAGATTTGGTGAAGAAAAGTCGTGTATACATGCAGGTACAAAGAAGCAAAGTAGTGTATTTAATTACACACTCAATTTATGATATCAAGGCTCCTTACCATGGTATTGGCCCACAATATTGAGCACAGTAATGACTATTTGATTCCGTCCAAGAATACCACCAACACTTGTGTGGTTTTTGACTCATGGTATTGGCTAAGGCTCAAACTATATAAGAAGGATAATATCATAGTGCAAGGTGGTGCATGTGAATGAGAATGGAATGAATACTTCAGCCTTAAGTATATCTGCATGGATTGGGCCATATTCAATAGATATATCTGATATTTTGATGCACTCATGAATACAATAATGGATCAGGATCTCTAGACTTGAAATGACTATGTATTTGCATGATATTTTTATGAGTTGTTTGTAGATATGTGGTTTGGGGCTTAATTTTGAAGTAAAAGATATGATTTGAGTAAGTTTTAGTGTTTAATAGATTACACAGCCTTGTAACATTTAAAAATCTATACGTTGGTTCACTATGATAGCCAAAGTATATACTCCATTGGGTCAGTGCTTATATGGAAGTTAGGTTTTTCTCTGGATTGCTGTTAAAAATTTCTTATCATTTTTGTTATATTTTTATTATCTATCAATAAAGTCACATATCTGGATTATTTCAATACGGTTTACCGCTAGTCGATTATGTATAAATATGATCAGTGACTATGTGATTGAATATGATGGATGCTGCTGACTGAATAAGGGGTTCTATAAATCTGAAAAAGTATGCCTGAATGTATCTGAATCGCTCTAAGTCCATTTAGATTCCTAATTTCAATATATAAAGGTCTATACGCAGGTTCGTCCACAAGAAAGTGCGTATACACGCAGGTTGTTGTAAGTAAAGTAGCATATACAATTGGTTTTATGCATGATCAGGTTTGAAGTTGATTCTGTGTGTCAATACAAAAGTCTGTGTTTAATGTTGTGATATGGTTATAGTGATCTCACTGTTCTATTTATTGGTTGATGGCTATTAGTTTCGATCTACAAATTGTGTTGTGTTGAAACTGTTGGATCTAGTGTGAAAATTTATGAAACATGGTCTGTAATGGTTCTGAGGAGAGAAGCCTTCAATGTGGAAGTCTAAGCTTCCTACCAGTAGAAGTTGGTGATCATTTTAGGGGGTTGAAGCTCCCTTCTAGTACAGGTTGGTAAACAATATCAAGGGGTTGGAGCTCCCTTCCAGTAGTATCTGGAAAACGATAGAAGGTTGCAGCCTTCTGTAGGTGGGTGCCTGCATATTGATATGAATATACATCATTACGAAATTGTAAGAAGTTTTCTATATAATAAACATTGAAGACAGAGACGATGGAAGCGGTGGTTTTCTCCCGACTTGGGTTTCCACCTTAAAATATTGGTGTTCATATGTGATGTCTTTTCTGTGATGATTTACTCTATTATTACTGCACATATCTACTGCTTAAATATTTGATGCATAAATGATGATCTGGGCTAAGTAATGTTTCTGAATATTTAGTTGATCATTAAAATATATCTGGGTATATGCATGTTTCCTCTACAAAAAGCCGCGTGCATACACTAGTTAGACTAATTAGAGTCGTTTATAGAAATTAGTGAAATAAAAAGAAAAGATAGTGATTATTGTAAATATTGATTCACCCACCCCCTCCCCCCCCCTCTCAGTATTATTCCCAACAATTGGTATCAATGCAGTTCCTTCAGAAGAAGCTTAATCGCTAGAAGGAAGATCATCCAAGATGAGAAATCAAGATGGAACAACATCTATCAGACCACCACTCTTCAACGGAAACAATTAAATCTTCTGGAACACAAGAACAAGATCCTATCTTCAGCCTCTTGGAGCAAATGTTTGGGAAATAATTGAAGGAGGTTACCAATATCCAGCTGCAGTTCCAACAGATCCAGTAGCAAGGAAAAACTATGAAACCAATGCAAAAGTTGTCAATGCATTATTGGGAAGTCTGACTAAATCAACATTTTTCAAAGTTGTACAGTTAAATACAACAAAGGAGATATGGAACAAAATAATTATGAGCTATGAAGGTGATGCCAAGGTAAAAGGTGCTAAACTCCAATCTCTCATAATTCAATATGAAAATCTCAGAATGCATACTGATGAAAGTATTGCTTATTTATTTTTGCGTCTAGATGAGATCGTAAATCATATGATAAATCTGGGTGAATACATAAGAGACGAAAATTTAGTAGATAAAATATTCAGATCTCTAACTCCTAAATTTGAGTCAAAATTGTATGTTGTTGAAGAGAAACAAGATCTACATACTCTTACTATTGTTCAACTTCATGGGATCCTGACTGCTTTTGAAATGAGAAAAGAAGGTTTGTCTGAAGTCAAAGAAGCTGCTTTTAGAGCTACTACAAAAGGAATGGACAAGGAAGAACCAAAATATTCATGGTATGTATCAAAAGAATATGAGGTAAATTTCGTAAAGAAACTTCAACTTGGCAATGGAAGGTTCAGAGGTAAGATTCCTTTCGAAAAAAATTCTTGTGGAAGAGTGGGTCATTATGCTGCTAAATTTCCCCATAAAGATAATCATGATAAGGGAAAGGATTTAGAAAAAGTTAACAGGAGATGATTTGTCAGTAGAAAAATTTACTATACTCATGAGGATAGTGATGGCTTTTCAAATAGTGAAGAAGGAGAATATGATCAAGATATCAGACTGCTCAGGGCATTTGAAAAAGATACTAGTTAGGCTAAAGATACTTTTATGGATTCTTTAGAAGAAAATTATTTTCTTGAACAAATCACTCAACTCAAAACATGCTTGGAAGAGAAAAAAATAGCCATAGATACTCTAAAGAATCAACTCATATAAAAGTAGAAGCACAATGAGAAATTAGAATGTGAAATAGTAAGTCTAAGAAAGGAACTTGAGAAAGTAAAAACTCTAAATATTATATTTGCTAAAGGATCTGAAACCTTAGATGAAAATATCAAGGTTCAATGCTCTCCTCTCATGAAGACAGGTCTTGGATATATTGGTGAATCTTCTCAGTCAAAAAAATCCTCAGCTACAATCTATTTAAATGCAACAAAATCCAACCAGCAAATCTTTGTCACTCAGCAAAAGAACAAAGACAATGTCCAGGTAAAGCATGATCATTCAAATTCAAGAATGAATAATAACAGAAATATCAGTCAAAACGTAAACAACACTAGAAGGTTCTATGATCGCAAAAATTTCTTCTTTAATGGACAATGTTTCTCATGTAATATTTTTTGTCACAAAGCTGCTCAATGTGTTGCATACAAAACCATCATGACCAGAGAAGCAAGAAAGCAAAGAAATGAGACATGAATAAAGAAGAATACTTATAACAATTTTTCTCCTCTTCAAGACAAAAATGAATGTTCATTTTGCAATAAATTTGGACATGAGGAATCTGAATGTAGGAGCAAACTTCAGCCAAAAGAACAAATATCCACAAGTTCCAAGGTATGGAGAAGGACAGACTTACAATTTGAAAGTTGTGGCATAGCGTTATTTGCAGAAGGAGAAGAAAATCAATGGTACATTGATAGCGAATGTTCAAAACACATGAAATGTGATAAAGATAAACTTATTTAATACAATGCATTAGAGAAGGAAAAGAATGTTACTTTTGGAAATGACTCTCCTACTATCATTAAGGGTAAAGGATATGTTTTTCTAAAAGAAAAGGTTAAAGCTAACAATGTTATGTATGTTGATGGATTGAAGCATAACTTGTTGAGTGTTATTAAAATGTGTGATCAAGGAAATGAAGTTGTATTTCGATCAAAAGAGTGTGTGGTTCATGAACTTGAAACAGGAAATATTGTAATAAAAGGAACAAGAACACCAAGCAATCTATATATATTGAAAGGCGGCCAAGAACAATGTTATCTAGGAAAATCTGCAGAAAATTGGTTATGGCACAGAAGGTTGGGACATCTAATATTTTCTCAAATAAGCAAATCAAGCAGGCTCAATGTTGTTCGTGATCTACCCAACATTACTTTACCAAAAAGTACCATATGCAAGTTGTGCCAATTCGGTAATCAAACCAAGGTTCAATTTAATTCCAACGAAGGATCAACAAGTAAGCCTCTTGAACTTATTCATACTTATTTGTATGGACCTATAAGGAAAAAATCACTTCATGGAGAACAACACTATATCTTATTCATTGATGACTTTTCTAGAATGTGTTGCATCGGCTTATTAAAACATAAAGATGAAGCATTTGAAAATTTGAAGGTCTTCAAATCTCTAGTTGAAAATGAATTAGATATAAAAATCAAATGTCTTAGATCTTACCTAGGAGGAGAATACATTTTAGATGAATTTTTTGATTTCTGTGAACAATATGGCATAAAAAGACAGTTTTTTGTAGTTGGAAATCCGTAACAAAATGGCGTGGCAAAAAGAACGAATAGAGCAGTTCAGAAAATGGCCCATGCTATGCTTGATGAATCTGGGACTCCTGACACCTTTTGGGGTGAAGCTGCTGATATTGTAGTAAATATTCTCAACAAGGCCCATGTTCGTGTAAAAAATGATAAAACTCCTTATGAACTCTGGTATGGTAATACTCCCACTGTCAAGCACTTTAAAGTTTTTGGAAGAAAATTTTATACCAAAATATTGACGAAAAACTTGGTAAGTTTGAACCTATAGCAGATGAAGGAATATTTCTTGGTTACTCTTCTAGAATTAAAGCATACAAATTCTACAATAAGAGACTTCGGAAGATTTTTAAATGTATTAATGTTGTGATTGATGAATCTCTCACAGCTCCCAAAAGGGAAATAAAAACAAATGAGGATGATGATGATGAATGTTTTCCCTCATCAAATAACAATAATATATAAGGAGAACCTAATGAAGCACCAAAAGAAGATACATCAAAAAGAGAAAAGGATACATTCAATTATGTTCAAAATAATCATCCAGAATCTCAAATTTTGGGAGAAAAGGAATCAGGGATACAAACAACAAGAACTCTTGTAGGATCTCCTAGTTATCTAGCATTTGTAACCACCATTGAACCACAAAATTTAAATCAAGCTAGTAAAGATTAATGTTGGGTTCAGGACATGAATGAAGAACTTTATCAAATTGAAAAGAAAAGTGCTTGGGAATTGGTTCCAAGACCTCATGATAAGAATGTTATTGGAAAAAAGTGGATATTCAAAAACAAGTTAAATGAAAATGGAGATGTAATTAGAAACAAAGATAGACAATTTTGTAAAGGGTATGCTCAACAATAAGGTATAGACTTTAAAGAAACATTTGCACCAGTAGCCAGACTTGAAGCCATAATAATTTTCCTTGCATTTTCAAGTTTTCAACAATTCAAGGTTTATCAAATGGATGTAAAATATTCTTTTCTTAATGGTGATCTGGAAGAAGAAGTTTATATAGAACAAAAAGAATGATTCATTTTGGGAAATGATGAAAAACTTGTTTTCAAATTTAAAAAGGCCCTATATGGTCTAAAACAAGCCCCTCAGACATGGTACTATCGTCTTGACAAATATCTTCAACGAAAAGGTTTCACAAAAGGATCTACGTACAGTAACTTATACACAAAAATTGAGGATGATAAACTGTTAATTATTGTTGTTTATGTTGATGACATAATTTTGGGAGTAATGAAGAATCCATGAAATTTTCTTCTGTCATGCAACAAGAATTTGAAATGTCTTTACTTGGGGAACTAACATATTTTCTTGGCTTACAAGTGCAACAAGAAAAATATGGAATCTTTCTCTCACAAGCAAAATATCTCAAGCGGATCCTGAAGAAGTATGGGATGGAAGATTGAAAACTTGTGAGCACTCCAATGGTGAGCGGATGTAACCTCAGTTATCATTATGATTCTCCCATGGTAAGCCGACCAGAGTATAGATCTGTGATTGGAATTTTTCTTTATCTAATAGGGACTAGATCGGATATCATGCATGCAGTTGGGATTGTTGGACGATTCCAAGCCAATCCAAAAGGAGTCACATCTTCAGGCCGTAAAAAAAATATTCAAATATCTACAAGGAACTCAAGATTTTTTTCTTTGGTATCCCAAGAATGTTGATATTACTCTTCATGCTTACACAGATGCGGACTGGGCTAGAAATGTTGATGACTGGAAAACCACTAGTGTTGGCGCATTTTATATGGGGCCCTAATTAGTATCCTAGTTCAGCAAGAAACAAAGTTCCATTGTTGTATCTATAGCAGAAGCAGAATATGTGGTTGTTGCATCATGTTTCACACAACTTCTTTGGATGATGCAAACATTACAAGATATTCAAATCAAATATTCTCCTCCCATCTCCATCCTATGTGATAATACGAGTGCCATCAGTATCTCAAAAGATCTTGTTATGCATTTCAAAACCAAACACATTCCTATCAAGTATCATTTTTTACGAGAACAAGTTCTTGAGAAAAAGGTTAAATTGGAGCATGTTCCTTCCAAAGAACAAGTTGCTGACATATTTACTAAACCTCTTCCCAGAGAATCATTTTCATATCTCAGACTAAAGTTGGGAGTTTTCTTTGCCTCTCTGATCTGATCTGTTTGATTTCAGAATATTAAATTTGGTACGCATGTTTCATGAAGCTTAGTCGTGTATATACGTGAGTTTCACTCTATACAGTCGTGTATGGATATTTCTGTCATAAAATATGTGGGTCAACCTTTAGAACAGTCTTCGCCATGTTGCTGAAATATATGGTTTGAATCTATTACCTAGGTGTTGATGGGTGCAATCTGTGGTTCTGGTGTTCAACTTACATTTCCTTTCCTTGATATTTATTTTCTTAATGAAGACTCTTTGATGAATTGGTTGTTGAAAATGTTCAGGATGCACAAGTTTAGGGGAGCATTAGCCTTGTTGAGAATAATGAATTGTTTTCATTATGTTGGTTGTTGAATTATGATCTCCCTCTTGAGGTCCGTTGGTCTTGGTTATAAAAGTCATATCTGAAATTTTATGTAAGGGTCATGTTGAGACCTATGTTGTATAAATTGTCATATTCAATCATGTATGGATTTTTTTCAAAATTGTAAACCCACTTGGTTGAGTAGTTGATTCAAATATGTTACCCCACTTGGTTGGGTAATTGATGTATGTATGTTTCCTTGGTTATAGGAAAGGTTATAGAGTCTTGAAAATGTGTTTTGAAGCTTCAGAATGTGTTCAAGGGGAGTATGGTCTGTATAGTGCAGAACAAATCTCAACATTATTGTATTGGTCCTATTATCACTCATTATCTTTAACACATTCATTGATATGGTCATACATGTCATTCACCTAGGTTGATGTGGTCTTATAAGTCATTTTCATGAAATTTATGAAAAAAAATTGCATTTGATGATGTCTACCTTAATTTTAAAACCCACCTCTAACCATGTCATTTCAGTCAAATCAACCTCGTATCATATAGTGTTCATCCCCTTATCTTTTAATCACAAAACATTCAACCTGTTAGTTTTTCATAGTTTCATAGCGAATTACAAAGAAAATCAGCAAATTTCACTACGAAACATCCTAACAGTTCCATAGCAAATATGTCAGTGGTCAAACCATTTTCGCTGCGAAACTGGGTTTTTCTACAGAAAGGGTCAAAGTGGTGTGAGGTGTCAATTTTTTATTAGAAAAGTAATGGGTGAGGTCATTTGAGTTCATTATGATGATTCCCAAACATGCATAGACGTATTTTTCTGTCATTATATCCTTTTATGGTCACATGTGCCATCATCAAAATCTGAGTTGTCAAATAACCTTTTAAAAATTTACCCCAAGCTGCTATTTATCATTTACTGTTTAATCCTTGCATGAAAAGTATCCCACTGTCGATATTTGAGAGTTGCTTCAACACATCAATCAGGTTGTTGTTCAAATTTGATTCTGCAGGTGTCATCAACAAGTGAGGCAAAGAAGAGTATAAAGCATCATGGAATCGAAGGAGAAAACAAATAAAGGTGGTCATTGTGTAAGGTATGAACCCATGTATTTGAAGCTGCTAAATGAAGATCTTGCTACTATGGAGGCTTCCAGGAAGACGGGTTGCCTACAGTTCTGCCATAAATTGCAGGGTTTTCATGCACAGGTTTCAAAATACTTTGCCACCAACTTTACAGGGACAACATCAAAGGTTGGGATTTTGAATTTCATAGTGTCACCAGAGATCATACCACAAGCTATAGAAATCCCTAGAACTAGTGAAGGATGGTTCAAAGGCACAAAGTTCATAATGCAAGGATGTGAAGAATTTATCAAGCAGGAGCACAGAGGAGCTGACATGACAAATGACATCCCCAGAGGTTATATGAAGGAGAATTATGCAAAGTTGTTGTTGGTGATCCAAAAATACTTCACCTATGAAGGGATATTCCACATGGTCTATTCCTATCATATTAGACTTCTTATGCATTTTGTTGGTAAGCAACCATTTGACCTACTTTTATTTTTATATAGGAGTTTGGGAAAGATGTCAGATAGAGTTCAGGTCAAGTCAGAATGAATTAAGACATCACTATTTCATCATGGTCTCATAAAACTATTAGTGTTGGAAGAATTGAAAAGGTTAAACATAGATTGGACCTCTTTTCTGTATATGATTGGGTATGAAATAGATGTAGTGACTCCCAAGAAAGTTTCAAAACCTAAAACTACTACATCCCCAACTGAAATAGAAGAGGTTGAAGAAGAGAGAAGACAGACTCTTGTAGAACCAATGGACATTGAAGAATAACCTCTACAAGAAATTGATATCCCTCAGTCAGCACCTGCAAAACAAAAATAGAAGATTAGCAAAAAAGACAGTAAGAGGATAACAAGGAATCAGACATTAGCCAAAGGAAATCTAGAAGATATCCTACATGCAATAGATATTGAGGAGTCCCCAATATTGCAAGCAGAAGACATTGAAGGTGATGGAAGGAAACTGAAGAAATGTAATTCAATTAAGAAATTGGATTTTGTAGGAGAGGATGTTGGCTTCATATTTCAGCCAAGGAAGCCAATGATTGTTGAACCCTTAGTTAAACTAAGAGGGGCGGGGGGGGTGGAGAGGGGGGGGGGGGGTAAAGATGGGTTTAACACATACATGAGACTTTTAATTTTCTCTTCAAACTTATTTTACCTTATGCTGATCAGAATTAATATAATAAACCAAATCTTTATGATTGGCGAAAGTATAAACAGATTGTTAATGTAACGACAGTCTTGTATGTGAGGCAGCAAAGTAGAAATGGATTAGATCAAACACATCAACATAGACATCATGCAGAACACCAGATAAGTGGGAAACCATAAAGGGGGAGAAAACCACATCTTATTATTGTTGTGATGCAAAGGCAAGCTCCACTCCCTTCACCCATTGTTCTGACACCAACCTACAGGCTCTGTCGTATATATGGCTGGCACGAGAAACCTCCAAACTCCCTTCAATTTTCTGCAGGAACCAACCTACAGGAGGCTCCAACCTCAGTCAGCTACAACTGATAGCTATCAAGCTACAACTTGATAGGGAAGCTCCAACTTCCTCAATTTATCAAACTGAATGTTTGATGATTTACCTCAGATATCAGCTCTGTTTTGTAGCTTCTCTTTCTACTCTTCTTTTCTTAATCTTCTCTGCCTCACACTTCTATATTCTGTCTTCTCTAGATTTACTCTCTCTAACCTATCTATGCATATCAAGATGATATTACTTATAGAGAATTTCAGATGACTGTTTGTATTCCTCTAGGAATTCGAAAGGTATAGTCATATCTCTTTATCTTCAGCCTTCTCATTTCTTTTCAGCTCACCCAGAAGAAAAAAAATGTAACTGTAGGTGCTTATTTTAATATTACAATGGGATATTTTCTCACTTCCGGAGACTTTCCAATGCATCAAAAACAATAAAAATAAATTAAAGCATTCACATTCAAATTACAATGAGAACTCCAGCTCAACTCATTTAGTCTTTTGGCTCGCTGCGCGTTTTTCTTTTCTTTGACTGTGTCTGTCTTTTCTGTGACTGTGTTTTATCTCTTTTCAGCTCTTTTTTCTCTTCTATCCTCTGTTGTGGTGTAACTGTTGCGTACGTGTAACTGTGCTTTTTATATCAGTGCATTTTATATATAAGTGTAACTGCTAACTTTAAATCTGGGCATATTCCAACCCTTTACACACAGCAAGTGTCTTGTTGATGTGGTCAGTTCCGCAAGAAGAACAAACATACATCGCAATCATTTTGTATTAATAATTTCCCTCCACCTTAAGCCGAGGCCCGTGGATCCACAGACCACGCGGCATATTTCAATACAATCGCTACAGCGTTTTATAACAGCGCCTTTTATATATATACATATATATCTCATAGTTTCAATTCTCGGCGAACTTATATAAAGTTTTAACATATAAACTACCACTTCCACACAATATATGTTGGTCCATATAACGAACCAAAAACCTTCAAATAACTCTTGGTGTAAATGATAAAACTTGTTTCAACATAAAAACCTTTCGGGCCCACCTGACACGTTTTTCGATGTGATATACTACTCCTCCAGCGATTTCTGATTCTGATTGATCTGATGTGATTGACCTGATGCGATGCGATTAATCACAATCGCAGACTTCTATTTTCATTTTCCGCTGCTTTATTTAACTCCAATGCGATTGACCTGATGCGATGCAATTAATCGCAATCGCAAACTTCTATTTGCATGTTTCGATGATTTATTTAACTCCGATGCGATTGACCTGATGCGATGCGATTAATCAATATTCACTTAAATGTGCCGATGCGATTATAACTGTAACTTAAACATTTGTTAATCATGGTTTATAAGCCCATCGGGGCCGGGCTTCCAATCGCAATCGCAACTCTTTGTTGCATGTTCCGATATTCCACCTTTTTCCGATGCGATCAGTCACTGTTCACCGGAACTCAAGGTATATATAAATTATATTTTATATACCCATCAGGTCCGGACTTCCAATCGCAATCGCAACTCTTTGTTGCATGTTTACGTATTCCGCTTCACAGTTTTTCTCCGATGAAATTGGGAAAGGGTCCCACCATATAAGGTACTTTGGTTCTGATAATAAAGCGCTCCATATCATTTAATATTATGCTTTGAACCTTTGTATATAAAGTGCAATATATACTTTGCCGCTGGAGTATACAATTCCCGGAATGAGATTTATATTATATATGCATTACATTGCCGCTTGGGTTATGATTCCCGGAATGAGATTTATATATATATGAATTACATTGTCGCTTGGGTTATGATTCCCGAAATGAGATTTATATATATATGCATTACATTGTCGCTTGGGTTATGATTTAGAATGGTTATATATATATATATATATATATATATATATATATATATATATATATATATATATATATATATATATATATATACTTTTATATAATATTTAGTGTGTATCTTCAGGTGAGGTTAGGTGATTCTGAGAATTTATATAATATATATATATATATATATATATATATATATATATATATATATATATATATATATAACGCCTAGATGGGTAATTCTCGGAATTAAGGTACATATATATATATATATCCGCTGGCTTGGGCGATTCTAGGAATTTTATATATATCCTCCATCTGGGGTAGCGGTTCTCGGAATAACAGTTGTGTCTCTGCCTTTGTTGCTTCTATCGCTCTGCCTCTGCCTTTACTACTGTGATAACGGCTTTGCCTCTGCCTCTGATAACGGTTCTGCCTCTATTATATTCTCTTCCTATGCCCGTCTCGACTTCCCTTCTTCCTACTTGCATCGGTGTGACCATTCAAGAGTGCAATCATCGATTCTATTCCAATATTGTGGAATGAAAAACGACCCCATCACTATAGCCATAGTGGAACCCCTATGTAATCCTGGTTTCTGGCTTCCTTGCAATTAGATGATGCTCCAATGCACCTCTATGCATTTCATTTATCTTTACCCTTATGCAAGCAGCGTTGATTCTTAGTCAAAGTTACCCTATCTCAACGATTACAAATTTCGCTGTAAGTGTTCAATTCATCATTCGAACCATATTTCTCTTCTTCCTAGTGCTTCTCTGATTCATATCGATTATTCACAATGTTCAGGTTGGACTTGTTGTGACTTCTGAGTCAAGAGTCTGCGTTCAATATTCTTAGGTTCCAAATGCATTTACTGCTTGATTCTGCTTCAATACATTGCATGTCTCTGCTACCTCACTGCTGCTTTGTTGTTGTTTCAGGTGCTCCTTTGCCATTTAAGCAATGCTCCAACTCATCCCCAAGCATATTAAGTCTTTACCACAGGGTTTTAGTCTTCAATCAAAGTCTCTGCCATACAAACTCAATTAATGAATAATTGCTCAATAATTCATCTACAAAATGTATTAAACCCCTAATTCATAAATAAACCTCTGTATTACACTCCTTTAGGCCCTTTCAGCTCCACTGCTCTATCTCTAATTCCTATGTTGCTTCTGCTTCAATTCTTTTGTTTCTTCTGCTGCCTCTACTACCTCTCTGTCTCTTTTGCCTTATGGTTAGTTTAGGTGCTACTTCTTGTCTTTACCTTTGCCATTAATGCCAATATTTCCAACAATAAACAGGTTTGCAAGGAAAGCCATGGAGAGAAAAAGGGAAGAGAAATTCAGTGAAGGTATGCATCCAAAAAACATCATAGATTTATCCCAACGGTAGAAGAAGAAGTTGTCACCATGCAGAAAAAGGGAAAGGAGAAGATACTTGAAAAATCAGAAACAAAACTCCTCAAGGAACAGTTGAGGGAAGCAAGAGAAGAAATACTTGAGCTGAAGTTGGAAACAGAGAAGCACAGGTCTAAAAAGGCTGAGTTTTACCAGATGATGAAAAAATGGGATAGTCAACTCTCAAATGTTTCGGAATCTATGAGTAATGCCAAAAGACTGTTGAAAAGGACCCAACCTCTAAGACTTATAGCCAAACATACCAGCAGGATGAACTTGCACCTGCAAGCTGAAAATAGATCATTGAAAAATCAAGTAGAAGACCTTCAGGAACAAATGGACATGATTCAAGATGAGCTGGAGAAGAGGGGACTGAAAATGAAAGTTATTGAAGAACCTGAAGGTCAACCCATAGTTAATGAAGATGAAACTCCCCAAGATTGAAGAGCTGAACTGAGACATTTTTGTTAAAGTTTTAGCTTTCAAGGGACATAAATTTTGGCTCAGAAGATCAAATTTTGAAGAAAATTACAAAATCTGCAATTTTTGCCTTGTTAGGCAGTTGTAATATCCCAAAATAGGGCAAAACTACACTATTGGGAATATCTTAAGATATTCCAAATGTGGAGCTACAGCAATATGTAAACACAAAAATGGAGTAGCAGTGTCAAATCAACTCATAGAGTCTGAGAAGAACTCATAGCCATCTTATTAAGTTACAACAGCAAAATGTATACAAGATCTTGAGGAAAGAGCAAATCAAGATAGGCAAAATCAACCTCAAGAAACAAGTACATAAAATATGACAAAACACTACTACACAAGAGTGCCCAAGCTATGACTGTGTAGTTTTATAAAGAGAAACTGCTGCTAACATGTGTGAATACATAGATGTACAAATGTATGGCTCATACAACATTGGGAGTGAATATCTATGCTCCCAATCACTACCTCAAGACAGTCCTGGAAGGATTGGCTAAAATATGCAAAACTGAAAAATTTCGGAGTTGCAGGGTAGCAGCTGCAACTCAAGAACTGGAAATGGATGGAGAAGGTTGAAGATGCCGCATTAGATAAAAATACCTCCTCCAATGGATCTTCCAAGTGAAAGGATCATCCTAACACTGAAGATATCACCCTCCGAAAATCACTGCAATCCCTCACTGCAAATACCCCCTGAAAATAACGCAGTCACTAAGGGATACTGCGTTGTAGGTGCAAGAAAAAGAGTTAGCCAAGTGCCAAGATCTGCAATATGCTCCAAGGGCTTCCAAACTGATCTCTCAAAGGAAAGAGAGCCCCGTCCTCTGAAAAAAAAGTGCTGGAAGTGGTGTTGTGAACCCTCACTGCAACACCCTGCAACACAACATTATTCTATTGCAGAAATAACGATGTAACTGAAGGAGGATGCTTGGCCTCAAGCCTAGATGTGAGGAAAATCAGTACAACTCCTTCAAGAGGCCTCTCAAGAAAGGAGAAGGATTCCTAGACAGGAAATCCTTGTGCTAAGCAGCACTGCAACTCTGCTAAACAGCAGGAGAATGCACAAAGTCTAAACAGACAATGAAATCAATAATCTAAATCATGAATAACAGTGGCTGCCTTGCCCTCCTTTTAAACAAGTGAAAGCCCTCTCTCCATGGGTCCCACTCATTAGGCTTTCCTCCACCAAATAGCCCTCTTCCCATTCATACTGCACTATCTATCAAAGTGTTCTCCACCTCCTATCCCAGCGTTGTTGACTTGGTCAAACTTGACCTTGTCTCCATGCAAATGTCCTCTTTCACACATAAGGGTGTGAAATCTAGCTCTTATGACTATCCCCTTTCACATTTGAGGGATTTTATTCATGCTTCTAATATGCATGGGCTTCCTTACCCATTTATTTAGTTGCTAGGTGATAAAAACAAAACTTTAATATTCCATTTAGCTATGTAATAAAATGGGAATATTACAGCAGTTTCGTAGCAAGCTCCAGGCTTGAAGGCTTAAAAATGCTACGAAATTTCTGAAGATGCTTTTTTTTCCTATAAAAACAGTTTTATGAAGGTCCTAGGAGGGAGGTTGATGGTATTTACCCATTTTTACCTAACAAACATTATTCGGCTAGCAGAGGTGGTAGAAGGAAAGAACAAAGGACAAAAACAACCTCGCTACTAAACTACGCTACAAAACTACCTAAGATGCTCTGTTTTGTAGCGAGGTGTTTTTAAAATGTTTTTTGAAGGTTTGAAAGTGTTTTGAAGCTTAGCCAACCACATGGAGGTATTAAAGGATATCACGGAAACATTCTAACAGATATTTGGCCTTCGACAAAGTTGTCATCTTCATCAACTCAGCAAAGGACAGTCATCAAATGTCATGTCATCATTTCCTTAAATATAGGATGATTGTTTTGTAGTTGAGTGAGGGAATTTATTCTTTGATGATGGACCATTCGAGCACCTAACTAATTTTGATGTAATTATGCACTCCTTTAGTTAGTAATTGTAATAAATATAACTAGAGTCCTATTAGGAGAATGACTATTAAATGGATAGGTGTCTTTTTATGTTCCAGAAATAGATGTGTCAGTTATGATTAGTTTCCAAAGTAAAGGTTCGATGATCCAGAATCCTATGTAATGTAAAAGAATTCTATTTATAGACAGAAGATGGAATATCAAAGGTTTGGACAATATTGTACTAAACTACTATTATGTAATAGTTTTCAGTTTTAGTAAGATACAATGATATTTTCTTCTTTATCTGAGATTCGAAGGAGGTGTTTAAATGTGTTTATGTTCTATATCTTTCATGTTCAATATCTACAACTAGTTTGATGTATAATTACTCATAACTCATGGTAACATTCTCTGACTTCATTTTAAGGTTAAAATATTGTTTTCTTCATGTGTTGTATGTGTGTACTTCCTTTTCATTGAAACCTTAATTTGCCTCAGTGTCCATAAGAATAAATATTATCATTGAGTTTACTGATGTTGACCCCATATTCCAATGGTATCAAGTTCTTACATTTTCAACCTGCAATAAATCACAATTAAGTTATAGTTATAGAGTTATCCATCTACTAGAATTTCCCTTGAAAATCATAAATTACCTTGAGAGATCCCTCTCAAACTGAAGAGGCTAATCTTCAACCAAAAGTGGTTTGAAAGAGTTACATTAAGTTGATTAATGAGCAGCCTATCATAATATATTTGGTGATAACAGGTCTGACCTTTGACCTTGATGTCAAAGGGGGAGAGTAACTTGGTGTTTGAAGTGTTTGAATAATTCTTATGATTGATGTGTCTAGTTAAAAGTTGTGGTGATCAAACACCAACATGGTTGTTATCAAGTCCAAAGGGGGAGATTGTTGGCATTATGATGTAACATGTTGTCCTTGATGGAAACCTACATGATGAGTTTCCTTTTAGTAAGAAACCTATTTGTTGAAGATGTAAAATTGATGTATCTATAGTTTAGTTCATATTTGACATAGAAAGGAATTACAATATGTGACGGAGGAATGATTAAGGTAAAGTTTCAAGATGTATATGCAGGTTTGATGAAGGCAACCCATGTATACCCACAGGTTTGATGAAGGGAACCCGATTATACATCCAAATCTAGTGTATACACAGTTTTGGTGAAGAAAAGTCGTGTATACATGTGGGTACAAAGAAGAAAAGTAGATTATGTACTTATGCACTCAATTTATGATACCAGGGGTCCTTACCATGGTATTAGCCCACAATGTTGAGCACAGTAATGACTATTTGATCCCGTCCAAGAATAACACTAGCACTTGTGTGGTTTTTGGCTCATGGTATTGGCTAAGGCTCAAACTATATAAGAAGGAGAAATCGTAGTGCAAGGTGGTGCATGTGAATGAGAATGGAATGAATACTTCAATCTGAAGTATATATGCATGGATTGGGCCATATTTAATAGATAGATCTGATATTTTGATGCACTCTTGAATACAATAATGGATCAGGATCTCTAGACCTGAAATGACTATGTATTTGCATGATTTATTTATGAGTTATTTAGATCTATGGTCTAATGCATAATTTCTGAAGTAAAAGTTATGATATGAGCAAGTTTTCTTCTTTGAAGGGTTACACAGTCCTGTAATATTTAGATCTATACGTTGGTTCATCACGGTGAAAGCACGTATACCCATGGGTTATTTTCAACAAAATAGCATACGAAAGTTAGGTTTTTTCTGAAGGTTGCTGAAGAAAATTTTAGATCATTTATGTTATATTTATATTGTTTATCAATGAAGTCTTCATGTAGATCTAGATTGTTTGAATATTGTTTATGTTGTTAGTTGATTATGTATAAATATGATCAGTGACTAGGTGATTGAAGACGATGGATGTTGTTTACTGAATAAGGGGTTATGTAAATCTAACAAAGTATGACTGAATGTCTTTGATCTGCTCCAAGTCTAGTCAGATTCCCAATTTCTGTATATAAACATCTATACGCAGGTTCGTCCATAGAAAGCACGTATACACATAGTTTGTTGTAAGTAAAGTAGTGTATACAATTGGTTTTATGAATGATCAAGGTTAAATTTGATTATGTGTATTAATACAGAAGTCTAGGTCTAATGATGTGATTTGGTTACAGTGATATCACTATTCTTTTTATTGGTTGATGGCTATTAGTTTCGATCTAGAAATTTTGTTGTGTTGAAACTATTGGATCCAGTGTGAAAATTTATGAAATGTGGTTTGTAGTCGTTCTGAGGGGAGACGCCTTCAGTGTGGAAGTTGAATCTTCCTGCAAGTATAAGCTGGTGATCAGTTTAGGGGATTGAATATCCCTTCTAGTAGAGGATGGTAAACAAGATCAGGGGGTTGAAGCTCCCTTCCAGTAATATCTGCAGGTAGGTGCCTATGGACTGATATGAGTATGGATCAGTACAACATTGTAAGTAGTTTTATATATAATAAACATTGAATATAGAGATGAAAACTATGGTGGTTTTCTCCTTACTTGGGTTTCCACCTTAAAATATTGGTGTTCATGTCTAATGTCTTTTGTGTGATGATTTATTTTTTATTACTGCACATACCTACTGCTTAAATCTTTGATGCATAACTGATGATCTGGGCTAAGTAATGTTTCTGAATATTTAGTTGATCATTAAAATTTATCTGGGTATACGCATATTTCCCTTACAAAATTCTTGTTCATATGCTAGTTGGAATAATTACAGTTGCATATAGAAATCAGTGAAATAAAAATAAAATATAGTGATTATTGTAAATATTGATTCACCCCCCCCCCCCCCCCCCTCAGTATTTTTCCCAACACATTATGTTGTCAATGTTTGTAACATGTCTAGTTTCTAAGTATAGATATTGAATCAATATAAAATTCCCTTAAAATTTTAATAAATCTTGAGTGATAAAGATTTATCTACCAAACAGTTTAATATTTCCTATGCAACTGCCCTTAATCTCAACCTGGGGGTTGTCTCTAGGAAGCAAAACATCTTTTGGCACCATTACTGGGGAACGAATTTGAATATATTTCCTTGCATAACATTTCTGAACATTCTTTTCATATGGTGAGCAAAGGAAGTGTGGGGATATATCCCTCACAAAGAAAAGTCATTAAACTATAACCATGGCTTTTAGGAGGCCTCATACTCGTTCAGATATCTACCTTGTAGAAGAAAACCCCTCTTGTTTTTAATCTAAAAAGAATCATCTCTAGAAAATTTTGGATCAAAAGAACCCAAAAAACTTGAGATCCTGTTGTGTTTACCTCAGAGGCCTCGACTTCTAGCTCTCAAATACCTGAGATAAAATATCCTTAAATTTCGACCAGATCCCTAGAGTTTTCAGAAGAAGAAAAAAAATCCTCTACCTAGCTCTTGCTTCTCGAAACTTAAGTTTCAAGAGACCTCCATCAGTTCCTACCCTTTTGCATTCCATACCTCCTCACAGTTGAAGAGGTCAAAGATATTCTTATAATCATTCATTCTCAAACTCCCACTAATATATCACACCAAGTTTCATTCAGTACAACTCACTAATCTCCTCAAACAGTCCCTATCGAAAACCTTTTCCAACCTCCATTGAAAAATAAATTTGTCCTTAGATTTCTACATAATAGATATGACCCACTTTACCTGTACCAACTTATGAATGGAATGCCTTGAGAATGTCTTAATTTTATGCCTATACTCACTAGGGAATATGATATTTCAACCCAAAAACACATCGAATTATTTTGTGCATTTGCTAAAAACTTGAATGTAGAGAATTTGGATGTGGTCTTAAGATTATTTGTTCAATACTTAGATGTGGAGGATAGAAAATCATTCAAGACCTTACCAAATGCTTCAATTAACACTTGTGATGAATTGGAGAAAAATTTCATGCATAAGTAGGGAGAGAAGAAAGACCATGGGTACTTCCTCACTGATTTCAATGCAATAAAGAAAAGGCATAATGAGGATGTTACAGAATTCATAAAAATATTTAATAAGCTATATAAAAATGTGCCCGTTGATATTAAACCTCCATAGGAAATAGCTAAGGTGGTATTTGTTGGAGCTTTTGAGTCAGATTTCGATTTTACCCTCAAAGAGAGAAAATCCCACACTCTCGACTAGATCCAGGCAGATTCCCTAGAGGTCGAAGCAAACTTTGCATGTGCATGAAAGAGGAAATAGAAGGGAGATCATGGTGATAAGAAAAGGGGAAAATAAAAGGCTATCCCATTTGGCCAAATGAAGGATGCCCAAGAACAAAATCTATATGAAATGAATAAGTTGGTTAGGAACCCTTCAAATAAACTGATGAAGCTAGAGTTGGATAGCAAAAATCCTCCTCGAAAGAACCAACAAGGTCCTAGAAGAAACTTCAATCCACAATATAGGATACCTCCTTTGAAACTTTTTCAAAGAGAAATAAAGGACCATGAAGACCAAATACAACCTCCCATGTACCTAGAAGATGACCCAAAAGAAAATATTGAATATTTTTATGAAATTCCGGAAAATTAATACTCTACCCTATAAGAAGAATAAAATTAAATAGAAGCACAATAAGGGAGGAGGATGACCACAACATCTCCATGAATGAAGAAAAAAAATATGCTTATTTTAGACCATTTTCCAATTTCATGCAAGCCCAATTGCATAGGAAGTATGATTTGAGGTCTAGAAGAAGATCTCAGACTCAGGATCAAAATGAAGAAACTACCCTACCAAAACCAACTGATAAAGGGAAAAAACCTATTAACCCTAATCCAACAACTAGTGAACATGTCTCCCACCCAACCAATCCAAGGATTGGAGCCCCAAATGCAGAACAAACACCAATGCAAGAAAATACAACACATCAAGACAATTAGGAATTGATTGACCCTATAAAGTGGATAGGAATTCCTTTGTTTTCAGCCTGTAAAAATAAATATAGAAGGTCAAGATATTTATTCCTCTGACTGAACTACTGAAACAACCCAGTTATAAAAAACAATTTTTTGAGTTCATGGGTGTATCCCACTTTGCCTCATCTCAAGATAGTCTAAATTTACAAGAAGAAAGACATGTAGTTATGTTTGGCCCCCATGTGTGTTAAAATTTCATCTATCACAACAATTGGAAATTATTTTCCTAATCGTTAATTTTATTTAACAATTTATTTGCAATTTGCTATGGAAAATGCCAAATAATTCACACTTATATTTTCACAAATAAACTGTAGAAGAAAATAATGTTGGAAACTGAGAAAATACTAGCATAAACACACACACACACATAAAAATGACACTATTTTTTTTGGAAAAATATACCCGGAAAATCCAACTTCGGAAATCAGTGCAACAATGAGGGTTTTTATTAGTATGCAACAGTGAAAAATATGAGTACAATCTAGATGCACAAACTCGCAATCCACTATAGGATAAACTTGCCACAAAAAATTAGTGAAACAAATTTTGTCTCACTCGACATTGATCCAGCTCCAAAACTGGCTCTGAATGGGCTCCATGAAACTCCTATGTCAGCCTCTACATCAAGCATGTGTATCCATTGGAATGCTCTTTCTATAATTGCAACTGCTCAAGCCATCTGCCTAATCCAGCCTCTGCGCACGACTCGCTTGCACCTTTCGGAAATATTCCTGGCCTCCAGAAACTTAATCAACAATCTCTCTGTCCAAATCGAACTTTGCCTTTGAAGCTTTTGTGTTGCCTCTGTGCATCCTCACTGAGGAAAATAATCCCTCCTGTAGTTGACCCTAAGGATTTATAAAATATCCTTTGAACTCATTTTCCCTACCCCTCACTCACTACTTCAATCTTTGGCTCTCTGGAAACTATTGTTTCTCTTTGAAAAGTGATCTACCAAGGAAATCGAACTTCTGGTGTATTTGGTGTGTCTTCTCCGAGTGCCCATAAAATTCCTCTCATACCATTGTTGGAGCACCAATGGCCAAGATTAAAACTTAATCAATGGCTAGAATTATCTTGGAGATTATCCATCTAATTTTTTAGATGATTCGCACCTTGAATTAATTATTTTTACTTAATTAACCAGTTTTCCTAAGTTTAGACTTAGGAAACATTAAAAAATAGGTTAATAATATAGTTAAGTCATATCTATGTGGATTTTCCAAACATATTTTGTGAGTTTTGGAGATATTATGTATTTTATCCTCTCCACCAAATTTCATGGCTAGAACACATCTGACGCGATGAAAACTAACACTCCCTCTTAACGACGAATGTGTTCTAGTGCTTCACACCTTGCCACAACACTTTGTCTCTATTCATCTATTGTCGCGGTGTTGATGTTTGGTTTTTGTTTCCAACCAACCACTGTGCAACTCTAATGTTGCATTTGTGTTATTGTTGACGTTTTTATATTGTTTCCAACATGGCATCTATACCAAAACTACCTCTCATTTTTTGTTGTTGTAACTTCAATAACTGCAACTGAGAAACATCCAAAATACTGAATCAATTGTGTTTGATGCATCTGTCTCCTGATTCCTTACTACTACTACTACTAGAATTTGTATTTTCACTTAAGAATCTACATTTTTTATTACTCTGCATTGTACCCCTCTCCATTGTTGTCAACTCTACACTACACTCTCCAAAATCTGTCTACAACTAGTCTATAATTGTCACTCCAGAATATGACTGCATCTCCTGACATTGATCCATCCTGCTACTGAATACTCTGGGCCTTGTAGCTAGGTAATGATCCATCAAGTGGACTCCTCAAGGACCCTGCCTATGTTTTTAGCTCTTTGGGGAAACTCCAAGTCACGCCACCTCACTCCTGGAGGTATATCGATCAACATCATGAAGTCTTCCTCCAACCTAGAGGAAAACCTATCTCAGCATGTGTTGCTGCTTGGTCCCACTTCTCTTACTTGTCCTTCTTCTTGAGAGGACACTGTGTATTGTAGTGATCGAGCTCACCACATATAAATCACTTAACCTTTGACATGTCCTTCCCCTCATTTATTTGTTCCCCCTGCCCCTGACTGGGACCCTTAGATGTGACATCCACATTATCCTCCTCCTTCACCAATTTTGATCCATTTTTACTACTTCCATAGATGGAGCTCTTTAACAGATTTCACCTCAACTCCTCCTACTAGAAATCGGCCCACATTATGTCCCATCTTAGCAAGGTCTCTCTACCCAATATGCTTTGTAAAATACATGCCAATCCTCTGAGACATTGTTTAGTTTCAATCGCACTCACTCTAATGGTTTAGGTGTTGCCCCAACAGCTGCAAGTTGGTCTCGGACCTCCTGAATCCTAGTGAGGAAGGAATATATGCCTTCACCCTTATGCATCCTTATGCATCTCAACTTATCTCCAGGAACATCTTTCATTTTTTTAAAGTACCATGATATAGCGTGGATAAATCATACCACATCTCTTTGGATTTTCCCTTGTCTACCACATGTGACACTATATGATATTGGAATCCATCCGAGATCAATCTCTTCTCCCTTTCCATATACTTCCTGCACTCTTTTTACTAATATGCATCCTGGGGAACTACCACCACATTATCTATGTAGTATTTTAGGCCATATTCATCTAGAAGGAAGTATATCCTAGCCTTCCAGACGACATAATTATAAGTTCCATCCAACTTATCCTGGCATCTAAGCTCAATTGTGGCATCTCTGATCAAGTTGAAAAAACTCTCTTTCTTTCTGCTTGGTTTTTGCTCTAATACTGGAACTCCCTTCTGGAATGTGTAGAGCTACTAACTACTACTGCCAATCTGCCAAGAAAAATAAACTTTTGAGACTCGAATATTTCTCATAGATATTTTCCCTCTACTATGTGTGATTTTATCTTCCACCCGATGTTTATTTTTCTCTAGAAAATTGTTGCAAAACCCTCTGCATCCAACTAAGGAAACTACTCAGCAAAGAAAAAATAAGTTGTAGTTACTCTCTCTAACTGTTGGAATCACTAACCCAAGAAACTTGACTTTTCTGCAAACCTGCAACTGAAAATTGAGTTTTTGCCTCAGAAAATCGGCCTGCCTATCAAGGAAATGCACTTCCTTTGAAAATTTTGGCGTGCTGCTCTCTCTGAGTAGTGAAATTATCTCTTCCGCTATTGATCTTCTCGATTGATCACTTATGCTTTGATACCATGTGAAAATTTCATCTATCACTGCAACTGGAAATTATTTTCCTATTTTTTAATTTTATTTAACAATTTATTTTCAGTTTGCTACGGAAAATACCAAATAATTCACTCTGGTTTTCACAAATAAACTGTGGAATAAAATAGCATCAGAAAATGAGAAAATGAAGGCTAAATTATCCATTTTCAATATGAAGGGAAAATTTGATATATGGTAGGAGGATTTGTGAAATGTTAAGGGAAACAGGGAGAAAGAACTATCATGGAGAATATTTGAAAAACGTTTCCATGAGAAGTACCTATCTAAGTGGTAATATGACAGCAAAATCAAGGAATTTTTTTAGCATAATATAGGGCAGCTTACTGCCGATGAGGACACCAACATATTGTTGGAACTATTGAGGTATTTTTCATACATCAAGGATGAGAAGGTGAAGATTCAATGGTACCTCAATGGATCATCATAATCCTACCAAGACAGGATTGAGTTTAATGAGCCCAAAACATTGGAGGATGGCAGGGCCAAGTGTTTCTATAATCAATCCAAGCATAAGGTCGAGTTCCGAATAGACTAGAAAAGGAAATATATAGCTAGTTTTAAGAGGAAAGGGGGGAATTCCTCAGGATATAAGCAAGAATGGAGAAATGATGAGTTTACCACTCCTACCAAAGGAAGATTCCAGCAAATTTCCACTACTGCAAGTAGAGAATGGACCACTCAACCAGTGAAGGGAGAGGCTGAGAAATATGATAAAGTACCATTCAGTGTTGGAAATGTGGAGAGAACCACCTATACAAGGATTTTCCACTTTAACAATAGAACAACAGTAAATTGTTTAATGTTCAAGAATTTTTAATGGTGAATGACGTGGCTCTAAGTTTGACTCTAATTTATGAGGCCTTGGACAACATAAAAGAAAATCATCAAGCCTCAATGATCTAAATGGAAGGTATGGTCTCCAACCAACCTATTTTAATTATGATTGACCTTATTTTTAATTTCATTTATAACAGCTCAAGGGTCGTTGAAAAATGTTCTCTGCAAAACAAAAATCATCAGAAATTATGGTTGTTCCAATTGGCCACGAGAGAAAAAGGTGAATGAAAAACTTAGTGCATCCATGCCCCATGACGTTGGGAATCATATCCACTACAACATCCCTTAACCTCTTATCATTGGGATAGTATCGTGTCCTAATGAGCATGGACTGGCTTGCAACTCATAGAACTAAGGTAGAATACTAGCACAAGTCGTTGGAATGCACAACAATGAACAAGAAGAGGTAATACTCCAGATAATGAGGAAGTAGATTTTGGTCCAAAAAATATCAGTGCTAAAATTAAGGAGATGTGCTAAAAAAGGGTGCACCTTATTTGTGGTCTAGGTGACCACTGATACAAGGGATAGAGAAATAATAATTTAGGATCACATAATTCTTAACAATATAGTGATGTGTTTCTAGAGGAAATACCTAGACTTCCACTTAGGAAAGAAATTCATTTATCCATTAAGTTACTTCCTAGGTCAATGCTAATATCAAAATCGCCATACAGCATGAGCACGTCGAATCTAGTGGAGATGAAATTATAGTTTAAGGAAATGTTGGACAAGGGATGTATCAGGTCCAATGCGTCACCCTAAGGAGACCCAATGTTATTTGAAAAGGAAAAGAATGGCATGTTTTGGATGCACATTGATTACTGACAATTGAATAGAGCCATGGTGAATAACTAGTACCTGCTACCCAAGATTGATGACTTTTTTTATTAACTAATAGAGGATGCAATGTTATCAAAATAGATTTAAGATTTGATTATCATCAATTTTGGATTAAGGTTGAAGACATCCACAAGATAGCCTTCAGAGCAAGATATGGGAACTGTGAGTTTCTAGTGATACCATTGGGGCTTACAAATTCTATAGCCACATTTATGTGCCTGATGAACAATGTCCTCAGCCAACACCTGGAAAAAATTGGGTTGGTATTTGTAGATGATACCTTGGTTTACTTAATGAAAACAAAAGAATAACATGAGGAGCACTTTAAGGAAATATTGCAATTGCTAAAGGAACACAAATTTTATGCTAAACTTAGTAAATGTGAATTATTTAAGTCATGGGTTCAATATTTGGGGCACATGATCTCAAAAGAAGGCATTGTTGTTGATCCTAAGAAGATCAAGGTTATCATGGAGTGGCCCACTCCAATAAATGTCATAAAGGGGAGATATTTCATGGAGTTCGATGGATACTAAAGGAAATTTATTCATGATTTTTCAAAGATTTGGTATCCAATCACAACCTTATAGAGGAAAGGAGTCAAATTCCGATGGACATCAGAGTGCGTAGCCAGCATTGAAAAACTCAGACACCTACTCACGCATGCACCTATCTTGAGAATAGATTATCAAAAAAGGATTTTGTGGTTTGCACAAATTCTTGTAAGGAAGTGATTAGTGTAGTCCTAATGCAATAAGGACATGTGATTTTTTATGAATCATGAAAATTAAATGAGCACGAGGAGAATTGTGTCACTCATGTCTTGGAGCTTGTAGTGATAGTACATGAATTGAAGACGTGGAGACATTACTTACCTGGAATGAAGTTTGTTTTAATGTCAGACCATGGAAGGATGAGATACTTGTTGGGTAATTTAATTGATGATTAACTTACTTCATTAATTGTCAACCAAGGTTTGTGCACTTATGAAGTGCATGTGCACAATATATGTTAGGAGTTCTAATTTTTTATTTTAAAATACGAAATTGAACCAAAGATGAATGGAACTATATTAACTCAAAACATTTCTAAATGCAAGTTCTTTCCATCAAAATTACCCTTTTGAAAGAAAATCAAACTTCAAGGTGAAATCAATTGAAAATTATAACTTATCAAACTAAATCGAAATTGAATCTATTGCAACAAGAAAAAGTTACTCTACTAGAACTAAATTTAAATTTAATCTATGACAGCCATAATTGAAAATTATTCTACTTGAACTATATTGGAAAATCTATTCTAATGGAAGAATTGAAATTCTAACTCTGCAGGAAATCGAAATATTCTAAATTCTTGTAAATCAAATTCTATACTACTCAATATAAGAATTAATATAAATCGAACTATTTCAGCAAAATAACAAAAGCTAAGATGTAACTCTGAAGGATTACTAGTGTGTGTAGTTATGATTTAAAATTTGTATGTCTGTTACTCATGAAATCAGAATGAAAACAATTGAATGAAATAAACTATGAAGAGGAAATGTTTTTGTCATTTTATGAGCGGTTGTCTTGTTCAAAATACTGAAAATTATCTAGAAATTGATGGACAAAATACTGAAAATATTGAAAGAGATATTGTTTTGTCCGTTTGTTTCTAGTTTTCCTTTAATATTCTAGGGAGATCGCTCTTGTCCACAAGAGGGATTTAACCGGGTAATAAAATGGCAACCATACTGTGGAACAAATGTTCTCCTTTGTGTCCTTTTGTGACCTTTGACACCTTTAGACCCTTTTAATAATTGAAATTTCTGATTTGAGACCTTTGTTTTTTATTTTTTCTTAATTTTTTCAATCTGCACGATTTCTATTTAGACGCAGAGTGCAGATCTGCGCAGTTTTTCTTCAACGATAGTGCACATGCACACTGAATTACACTGATTTCCTGCACAACCCTGTAAAAGTTTTGAAAAAGTTAAGGTTTCTCTGTTTTAAGTCTGAATTTTTTGTTTGTGATCTTGTTAGCTTGATTACAACCTCATTAAGTCTTTGTTAAGTTGATTAGGTGTTTTGAATTTTCTCTTTTGAGAAATTCTTAATATGATTTCTTTTGGTCATTACTCAGAGGTTTGTCTCAATTTATTAACAACGTTTTGCATCTTTTTGCTTTTATTTTTCCAAAAAAAATTCCCCTCATTCGCTGGGGGGGCTATATTTTGTATGAGTGTTAATCGCCTTTGAGTATTATTACTTTTGACCTTTGGAATTTTCACCCAATTTTCTCTACTTACACTTAATTTGTTCTTTAGATTACGTTAGTGAAGGAAAATAGTTGTGTTCTTCTTTCGTTGATTTGGAATCATCTTGTGTTTTTTTTTTAAGAATTATCTTGCATATATTACATTTGCAAAGTTATAATTCTCACATTTTAGAATATGAATGAAGATTGTGCATATATTACATTTGCAAAGTTTTCAGGTGAATTGTGCATAGATTACATTTGTATAGTGTACATTCTGGAAAAGTCAACTGTAGGTTTAGATCAGTTTCTTTGATTGTTTTTTTAGGAAAATCACTTATCTTTACAGTTTTGGATTTTTATTTTTTATTGGTTTTTTGATCTATCAAAAAGAGTCTTTCGCTTATGGAATTAGATGTGTGAATCTCTTTTCTTTCAGTGAATCTCATCATATATTCATCTATGTATGTTTTAAAGAGTTATTTAATCGATGTGTGGTGGTTGAGCGGAAACCCTAATTTCTTCTGCATGTTTCATACCTACCATGGCCCCAAGAGGGGGCCCCGATTCCATGTCTCTACTACCCCCATAGTTGTCTATGTTCAAGAAACTTATTGTTGGCTGCAACAAACGCCCAACATGCGAGCAGCAAAAGAAATTCATGAAAATAATGGAAACCATGCCCACGGTTTCCCTCCTGACTGAAGAACCTTGCAGATTGGCTCTTAATCTAGCAGAAATAGGGCTCATAGGGAAGTTCATTGGGCTCTAGCCATCACCCAAAATAGTTGATGCATGGGTCCAAAGGAACTGGAGAACATTAGTCAAAGAAGGTATCAGAAGTTTTTTCATTGGCAAGGTATTATTCGTATTTGTCTTCGATTCGGTGGAGGATAGGAACCTCATCTTCAAGAATGGTATGTATTTCATGGGTCCCCAAGGTCTCTACTTGAACCAATGGACCCCGTATTGCGACCCGTCACAAGATGGTCCCTCAGTTGTTCCTATGTACATTCGTCTGCCACAATACCTCTGCATTGTTGGAACCCCAAATCGCTATAAACCATTGGCAATAAGTTAGGAAAGTATATAGATAGAGCAGAAACGACAGACCAGTACTCATGCGCTAGAATATGTGTAGAATTCGATCTGGAAGAAGGCCTCGCTGAAACTATAAAACTCACTGTGGAATATTGGACTCACATTCAAGTGCTATATTATGAGAAAATCCCATTCAAATGTTGGCATTGCCATGGCTATGGTAACTTCGCCAAGCAATGAAAAAGAAAGTAGAGGAGGAGGCAGAGAACGTAAGGGAAGAACAATGGAATCAGGTCCAGAAAGCTGATACAGCTAAACAGAAAAACATAAACAAAGGGAAAGTAGTGCATGCAGGGGGAGGAGTTCTTTCCTCGGATCAAGTTCATTTGGAGGGTTTCTCTGCCCCTCCAAGAGTTGAGGCTTCCAACGATCCCTTTGAAATACTTAGCACCCGAGAAGAACTTCAATAAATAGCAGTTGAAGAGGCAGAACAACATCCTGTTACTAATGAGGAATACAAAAGGCAGGTAGAAACAGCCCCTCTACAAGTCGTAACACCAAGAGGAACCTCCAGCTCCCCGTCCTATGTATAAATGACAAGAAATAAGTCTCCAAAGATCTTTGGGTCCTCGTAAGATGAGACATTCGAAAGGCCATCAAAAAGAGCAGGGAGGAAATCCCACAGAGATGCAAGAGAGGAAGAGGCCGAGAAACAAAAAATTCAAGGTAGCCAACCTACGATTGAGATTACCATAGGCAGAAATAATCGAACCAGTCCTCCCAAGGGAGGTTCTGTCCCCATCTCTACTAGTAAATAATGTGATTAGTCTCTTGGAACTGAAGAGGCTTGGGGAATCCCTTAAAATTTGAAGCTGTGAAGAACCTTATGAAATCATAAACCCCAGATATCCTCATGCTCCAAGATACTAAGATAGAAGGGGCAGCCCTTCTATATCTCAAAAAAATGAAATGGAAAACAAAAGCCGAAAAAGCTATAAGTGTAAGGGGTTCTTATGGAGGGCTCGCCACTCTTTGGGAGGAAGATAAATTCCACCTCAAAAGCTCCTTCGAAACGCAGCACTGGATCTACACCAAACTTCAGCACCATGAAAGTAAGATCACCTTCGTTCTTTTTAATATTTATGACCCAGTCCTCTATGCTAAAAATAAATACTGTTGGAAAACCCTGGCAAATTTTTTAAATGCTTACTCCCCCAAGAATATAATTCCAGCAGGATATTTCAATCTAGTTTTTGAACCGAAGGAAAAGAGAGGTTGAACTAGTGGTAAGGATCATTTCCTTCCAATAGTGGAATACTTGATCTAGCAATGGCATCTTCTAGATTTCAAACCAAAAAAATTCCTTTACACTTGGACAAACAATAGAATCAGGGCACACCACATCTGAGCCCGCCTCGATAGTTTTTGTCTTCAAAGAACCTTCCTCTCTGAAAATAAGATTATCTCCACTAAAATTCAACCAAAACTAACCTCAGATCATAAACCCATTCTATTGTTGTTAGAAGAAGAAGAAAAATTGGGGCCCATCACCTTCTATTTTAGCCCCCTCTGGCCAGATAGGGAAGGATTTATGGAGACTATCTCGGAATCTTGGTCCATTCCGGTCAATGGATCGCCCAGTTATGTGTAGGAGCAGAAACTTAAGGCCACCAAAACAACCCTGAAAGTATAGATAAAAAATCCCTCAGACTCCCTCACTAGCCTAGGGAAACAGGCTAATGAGCAGTTTCTTGATCTGCAAATGGTATTGGAACACCAAGACATTACCAATTCTGAAATTCAGACTGAGCAAGAAGTCTAGCTTACCACTCTCTGCACATTCAGAGCAGAGGAAGAATCCTTAAGGCTCAAGTCCCGTAATCTCTAGCTTGAGTCTGGAGACAAAAATTCAGCCTTCTTTCATAATAAAATTCAAGCTTGCCTCTCGAGAAACCACATTGTTGAAATTACTTCCCCATATGGGACTATCCAAAAAGGAATAAGAGCGATTATGGAGGCTGCAACCTTTCACTTTCAGCAGTTGTACAAGGAAGAGGATCTAGATTGTGAGATGGAATTTGCAGAATTCCTCTCTCACGTTCCAAAATTGGTTAGTGAGGATGATAACTCTAGCCTCTTGAAGCCCTTCACTGAGGAAGAAATCAACAATGTCATTTGGAAAATGGAGCCAAACAAATCTCCTGGACCTGACGAGTTCTCCATTCATTTCTATAGAATCTGTTGGGAAATTATTAAGGTTGATTTTTTTCGAATGATCAAATGATTCCTCCAAAAAGCCAAAGTGGGAGGAAGCACAAACTCCACTTTCCTAGCTCTAATCCCTAAAGAAGGGAATTCGGTGGAATTCGACTGGTTCAGGCCTATTTCACTTTGTAATGCATCTTATAAAATCCTCTCCAAAATTCTGGTGAACATAATCAAGCCTCTGCTGGAAAAACTCATATCTCCAAGCCAAGGGGGGTTTTTCAAAGGCAGGAATATCCTAGAAAACGTGGCTCTGGTTCAAGAAACCATTCATTCCAGCCACCAACGTCATGAGCAAGGGATGCTTATCAAGATAGACATGGTGAACGCCTTTGATAGGGTAAGAAACTCTTTTCTCCTTCAAATTCTTTTTGCTTTGGTTTCAACACTGATTTTATAAGATTGATAAAATCTTGTATTAGAGAACCGTGGATTTCCCCTCTTGTTAATAGAAGGTCATCCAGCTATTTAAAAGCTTCAAGGGGCTAAATCACTAAGCCAAAAGCTTAATGCTGAAAAGTTAGCAGGAACTCTTCCTGGCATCAGAGCGGTTAGGGGAACAGACCCAATCAATCATGCCATGTTTGATGATGATTCTATTCTCCTAGGAGGTGCTTCTCTAAAAATTGCAAGGGCCTTTAATGAAGTAATTCAAAGCTTCTTCAGAGTTTCCAGAGCTCTCATCAATCGTTAGGGACATGTTTTGGGCTATGCGGGATTTTCTTTGTGGATGATATAGTACTATCCTTTACTTCACTAACCTTGGGAAACAACAAGGCCCTCCACTGGGTGGAAATCCTCAACAAAATCAAGGAAAAAATAAATGCATGGGGAGGATAGTGGCTTACCATAGCAGGGAAGCTAATTCTTCTTAAATGTGTTCTCTCCTCCCTTCCAATATATCAAGCAACATTCCTCTTAGCTCCAAAATCAATCAACGAGAAACTTTCTAAGCTATTAAGAAAATTCCTATGGCAAGGTGGAAATGGGAACCAAAAAAAAATTCAATTGGTCAGCTAGGATATTTTGAAAAGAAAAAAATCAGAAGGAGGCATTTAGGTAAGAGACCCCGGGCTGGCCAATCTGGCTTTGGGAGGTAAGATCCTATGGAAAATGTTCTCAAATAAAAGGCACCCGGTTAGCCAGGTCCTCATTAAAAAATATCTACAGGAGCTTTCAAAGAATTATATGGATGAAGTTGTGGCTAGTAAAGGCACCACTCTATGGAAGCTTTATAGCAGGGGCCGGGAGTTTTTCAAATACCATCTATTCATAATCCCCTAGAAATGGGAAAATAATTCAGCTGTGGGATGATAAGATCATGGCACTTCAACCTTTCAATCTAGCCCCCGAAATTGTTGAGCTACGTGCTTGGCTCTGTGATCATGGCATTCAACTGTTGGAAGACATATCTTCATGGCATGATGGCGGCAATTGGATCGGTTGGGCCCTCCCTCAACTTTCGGACAGTTTGCTTCCTCAATAGCACGGCTTCCTTGCTGAAAACTTTGGCTTGGCCCCTATGCATCCTCGTGTGAGAGATAAGTGGGGCTGGGGTAAGACTGGCATTTACACAACATCGCAGGGCTTCGTAGCCCTTGAACCCAGCTAATAGTTGCTTTCCCCTGCACTTTGGCGTCACATTTGGGACCCTTTCTGGCTCCCGAACATTAATTTCTTCACTTGTGTGCTCATGCATAGAAGGGCACTAACTCACGAAATTTTGGAGAAGAGAGGAATAATTGGTCCTCACAGATGCCCCCTCTGCTACGTAGCTCAGGAGACGATCGAACATCTGTTTATAGAATTCCCCTTCACTCAATATGTTTGGACACAAGCCATGCTCAAGCTAAATGTTCAAAGTCCTTCACACCTCATTGTTGTTATTCTATTTTCCTCTTCGAAAGAGTGATATCCCGATGCTTTGAATAGCAAGTCAACGTGGGCTAAAATCTCGTATTCCATTCCCAAATATATTTGTTGGGAGGTGTGGTTAGTGGGGAATGAAGCCATATTTCAAAATAGGAAACGCTCTCCCTTTGAAGTGGCTGTCAAGGCCAAAGCACTTCTGCTGGATACTTTGGAGAATCGTCCTCAAAGTCTAGACACTGCTCTCCTCCAAGTAGATTTATGTTGCCTAGGTGCACCCTTGAAGTGTGCTTCCAGAAATAAGACTCTCCTTCGACCTTGAATAAATCTTGAGTGGAGGCTTCGGGTTCCTGAAATTGATTTTCAAGAATGGTGGAAGAAACAGGGCAAAGTAATGATCTTCTTCGACGATGCCTCTAAAGGAAACCCGAGGATATCTGGTGCTGGGGGAATCATCTACTCCTCGGATAGTCATAGAAAAGTTATTTTCATTTGGGGCCTCGGGTAGAACACTAATAATATGGCATAACTTCTAGGATTTCTCAAAGCTTGTAGGATTTCTCAAGGAAATGGATACAAAGATATTCAAGTCTTCGGAGACTCAGAAATATTGATAAAAAATGTAAATAAAGACAATCACTTCAACAACCCAGCACTCAACAAGACTCTGTAGAGACTCCACAAAGTGTTGCAGAGGTTCAACCCCATCCCCTTCTATCACATCCTTCGATATCTCAACAAGGAAGCAGACGCAAAGGCAAACATGGGCTCCCTCCTAGCCCAAGGAGATCTCTCAAAGAATAATGAAGTTCCAGTTTGGCACCCTATTCCATAAGCAAGAAAATTAGCAATTTAAGATCTGGATATCGACCCATCGAGGCTTTTGGAAAAAATAAAGTGTAATAGGGGTTGTTTAGGCTCCGGCCCGACCCATCATCTCAAAATAAAATCTATCCGTTTATGTTTAAAAAAAAAAAAGTTATTTAATCAATTGAAAAGATAGTGTTTCTCATTGAAAGATAGTCCTGATTTGAATTTGCATGTTTTTATGCTTGTTTTAAATATAAAAACAAAACAAAAACAAAAATTGCTTTGAATTGATTAGCATTAGTATTTTCTTGTTGAATATTAGTGCATTAGAAAAAAATTTATACTTTCTCTTATTTATCAATTTTTGCATTGTTTGAAGTGAATTTCCATTGCATGAAAAAATAATGTTTTGGGATTTTAAGTTTTGCATTGCTTTTTAAAAATCAAGAACCTCCCACTTTCCCTTAACTAGGATTTCATCGAAAAGAAAAAGATTAAATTTTCATGGTTGAATGCATTAGAGTATTTTGAGTCGGTCGAAATATCATCAGTTTTATTTTCATATCCCTCTAAGTAAACAACGGCCAAATAAGACAGCGTTAATTAAAATTAATCTAGAAATTTTAACAATTTTTAGGGGATCGTTCCACCAACATAGATCAGGTTAGTGCTTTGGAATATTGAAGTGAGTTAATTTTCCAAATAAAATAAACAAACAATAGAATCTTGCAGTAGGGAGAAAATCCAATTATTACAATTTTTCCCTAGGAAGCTCTTCTTTTACAAGTGTTAAGCACGAGGTCATATTGGACCCAGTGGAGTAATCGTATCTACTTCATTGGTAAATATAGAATATTTTGACACATTACAAACAACACCGAAAGGTACCTGGGGTCACTTGATTGTAAACCTCAGATTTACCATGTCGAGGAGCTTTCAAGGGGATTAAGCTTAGTTACTCTACCCTTGCGTGTGCGTCGGGCCATGGACTGTCCCCCCAGGTTTGATTATATTAGTTTGTAACCTTAGTGGCTATAATATTGGGATTTTTCCCAAGGTGATGATGGAGGGAAGGTCCCACTGTACCCGGAACAGACGTTCACTAGACTCACTTGGAATTTTTGGAGGGTAATATTCACTCGAGATGGCATAGTGGAGTTACTTGCACCAGATTGCTTCATCAAGTAGGTTGTCAGGGTAATTGGTTCCATCCACTAGTTTTTCACATTGATTTTTGTGATGTTGGATTTCAGCACCAACTAGTGATTTCATTGTGAAAACAAAGTATTTATGTGTGGTTTGACTCCTAGATTTTATAGCGCGTGTTCGTTTGTTTTTTTTTTAATTTTTAGAGACCTTAGGTGTGGATTATGAATTTGGATTGTTAATATTTGTAAACTTTTAATAAAATTCATTGAAGTAGAAACTAATGGAAACATTTCCATAATTTACCAACCAAGGAACCCCTCTTAACGAGAATCTTAGTCCTTTTCCTTGCTTTGGAAATGTTGGTCCTCCTTATATGGCTACATTGTCATTACCTAGATTTACCATAGGTTTATCGGTATGGTTGTTTTCAACTTTGTTGGCCTCAAATACTCAAATTGTTCCACCTGAACCGGATGCCTCACCTCAACCGAGTTCGCCATCTCAACATCACCAACCTCATGTTGACCCTTTACCTTCTTCGCCCAATATGTCTTCCTCCCTTTCTTCTTATTCGTTTAGTAAAAACCTTGGTGCTAGTAACGAGGCGGTTAAGAAGAAGAAGAAAGGGAAGAATAAGAAGAAGCAAGATAAGAAAGAAGTCAACCAACCAACCATGGCTGTAAGTATTGGTAATGTTGAGGAAACCTCCAACATGCATCGTAATCCCAAATACCCTTACAAGCTTTGTAAGGGTGACCACTTCCTTATCAATTTTCTTGGTATTCCTAAGGTCTTGGATGTATGGTCGGGAAAATCCTATAAACTTATTGTTGATCCATCAACCAGTGATTGTCAAGTTCTAGGGGAAAAGGGTAAAGTTAGGTTTCCTTGTAGGTTATGAAAAGGGAGACATCATAGTCACCATTTCCCTCGTATGGATGAAGCCTCAAAATTGTTGGAAAACCTTACTATTCCACAGTAACAAATTCCAACTGGTTACCATAAACATTCTCCCAACCTACCATCAGTTGAGTAAGTGATTGATCTAATTCCAAGTACATTCAATCCCATTTATCCATTGGAGAGTGAAACACATATCACTCAGGTTGATGACCCATTAGTTGATCAAGTGGTCGACTTGATTTCACATTTGGTCGATCCAAGTCTCCCTATAGAGAGTGAAATTCATAGCGCTCAGGTTCTTTTGGTTATATCATATTTTTCTACACAAGGGGGCACTTCACTTGTTTCTACAGAACCCCCTCCAAGTACTAAGGTTATTTCCTTTGACTGCAATAGACTGGAAGAACCTCGTCTTCCTTCTTCCATCCCTTTCCAAATAATTGTGAATTCTTGTGGTAATAATTTGTGTCGCACAAATGTATATGAAGGTGCTTTTGTAAGTATTTTATCCTCAAATGCTTGGAAATCTTTGGGCTCCCCTCAGCTTGTTCCTGTTACACAGAATATGATAGTTTTTAACAGGACCATTAGTGAACCTTTATGGATCCTTCCTAATTTATTGATTACCTTGGAAGTTAAAACTCTCTGCATTGATATTATGGCAGTCCAAGGCCCCTTGGATTTTAATTTACTCCTTGGGAGAGACTCTGTCGATGCCATGAAATTTGTCGTGTCCACATTCCCTCACAATGGAAACATTGTGACTATTGACCAAATTTATTTTATTGGCCTTGATTTGACTACCAACCATCCAACATCCTTGAATGTTCCTTATATGGAAGTGGTATCCAACTCACCATAGGTTAATTATGTGGGAACCTAGTCCATGTTTTCAATTACCAATATAAGCGAGCCTCTCACTGTTTGCTTGACTTCTTTTAACTTAGATCCAGTAATTTACATGGTAATCCCTATGGGGGTATTTGAACGTGATTTTATTATCCCTATTGATTCCCTTGACACGTGTTCCTTCCAGATAAATGTTCTTCCATGTGATGAAGACCTCTTGGAAGCCATGGTCGAGGTGTGTCCCTTGACATGTGTTCCTTTTATTGAAATTTCTAATAAGAAACAATGAAATTTGCATCCATAAACAACATGAAAATGCACACACACTAGTGTGGGATCATAGGTCACACAGTGATGGATCCTAGCGACACATTAGTGTGCAGCCAATTCATAAATAAATTTGAAAACAAATTGTAATATTATCTCATAACAACTTGTAATAGTTAACTAAGTGTGATAGACTTAGTTAGATCATGAATTTAGATTTGAGGGTAAAGAGATAGGCATGTAGAGTGATTCTATTATTTACAGGGTCCATTTGCAGTTGTAGCACTAGTGTGGTGTGAGTGTGATCAGCTAACTCACATTAATTGAGTTAAAATCAGTATAACTAGTTCTAACTGATTGATGAGCCAGTGGAAGATCAAGTGAATTAAAATAGATGTAATTCACAAGTAGTGATCTACCAAGTAACTGATGATTCACTATTAATAGTTGCATGCATTTCAATTCTGATGGAGACCCAGTTGAGACAAAGGTTTAAGACAAGTAAAGTATTAGTTGTATTTTTGACGAACTGCCCAGGTGCAGTTATAAAGTCAAAGGAAGGCTCCATAGGGATTGCGCAGTCAAGGAAGGCTAATTATCCTATTTAATAAGGATTAATTTCCTATGGATTATGTGAGCAAGGCTTGGCTAAGGAAGGGTTGAGAATTTTCTAAGTGTTGGTCAATTTTACCTGAGAATTTCTAGATAGTTTTTGTGCACGATCAGAGTGAGAAAGTTAGGATAGTGTAGGATTTTCTCGGTGTGAGAAATAATTGTATTGTTTCATGATTATTTGACTATGTACAATATATGATAGATGGGTTTTGAGCAGGCGCTTTCTCCAAGAACATCTTGTGTTGTGTAATTGATAATTTCCTTTCCCTTACTTGCATGTGATTGAGCGATCGTATTTTATATTCCGCAAATATATAAGCAGGATTCAGTATCTTGTTTTAGTACATTACATGATCGGATTGAATCCATTGATATAATTTATACATGGTATTGTAGTTTTGTTAGAGATTTTCTACACCTTCCAGTTGGAATCCATGATCAAGATCCTCGTGAGGATAGTTCCTTTTCTTGTGTCAACATCGTTAAAAATTGAAACAAGGTTTTATGAGGATATTTTATTTTACTGTGTCAACCTCATTAAAAAATGAAACAAACCCTTATGAGGATGGTTCTTTTACTGTGTCAAACTCGTTAAAAAATGAAACAAGTCCTCATGAGAATAGTTCTTTTATTGTGTCAACCTCGTTAAAAAATGAAACGGATCCTTATGAGGATAGTTCTTTTATTGTTTCAACATCATTAAAAAATGAAACATGTTTCCATGAGGATAGTTTGTTTACTATGTCAACCTCGTTAAAAAATGAAACAGGATTCCATGAGGATAGTTCTTTTACTATGTCAACCTCATTAAAAAATGAAACATGTTTCCATGAGGATAGTTCCTTTTACTGTGTCAACCTCGTTAAAAAATGAAACAGTTCATCATGAGCATAGTTCTTTTCCTATTTCAAGCTCGTTAAAAAATGAAACAAATCGTCTCATAATTAGGTCGATTCTTTGACTAGATCTCATTAATGTTAAGTCAAGTATTTAATCTAATCTCGTGAATGAACCTTCATTCCATCCAGCTATTATTAACCATTAGTTTACTTAGGTGAATGTAATGAAGTTTGGGGGGCATTTTCCCTTGCAGGTTATGCTTGGCAGGCATTGAAACTTATCTCAAGCACAGTTTTATTTGTTTCAAGATTTTGTAAAAAAGAAACCAATCTCAAGCACAATTTTCTATGTTTAAAGCTTGTGTAAAAATGAAACCAATCTCAGGTATCATTTTCCTTTGTTTCAAGCTTGTAAAAAAATGAAACCTATCTCGAGTCCATTTTTTTATTATTTGCAAGAATTGTTAAACTCATGAAAATCCCAAGCATATTTTGCTATATTTTCATGGTCGTAAAAATAATATGAAAATGTTGAGTTCTTTCTGTATTTTCCTACTCTTAAATTAAATTGAAAGTCTGTGATCTGAGTAAAATTTTATCACATTTTAGACTCATTAAAGCTTATGAAAAATATAAACCCTTGAGTTCTCTTTTAAGCCCTTTTCACACTCTCTAAAGATTAAAATATCGTCGAGTACTTGACTATTCGAACTCGTAAAAATAAATGAAAAGTCGTATATTCAGTATAATTTTACCCCTTTTCCAGACAGAACTAGACTATTTACGAAAAATATAAACATTGACTAAGCATGGTCAATAGAGTTCTCTCCTGCATTATTTTATCCTTTTTCGAGCTTGGGGGACTAAATTTACAAAAAAAGAACATTGTGGAGTTTACTTGTATTTTTCTTCTGACTCCCTAAAAATGAAAAACACCGAGTTTTACTTTCTCTGGTATCGTTAAAACTTTACGTTGAAATAATAAAATGATTTTTATTTTTGTGTCATTTTAAACTATTTAAACATGAAAACGACATCGAGTAAATCCTACACTGGACTCGTAAAAATTAAACAGTGCAAGACCCATTGATTACAACGGGATCGAACCACTCCTTCCTAGGGTTCGTTAAAAATACTTCGGAGGACTCATCCGAAGGATGAGCTTACAGAACAAGAATATTTTATCCTCCACAAGCTTGTGTAAAAATAAATAGGTACTTTCCAATAATGGTGGGGGGGAATTGGGAAAGAACATTCATTTTTGTATTATTAAAGGTAGTATGTCTCTCTTGAACATGAAACTCCATCACATTTATGTACGTGTTTGGAAATCCATTTGTCCCACAGTTAATCAAACCTCATTTAAAGTCTTCAATTGGTTTTGGGTATCATCGTTGAGTCAAACATTGCCAAGTCTAAGTGTCGTGTCACCAATATGATCAAGAGAAGTCTAACCTCAGTCAATATTACCTTGCAAATTATAACCTTCAATCATGTCGGTCATCCCTGAGTTAGTCCTAAATCACTTCAAATATTGTTCTTCAAAACTTGACATGAAGTTTCGTGTCGTAGGCCCTCCTGCGAAGGATTGCTTCCTATCGACTTCAGCTCATTATCTAGGAAGTTGATTTAGAAACCCTTTTTAGTACCTTGAGGCCTACTTTCCCTAATGGCAGGTTTCTCACTTTCGATGATAGATTATCATAATTGACCTTTGATCGAATAATTCTATGAGTGTTCGACTTCAAAAAAAATAATCAGACTTCATAGATTGTACTAGAGTACCTTGAGAGCCATTGCCATTATTGGTGGTTTCTCTTGCACCTGTTAACGGGTCACATCATTGACCAGTAATCACGTGGTTTATACCATGGTCGACTTCGATACATTCACTCGCATGGTTAGAATTGTACTACAGATCAAGAGATGGAGATCAAGACACTAGATCTAGTTTCATCCATTCAAGATGCGTGGAGTTATTAAATATTCACGATTGTAAATATAGATCCATTGATGGCTCCATCCATATTGTGTCTTTTGTTGACATGGATCTTCAGATGTATTTCCATAGTGATTCATTGAGATATTTGTACTCTAAGTATGCAAATGCCTACCTCAGTGACTTCTATATGAAATCATGATATGGTAATCCTTGATTGGTTGTTTCAGGTCTTCGATTAATTGGTCTCTAATCCAAACCTTTTACATGATAAAATGCTTCAGCCATCAAACATTTTTATGGCTTTGCACTTTAGGGGGAAATATTTTACACTAAAATTTGTCGCCATGACTATCGATTTGGATATCTCGTCATTCAATGGAGTGTCTCAAGGGAATTCCCCATAAATATTGAAGTAAAACAATACCAACAAAAGGAATTTTGGTTTTTACTGCTTAAAACCCCTTTTTGAGCATCTGCGCAGTTTTCCTAAACAAAACATGTGCATGCATAATTTCTTCCACTGTAAACTGCACATATCTGTGCAGTTTCTTCCACTATAAAGTGTGCAGGTATGTTCACGCAGATAAAAAAATAGAAAATTAAGTTCTAAAATATTTGGTTGAGGAATCTTATCCAAATTAGAAACCTCGAACCACTACATACCTGCGCCTCATTCCTTGGTACATGGAACTAATCTCCTTTTCTTAAGGATCATATCCGTTGATAAGTGGAACTAGAAGCCTCCTCATGCTTCCTATAAATTCAGCATAGGACTAAAGGAATGAGAGACAGGGATTTGTAAACTCATGTTATAATTGGTTTTGGGTTTGAAGAGATTGTCATCAAGGGAAGTAAAGGAGACCATTGGAAGAGGCTTGTGACATCAAGGCAACCAAGTTGTAAGCTTTTTTTCCCTTTTAATTTAATACAAATTCAAATTTTCTTTCCTAATTTCATCTGTTTTGATGTTATTTGTGGGATTCCTTGATCACTCACATGGTTTATAATTTATTATTGATTTATTTATATTTTGTATTCTAAATTAGGAATTTCATTTACCTTTTCTTTCATATGCGAGATACCTTGATCCCTTTGAATTTTTTTTATATGTTGATCTCTTTTGGAGCATCATGGAGAAGTTGTGGAAAGCATTCGGAAATCCATCTAAGGAATTGAGGGAAATCTAGTTGTAGAAAGCGTTGAAAGGACTTCTACAAGCACTTCATTAATAGGTAAGTGATCCTTCGCATACTACATGTTTCATGTTTTGGTTATAGGATAAGGAAAGAGCTATTGTTTTGTCTATTTTTTTCTAATTTTCCTTTAGAATTCTAGGGAGATCGCTCTTGTCTACAAGAGGGATTTATCCGGGTAACAATGACACCCATGGTGTAGGAGTAATTTCAATCCTGGATTGTCTCTCTTTGACAAGGGTGGCGAAGGCAACTGGAAGTATGGTCGATAAGGCTGGATAGTCTAAGGATGTCAAGTGAATGTGAAATAGGTTGCTTGTGGCAGTGTTTGATTCATAATTAAACTCTCCTTTTGTTTTAATGATTGTTACGACCCTTAGATCCAATTTTATAGGATCGTTATATTTTAGGTGTTTTTGGAGATATTTTTGATATGACAGCTCGAGATATGATGACAGTGTAAGGTTATTACATATATGATCATAGAGGTATAGTGGTAGGGAATATTACAAGGTTTATGATTTTCCCTAAATTTTTTATATGTATCATGATAATTCAATAGGTCTAAAAACCTAATACTTTTAAATGAAAATTAATCTAACATCCTAGTTACATACCTTAGCAAATAAATTTTTTGAAATTTGATATATTTTCCTCTTGTTGGAGGTTCTAGAAGAATTTTTTTCAATGTAGGTTGATTTGGTTGTATAAATTGAAGTTGGTTGCAGAATATCACTGATTCAGTAGTTGTTCTTTTTAAGAATTTTGTTTTTTTTGTTGGAATGGAATCTTATTTTTGTTTCTTCCTGATGGAACTTGAAGAAAACTAGGCCTCAAAAGTGTTGCTTTAGACCTGAAAATTTATTAGAAAAAAAGAGTAACAAGAAAATGTGAAAGAGACACAGGGTGTGAAAATATAAACTACCAAGAATTATTGGTTTCCAGTTAATATTTTTTGTATATACATGCCAACAATGTTGGTTTTCGTATATATATATATATATGTGTGTGTGTGTGTGTGTGAAAAAAGAAAATTTCAATTGTGTTGGAGGATGAGGAGAAGAATCTCCTTTCAAAACCAACTTGAAATCAGAATTATCTTGCAAATATTTGACAATTTATTCTCTTTTTAATGGTTTATGACATAACCTTAATCTATGACCACTAAAAAGGAAGATCATTGTTTTTTACTCAATGGTTTTGATTTTGGCTCCATTATCAAAGATAGTATATATCTCATAAGGACCAAGCTAGTGAGTTTTAAAGTTTCCTTGAAAATATGTGCATCTAGGGTAAAAAAGAAGAGCTCATTCACCTAGCTTGAACTTTTGATATTTTATTAATTTTTCATGACATATTGATCTTTTTTGTTGAACTATGTGGGTTCTTTGGATAACATCTTGATAAATCTCATCTAGCTCATTCAATTGTGCTAACCTTTGTTTTTTAGCTTCGGATAGATAAACGCCTAATTTTTTTTGTTCTAAAGGTCTCCACTTGGAACTCAGTTGGAAGAAACACTCGCTTCCCATAGACAGTCTCATAAGGAGTATGTCCGATTGTATTTCTCCATGTGGTACAGTATGCCCATAGTGCCTCTGAAAGATTTTTTACTATGAAAATTCATGGTCTTGGTTAGAATTGCTTCAAGTACCTTATTGGTGGATTCCACTTGCCCATTGGATTTTGGATGATATGGAGTAGACTTATGATGTTTGATCTTGTATTGCTCCAATATTTTCTCCACCAACTTGGATGTAAATTGAGTACCTTGATCTGTCACAATTTCCCTTGTAACACCAAAATGAGTAAAAATATCCTCAAAAGTAAATGTAACTATAGTATTTTCAGTTGCAAAAGGAATTTGTTTAGCTTATACCCATTTTGTAGCATAATTTTTACAAAAAAGTATAGACCTTTTTTTTTAGATGGAGGATTGATTAGACCAATGAAATCTGAAGTCCATTTTTCAAAAGGCTCGACAATTACATGTGGTTGTAAAGGAATTTTGTCTGATGGAATAGGATTTCCCATTATTTGGAAGCTATCACATATATTTACATATTCCTTGGCATATTTAAAAATAGAAGGCTAATAATGTACCAAAAGAAGGACTTTATAAGCAATTATTCTATCAGCAAAGTGTCCTCCACATGGTTCATCATGACAATATTTCAAAAATTCTAGTACTTTATCTTCTCTAACACATCTTCAAATGATTAAGCTGGATCTAGTTTTGTATAATTATCTACCTATCCAAGAATAAGGTGCATTGGATTTGATAAATTTCTGCTTTTATTTGGCTGATAATTGTGGAGTAACTTTCTTGTAGCCAAATAGTTAGCAATATTTTCAAACCAAAGAGTTTTAATAGATACTGCAATAAGGCACTCGTCAGGAAAATTATCTTTTACAAGAACATTATTATCATTTTAAATCCTAGAAAGGAAATAAGTCACTATGTTTTCTTTCAGCGGTCTGTCAAGAATAGTAATATTGAATTCCTGCAACAATAACAACCATCTTGTGATCCTTACATTAGTAATTGGTTTATTCATTAAATATATAATAGAAGAATGATTTGTATTAATTAAATTTTCATAACTAGTGATATAATGTCGAAACTTGTTAATGTCATGTACAACAGCTAAAAACTTATTTTCAGTTACATTATGATTTAACTTTGCAGGAGTCAATTTTTTTCTTATGTAATAAATAGCATAAGGAGATAGATATTTTTGTCCCAACACAACTTCTAAATTTGTTTCTGAAGCATCAATTGAAATATTAAAAGGAAGAGACCAATTAGGTCCCCTTAAAATTGGTGCTTCGATGATTTTCTACTTCAACGACTCAAATGATTTATGGCAGTCGAAATTCCAAACAAATTCCCAATATTTTATATGAATTTTAAAAAGTGGAGAGGCTATTTTTTGTGAAGCTTTATATAAATATTCTATAATAACCAGTAAAACCAGAAAAATTCTAACATCTATTTGACAAGTAGGAATTGAAATCTTAGAAATTACTTCTATGTTAGATGTTTCCTCCTTAATTCCATCACTTTAAATATGGTGACCTAAAACAATTCTCTCATTAAACATCATAAAACATTTCTCATGACTTAATGAAATATTTTCTTCTTTAAACCTAATGAGAAATTGTTCTAATTTTTCAAGAGATTACAAGTATTTCCATAGATAGTAAAATAATATATGTAAACTTCCACATAATCATGAATTAGATTAGAAACGATACCCAAAACAACACTTTGAAATGTTGTAGGTGCATTACATAACCCAAAAGGAAGTACCCTATAGGCATATGTATCCATGGACATGTAAAAGGTTTTTTTATCTTGATGTTTTGGTGCAAATTGGATTTGTTTATATGCACTAAAACCATCAAGAAATGAAAGGTATTTAGTCCCTACTAAGGTATCTAGTACTTGATATATAAAGGGTAGTGTAAAATGATGTTTCAAAGTAGCTTTATTTAATTCCCTATAATAAATACACATTCTCCATTTCCCATTCTTCTTTGGAGTTACAATCACTAAACGTGAATCCCATTGACTATCTCATATTGGATAAATTAAATTGGCATTAAGTAACTTTTGTAATTCCTCCTTAATAATTTCTATCATATTAGGATTCATCCTTCTCTAAGGTTGTCTAACTAGTTTGGCATTTTCTTGAATATAAATATGATGCATACATGTTTTAGGATTGATTCCCTTCATATCAATGTATTCCAATGCATAAGCAGATGAATGTTTTTGTAACATATTTATCAACTTTCTCTTTTGAAATTCTTCCAAGTTATTATTGATGTTTAATGTTTTTCCTAGAAATATTTCTACCAAATCTTTGCCAAAATTTTCCATAGAATGCAAAGCCATTTGATTAGATAATAAATATTCAATATTACATTATTCTTGAAAACTTTGATCTTTCTCACAATATGAAGAAGAATCATTATTGTTCATCAAATTTATTAATTTAGCTTCCCCATATATTTGTGAGAGTAATTTTTGGTTGAATGTCATCAAAGTCTTCATTATCATCATCTAACCAAACTTCACTTTCTAATCCAGTTATTGTTTTTACAGGTGGTTACATTGTGAATTTCTTAGTAGAGCTACCATTAGATATATACATATCATCATATCTACAACTTATGAATGCATTATTTATAGCTAGCCAATGTCTACCAAGGATCAATGGATGGCCTCCTAGATTATTCTTAGGAGTTGCAATCATAAAATCAACAAGATACTCCCATGAATCCAAAGAGACCGAAACATATTATAATATACCATCTATTTTGATAACATATATATTTTCTAATTGTAGTAATGTCGGAATATATTGAAGAATAGGAAGCTTCAATTGATCCATAGTTTATTATAATATTGATGGCTTCTCCTAAATCAATCAGGTTGTTTGGAATTTAGATACCATTAATGTGAATCTTTACAATAGGGCTATGTGGATCTAGATATGTTTGAACTATTGGTTTCCCCATCATAATAATATGCAATATTTCCTACCAATTGGATTTTCTTGACATCTTTTCTTTTTATTCTTAGTTTTCTAATGCACAATGCCTTAATTTTTTTTGCAAGTATTGGTATTTCCTTTATAGATCGGAGTAAAGGAATTTTGATGCAAAAAATTTTCAATTCATCTAGCATACCATATTTTGGTAAAATGATTTTCCTTTTTATTATATTATCAATTTTGAGCCTTTCAAGAAATGATGGATTTTGTATGGAAACATAAGGTTGCTCTACTAGAGGAATTGTAGAATCTGGGTTTATTTGGTTATAATCTAAATATGTAGGGAAATATTCCTTTGGAGGAGTCTTTTCTTGATCAAGAAGTGTTTCATTTTCAAGAATCTCATCCTATTTAGATCTTTGGATGACAACTAGTGATGAATTATTTTACAAAACCCTACCAGATGTAAGTTAGACATCATTTAGACCTATGATGGGGCTATCATACAAGCTTGAAAATTTTGATCTTATACATTGTAGATAGGTTGTTGATTTTTATTATTTGGGTTTGGGAGTGGTTGAGCGCGTATTTGATTGGATTTTTGAGGAGATGGAGTGGATGGAAATTAAAGTGGTTGATTTGGTGGTTAGGTCTGAAATTGAGGTTAAGGAGGTTGGTTTGGTTGAGGATGGTAGTATTTAGGTGGATAAGGGGAATACGATTGTTGGAATTGAGGATATTGGGGATTTATGCCATAATAATTCTACCAACCTTGTGCCCAAGATGGATTTTGGGGTTGGGGTGGCCAAGGTTTCCAAGGCATAAGTGTAGTCCAATTATCCTGTGGTTGTGCATATGATTTTTATTGAGTGTTAAAACCTTATGTCATGCCTGGTTGTTGGGATTTCCATCGTATTTTAGCAATAAAGCAAAGTGATTCGGCTTGGCTTGTTCCAGCTTCATCTTGAAAGACAAATTTAAGCCCAGGTATTGAAGTGCATTCCCTTGTATCATGATTTTCAGCACATATGAAACAAATTTATACACTATCAAGAGGACATCCTCTTAGAGCATGATTTTTCCTACACCTAGGACAGAAGATAGATAATCCATCATTCTCAGATTTTTTCTTGTTTTTTATTTTGAGAGTATCTAGTTGTTCACTAAGATTCCCAAGTATTTTTGTTTTAAAGTGATCAAGAAAATTTCCCACTTCTGCTCTACTCATTGTTCCAGTTGCATATTTACTAACTCTTGACTTGGTTGGATCTATTGGATTCTTACCAGATCTAGACTTACCTCTTAAAATATAGGCTTTCATCCTCCTTTTGAATCATCTTAAAGATTTCATCCTTAAGGTTATGGGACATACACTAATATTTATAGTTTTCTAGGAACACCCTTTTCATTTCTTCCCATGTTATGATAATATGTGTTCCTAGACCCATAAACCATTTAAGGGATCCATATTTTAGAGTAGCTGGAAATATTTTCAATATTTGAGTATCAAGTAAGTTTTCATAGGATCTACATAATAATTCAAACTCAAGAATAAATTTCTTTGGATACTCAATTCTTAGGCCATGAAAATTAGGAAGAATAGAAGGTGAGATATTTTTCATTGTGGTTGTAGTATCCTCATCAAATATAGTAAATCCATAAGGATATGGTTCTCCCCTACCTCCTCTACCACCTTTTCCTCCATATCCCCTTCTATTTCATCCTCTTCCTCTTCCACCTCGAATCCTAGGATCACCATTTACATTGTGCACTTCTCCTTCCCCTTCTCCTGCCATTGTAGACTCTTTAGAGCTAATATAAGGTTCAATGATAGGATTTTATAGCTCTTCCTATGGTTCCTCTACTAAGGGTAATTCAAAATAAGCGCCATCCTCTTCTTCATTAGGTACTTCTAACTCTTGTCCTAAGATTTGGTCTCCATTTGAAGAGATAAATATAACTCCTTCAGTAGGGGATGCAGGTTCCTCAACTATAGCTTCAGTGGAAGAAATTTGTGATTCCCTAGGTTGTATTTCATATCTATGCACGTCAATAAGTCTATGTCTACCTATTATGGATGGAATGCGAGTGTCAATGGATGGTGTGGTGCTACGCGGTCTAGTGGAGGTGAGTGGTGATGTTCGTATTGAACTTTGTCCTCTACCTCTATTTACAAATCTACCCCTAGAATCTTGTTCTCTATTCATGCATTCTAAATTATTTTTATTATGTTTTAATTATGCATCTATAAGATTGAATGCATCTAAGATGATATTCAAACCAAAAATGAATTCCTATATACACTTCCCCACAACAGCGCCAAAATGTTGGGTAATTTAATTGATGGCTAAATTACTTCATTAATTTTCAACCAAGTTACGTGTACTTCTGAAGTGCATGTGCACAATATATGCTAAGAGTTCTATTTTTTATTTTTAAAATATTAAATTAAACCAAATATTAATGGAACTAGATTAACTCAAAACATTCTTACGCACATCTTCTTTCCATCAAAATTACTCTTCTGAAAAGAAATAAAACTTCAAGGTGAAAGAAATTGAAAATTATAACTTATCAAATTGAATCAGAATTGAATCTATTACAACAAGAAAAAGTTACTCTACTAAAAAAAATTGAAATTTAATCTATGACAGCCGGATTTGAAAATTATTCTACTTGAACTATATTGAAAAATCTATTCTAATGGCAAAATTTAAGTTCTAACTCTACTTGCAGGAAATCGAATTATTCTAAATATTTTTGTAGATCAAAATCCTATCCTACTCAATAGTCCACTTATCAACTTTTCCCTCTGAGTGTGCGCATGGCCGCTCTGCAGTAACCCTAGCCGTGCCCAGCTGGTTACTCCCTTCTTCGCGCGGTCTTTACCGCAATGGATCTCGGAGGTGGCTCTGAGGCCCCTCCTCCCCTGCCTCCTGAATTCGAAGCTTTCAGGACCCTTATTGTAGCTGCTAGGAAACGACCGATCTCCGGTTCACAGCAAAAGTTCGTTAAAAATTTGGAAAACATCCCCACGGTGGAATTTCCTGTGGAAGAAACTTGCAGAACAGCGCTGAACCTAGCCAAAAGAGGTCTCATCGGCAAGTTCACAAGGCTATGGCCATCCCCGAAATCAGTTGAAGAATGGGTTAAACAGAACTGGATACCACTGGTTACAGAAGGAATAAAAAGCCATTTCGTTGGCAAAGGGTTTTTTGTATTTGTGTTTGATAATGCGGAAGATAGAAGTCTAATCTTCAGAAACGGGCCATATTTTATGGGCCCTCAAGGGCTTTATCTAAATAAATGGTCACCAGATTTTGATCCAGCACAGGATGTGCCCACGGCAGTGCCAGTATGGATGCGTCTTCCACACCTCCCCCTTCACTGCTGGAACCAGAGATCGCTACAATACATTGGTAATGCTCTAGGCAGATATATATACCAAGCGCCAAGGAAGGATCAATACTCCTGTGCCTGAATATCTGTAGAGGTCGATCTGGAAGTCGAATTACCTGAAGCCATCAAACTTTCGGTTACAGATTGGACACACATCCAAAAGCTTGACTACGAATAGCTCCCCTTCAAATGCCGACATTGTCACGAATACGGGCATTTCGCAAGATACGGCAAGAAGAAAAATGAGGAGGCAATAGAGAAAGATAAAGGAGAACAATGGAAACAAGTAAAGAAAACAACAAACAATAGGTAGAACAATAAAAACAAATTCAAAGAGGCAGGGAACAAATCAGGGCAAGAAAGTGGAAACACTCAAAACACAGGAAGCAAGGAAACCATCAGCATTTAGGAGGACAAAAATCCATTTGAATCTCTCAAAACACCTTCAGAACCTCCATAAGTAGAATGGGACGGACTCCCCCAGCTGAATAACATCGACTCTCCAGATTCAGGTAAAGTGGAAATCCCTCCCTCAAGCCCGATTCTAGGCAGCACTTCTTCTCCTTCATATGCAGACATAATTAAAAAGAAAAAAGAAAAAGAATGTAGAAAATGTGGGCTCTTCAGATGATGAGACCTTCGAGAGGCCATCAAAGAGAGTCGGAAGGAAATCAAATAAGGAAACCAGAGAAGAAGAATCATAAAGACAAAAAACCCTTAGAAGTCAAGCCACCATTGAGATAACTATCGGGAGGAATACCAGACCCAGGGTTCCCAAGGGAGGTGGACCCACCCCAACAAGTTGTAAATGATGTAGCTGGTCTCTTGGAACTGCAGGGGTTTGGGGAATCCCACTAAGGCAGAGGCCATTAAAGATCTATTGAAAATGGAATCCACAGACATACTCATGCTTCAATAGAAAAAAATAGAAGGGGAGTCCCTTCTAAACACAAGCAACACAAAATGGAAATTTGATACAGGGAAGGTAGTAAGTGCTAGAGGTTCGGCTAGAGGAATAGGCACATTTTGGTCTAAAAACACCTTTTCTCTGGAAATATCCTATGAGACTCAACATTCGATCTACACCAAACTGCGCCATACAACAAGCAACTTCATCTTAGCTCTTTTTAATATGTATGTTCCCATGCATTATGTTGAAAAGAGAGAGTGTTGGAAGACACTCTCGGACTATTTAGAACTCTTCAACCCAAAGAATATAGTCATAGGAGGAGATCTGAACATTATTATGGACCCCAAAGAGAAGAGAGGTGGGTTCTACACCAAGGATCCTCTCCTCGTCTCAGTGGAAAATCTCATACTCCAGTGGGATTTAGTAGATTTTAAGCCAGTGAAAGGAGAATACACTTGGACCAACAATCGAACAGGGGAAAATCATATTTCAGCAAGGTTGGACAGATTTCTCACCAGCATATCCATCATTATGGACAAAAGAATCATTTTCACTGAGATTCTTCCAAAACTAACCTCAGACCACAAACCTATCCTTTTCTGCTTGAAGGAAGAAGAATACTTAGGCCCTCTTCCTTTTCGCTTTAGCCCTCCCTGGGCCGAAAGAGAAGGGTTTTTTGAAACAATTCAATCAGCCTGGGAAAAAGAATTAATAGGCTCCCCAAGCTTTGTGTGGGAAAAAAAAATTAAAAATTAAAAGAAGGCCCTAAAAGAATGGATAAAGAAGGCTTTAAAATCCCCCACCAGTCAGAGGAAAGAAGCAGTCCATCAGCTGGCAGAATTTCAATTTGAACTGGAAAAGAAAGAAATCTCCCCCACAGAATTAGATAAAGAAAAATCTGCTCAAAGGAATACCTATAGTTCCTTTAGAAGCGAAGAATAATACTGGCGCATAAAGTCTCGCAGCTTGTGGCTCAAAGCTGGAGACAGAAACACTACATACTTCCACAGACAGTAGAGGGCTTTCTTTTCACGAAATCATATTGCAGAAATCACTACATCCAGTGGACAGGTGTGCAAAGGATTTGAACAAATAAAGGAAGATGCTGAGAAGCATTTTCAAAACCTTCTTAGTGCTGAAAGGGATGGGAGCGAGGAGGATATAACAGAATTCCTCACAAATATTCTGAACCTAGTCAGCACAGATGATAACAACATGCTCCTAAGCCCAATTACGGAAGAAGAAATATCAAAAATAGTTTGGTCCATGGAGTCAGACAAATCCCCTAGGCCAGATGGCTTTTTAATCCATTTCTATAGAATATGCTGGGAGTTAATCAAATCAGATCTGCTTAGAATGATACATGGATTTATGAGGAAGGAAAAGGTCGGAGGCGGAATAAATTCCACCTTTCTCGCCTTAATCCCCAAGGAAGCAAACCCAGGATCTTTCGAAAGATACAGGCCGATTTCACTTTGCAATGCTTCCTACAAGATTGTGGCTAAACTTCTAGCGAATAGAATCAAACCACTACTGCAAAGATTAATTACTTTAGCACAAGGGGGGTTTGTGAAGGGAAGACATATACTGGACAATGTCATTCAAGTTCAGGAAGCTCTACATTCCAGCCACTCTCGAAAAGAACAAGGTATGCTTATCAAACTGGATATGTGCAATGCATTTGATAGAGTTAATCGCTCTTTCTTGTATAGGGTTCTTTCTTCCTTTGGGTTTATTCAGGACTTCATCAACCTCATCAAAGCTTGTTTAGAGAATATATGGATCACACCCATGGTAAATGGAAGACCTGCTAATTTATGTTTAGCCACCAGGGGATTGAGGCAAGGTTGTCCTCTATCCCCATTCCTCTACGTACTGATGGTAGACTCCTTGAGTAGAAATTTGACCTTGGAAAAACAAGATGGCAGCATACCTGGGATTAGAATTGAGAAAGGAATTGACCCAGTGAACCATGCACTGTTTGCAGATGATTCACTATTGCTCGGGGGAGCCTCTCCAAGAATAGAAAATTCCTTTAAAAACATCCTCCAAAAATTATGTAGCATTTTGGGAGCTCTTATAAGCGAGAGGAAAAGCGATGTGTATGGTTGGAACACAGAGAAACACATAATTGAGAAAATAGCAAATGATCTGGGCTTTACAGGATTCGTTGTTTGGGATAAAATTAAATATCTGGGTCTCCCAATAACGTTGGGCTCTAACAGAAATCAGCTGTGGGATGAAGTAATATCAAAATTCAAGAAGAAAATTTCTGCGTGGGGAGGCTTCTGGCTCACCACCAGAGGCAAACTCACACTCATCAAATCAGTCCTCACGGCTCTTCCCACATATCAGGCTTCTCTAATGTTGGCTCCAAAACCCATCTCCGATCAAATCTCCATACTTATGCGCAACATTTTGTGGAATGGAGGACGCGGAAACAATAACAGATTCCACTTGATAAGCTAGGACACAGTGAAACGGCCGCTCGTCGAAGGAGGACTGCAAATCCGAGATCCCTTGCATGAAAACTTAGCAATGGGTTGCAAATTATTATGGCAGCTTTACGCTGAGCCAAATCACCCAGTCAGTCATATTTTCAAGCTCAAATACCTCAAAAATCAGTCAATAAAATTCTTCACAGTGGAGAAAAATCCCAAAGGAATGCAGGCCTGGAAGTTGTGCAGCAGAGGCATAGAACTCTTCAGATCCTACCTATACGGAATTCCTGGAAATGGTAAAAACACAATGCTATGGAGAGACAGTGTCATGGGCCATCCCCCTCTAGCAGAAGTTAACGAAATATCTGAGTTAAGAGCCTGGTTACATGTGAAATGAATCAGGAAAATAGAGGACATATCGGACTGGGATAGCAACGAGAACTAGCTGCGCTGGAATTTTCCTAAAATCCCAGAGAATTTAAAAACTTAGTTAGATGCCCTTAAAGATGCTATTTTTGATTTTGCTCCAGTGCACACAGAAGAAGAAGACTCCTGGGGTTGGGGTAAGACGAGGGTGTATACGAAAAGTCAAGGGTATCTACAGATGCAAAGTAAAAAGGAATCGTCTCATCCAGAGTTCGTGTGGAAACAGATCTGGGATAGCTTCAGCCACCCCAAAATTAACTTCTTTTTCTGGACTTTGTTAAACAAAAAAATTTTGACCGGGAAAAATTTGTGTAAAAGAAATATATCAGGCCCACATCGATGCGTTCTCTACAAATGCGCATTGGAAACTTCAGATCATCTATTTGTAGAATGCGAGTTTGCGAAGGAGGTCTGGTCCATATTTCTGAATGGACTGAATATTCGTCATCCATCACAAAGCTCGATTGACATTATGTTTTCCTCTTGGAAAGACAACTACCCTCATAACATAGTTAGAAAATCTATATGGCATCAGGTGTGGATAGCTACCCCTAAGTATGTCTACTAGAAGCTTTGGCTAGCCCGGAATGAAATCATTTTCAATAACACTGAATGGCCACCAGCAAAAGTAGCTGAGCGAGCAAAGAACCTCCTCTTAGAAACCTTGAATCACTTTTCTGTCAAAGATGACAGCTATCTCCGAATTGAAGAAAGGATGTGGTTGGATGCTTACACTTGTAAGGCCAAACATCCAGCAAACACACGCCCAATTCAAAAGAAAAGATGGCAGATACGAGATCCAGAGGACAGATTCCAACAGTGGTGGAAATCCCAGGGCAAGTGCACAATATTTTTTGATGGAGCCTCAAAAGGCAACCCAAGGAAGTCAGGAGCGGGAGGGGCGATCTTCTCACCGAATGGGAACAAAGAAGAATTTAGCTGGGGACTTGGACTAAAAACCAAAAATCAAGAAGAAATTCTCAGTCTATTGAAAGCTTACCAAATGGCCAGAAAAGAAAATCAAAGCGAAATCTTAGTTTTTTGGAGACTCAGAAATGTTGATAAAAGAAATATTAAGCAAGAAAGGGCTTAAGGATCTGGTGCTAAACAAACAGCTAACAAGAGTGAATAGAATCCTGAAGGAATTTCTCTCGATTCAAATTTTCCACATTATCATAGGATTAAACAAGGAAGCGGACAGATTGGAAAATATAGGATGCATGCTACAAAATGGTATGATTAGTTTAAATGCAGATACACCGATCAAGGCAATTATCCCCTGAGTGGGATATTGTGCTTAAGTCAATCTGAAGAATGTAATGGTTGATTAGGCTTTGCCCAACCTATCTTTTTTTATCAATAAAACATAACCGTCCCAGTTTTAAAAAAAAAAATCCTATCCTACTCAACAGAATAATAAATATAAATTGAACTATTTCAGCAAAATAACAAAAGCTAAGATGTAACTCAAAATTATTTCTTTTTCCATTACTCGTGAAATCAAAATAAAAATAACTTAATGAAATAACCTATGAAGAGGTAATTTTTTTGTCTTTTTAGGAGTGCTCGTGTTGTTCAAAATGTTGAAAATTGGCTAATAATATCAAAAACATCAACAAATTGCAGTGAAGAAAGAACCATTCATCTAATGAATTGAAATTAACATAACTAGAAACTGATCTAGGCTTAGTGCTCTTGAGGGGGGCCTCCTGTTGAGTGTGAGCATGTAATTGAATAACAAAGCACTTAGCCATGCATTGGTCACCAAAGAACATAATATTTGTATTAAATGTCAAAGTTTTCAAATAGAAAGTGATTACAAATTTAACAAAAGGAATGATGTTCATTACTGTGCCTCATGTCCTTTTATAATCCTATATTAAACAACTATTTAAGATTCATAAGTTGAGAGGCAAGTTTCTACTTTGACAATTAATAAATTAAATCGAAATTGGGGTCTTTCTTCTCATGATTTGCTACTAAAAGAGAAAATCATGAGAGGATTTTGATTTGAAATATCTACTCCAAACTATTTTCGTCCAATTCCATGCTCGCTTGATAATGCCAAAAACCACCTTCAAATATTGTGCATCGTTGGAGTGTCATAACCAGATTTGACTTCTCGTTTGACCATCAAATTTCTTGAAATGGGTGACTTTCCAAATCACTATGATAGTTGGATGTCCATGTGTCGATCATTTTCCATCTACCTATGTCCTTTATTCCTTCTCCAACGCACTGGAATCTGTCTAACCATGGATGTGGTTGTATAATCTCTTGTTAGTTGCATAATGAGTGGAATTTGGTAGCTATAGGAACATTTTTATTAAATTTCATAAAGAAACAGTAGATTATAAACCATGAATGATTGATACCTTTTATGATCTTTGAGAATAACTAAGGTGACCTTTCAACTTGGAAATGTAGTAAACTATCATCAAGAGGTGAAAAGGAAAACAAAAAGGGTTGTTGAAAGAGGAAAATTTTGGACTTAAACAATACTCATCTAATCAACCTAAATTAAATGCAACACAATCCATATGGTTGGCTCTCATCATTGAATTTGATTTCAATATCAAGCATATAAAAGGTAAAGAGAAAAAGGTGGTAGATGCACTTAACAAAAGTATGCAAATGGCTCACTTGGCATCCATGAGCACTTATGAATTTAATATAAAAGAAAATATCATGGAAACATTGGTACATTACGAGCACTTTCATCATGTGAAAGTGTGCTTGTAGCAGGATCCAGAAGAGCCATTGAGCAAGAATTATACACCCAATGATGATGGTATGTTTAATTTCAAGGATAGATGGTATGTTCCTTGTATGTGTTACTTAAAGAAGCTCATCTTGGACGAGTTTCAAAAAACACCTTACTCTAGTCATCCTAATTATTAAAAATAGATAACAACCATGAAGAATATGATTATTGGTGAGTATGAACAAAGAAGTTTTTGATTACATTTCTAGGTGCCTAGAATGTTTGCAAGTTAAGTGCAATGTAGACACCCATTGGGATTGCTACAACCAATCCCAATTCTTCAGTGAAAGTGAGAATTCATATCTTGGGACTTCGTCACAAGATTGCCAAGAACATCCAAGCAGCATGACATCGTTATGTTAGCAGTAGATAAATTGAGTAAGGAAGATCAATTTATAGTTGTCAAGTCCTCCCACAAAGCTATTAACATAGCTCATATTTTCATGAAGGAAATATTTAGATTGAAGGCATACTCGAGAATATCATTTTCAAATTGGGATGCCTAATTCACATCAAAATTTTGGAGAGCATTGTTTGTTGGTTTTGGAATCCATCTAGAATTTTGGTACAAAAAACACCCTCGACTTGATGGCCAAATTGAGAAGGAGAATAGATTTTTAGAGGACATATTGAGTTTTTATGTCATGGTTCTTCTAAATAGGTGGGAAGAGTTACTACCACTAATTGAATTTTCATACAACAAAGGGTACCAAGAGTCACTGAATATGAGCCCCTTTGAAGCTTTGAATGGAAAAAAATGTAACACCCCCATTAGTTGTGATGTTTCCAATGAATAGGGTGGTTTTTGGACTGGATATGTTGAAGGAAATGGAGCAAGAAGTGCTCAATATCAAGCAAAAAATTAAGGGATCCCAGCATAGGAAAAAGAGTTACATGGGTCAGCAAAGACTGCACAAGAAATTTCTTGTGGGATAGCATGTGTATATTTTCATCAAACCAAGAAAGATATCACTAAAAGTGGGATCTTGTGCCAATTTGGAACCTAGATTTTGTGGACCATTTTGAATTTTGGAAAGAGTCTTCACCAACAAGTTATAGATTAGCCTTACCACTCATAGTGAAAGCACATGAAGTTTTTCACATTTCCTTGCTTAAGAATTATGTACATGATACTAATCATATTTTTAATTGGTATGTGATACAAATGGAACCTAAGGGATGTTTCCAACCAGAATTGTTGTGCATCTTGGATTGGAGGCAAACCACACTCCATAATCAAGTAATACAGTAGGTCAACAGGAAATGGAAGCATGGGTGGGGGGTGATGCCCATCTATGTTCCCTCCTTGGGGATCAAGACAGTGGAACAACTATCTAAAGAAGAAAACAAAAGATAATAAAAATGCAGCAAAAAGGGAACGAATTGTAGATGAATTAAAAAGGTCACAGAATAGAGCACATGTCAGGGAACCTCTACCTAAAGAGAGAGAAAGGTGTTGTCGAAGATAAGTTGAAAATTTGAGTTGGGTTTGAATGTCTAAGAGATAGTGTTCAAAATCCTAGATTGTTATTCCTCGCATCTCTTGTATTCATGTTGTTGGATGGTGAGTCTAAGCATGAATGGTCATATGGAATCTCAGGACACGTGAACTACTTGGTGCTTGTTGTTGGCTGAAAAAACACTTGACAAGGCAATCTTATCACTACGGTGCTTATTGAAAGAGATATAAAACACATGTTCGGTGGACCACATCCCCTTATGGTGCTTGATAAGAAAGAACAGTTGTGATACCACCTATACATTAGGGCCATATTCTTGGACCTAAGCAATGGCCATATGAATATTGGGTGAAGCACTGTGGTTTTGATTCATGGAGTGAGTGAGACACTCTGGTGCTTACTGCTAGTGAGCAGTTGTTAAACCACTAATATCGTAGAATACTCCTCTTAGGTGTGTCATTAAGCCTTGGGTGTGAATTCCCCTGAATAAGCATCCCCTCATACTTTAGATCTAGCTCGGAGATGGTTAGCTACAAGAAAGGTCACAGTGAAACTGGCTTATGGTTGCGTGGAGAGTTGAGGTCCCTCCTTCAGTTTATAGCCATCTTTAAATACACATATAATTGTAAATCATTGTGTATATTTTCTTATGTATTTTATTGATTCTTGTTATAAGTGAATGATGTAATATTTTATGTGTTCATAAACGTAAATGATGCCTGAGAAATGAGGCCCACTATTGTGCTCATGATTGGAACAATACCTTGTGTATTCAAAAATTTAATGTTTTTTTGGACTTTGTTGTACAGATTATATTCATGTTGAACATGATGCTATGTGTTTATGAATACTTAAATATGCTCTAAAAAAATTTTGAAAGTGTGTGTGTGTGTGTGTGTGTGTGCATATCGACATTTTCTTGTATTAGTTGATTTGTCTAAACCAAGCATTTGTAGCTTTAGGCCTTATGGCCATAACTCCTAGAAGTTGGCAGTTTGGACCACCCCATTATCAAACATATTCACAAGCAGTGACTCAATTGTCCAAGCATTAGGCCCTCAGCTGTTAAATATGCCTTAGGACTTCATGCTGTTAATTTTTGAAAATAGGGTCAAATTCCACAGTGGACAAATCAGATGATTAAGATAATAATTTAATTAGATTCCTCTTTTCGAGAGGATCAAAATTGACCTATAGATCGCCCCAATCGGTTAAGCAGAAGTTAAGTTATGAATTAATTTAATATTTTATGAGTTGGCCTAACCACATGTTGATCCGATCAAAGCCCCAAGCGGGCACTCACAAAGTTATAAATAGAGGCGACCTCAAGCTCATTTGTACACTTGCTCAATCAATCTATCATTTGCATCCATTAGTTTATTCCATCTATGTTTTTTTTTTTTCTCACACATGTACGTCGGAAGGAGCTCGCGTAGTGGCACGTAGTGGATCGGGATCAGGGTCTAAGACACATTTTAGATATGGATCTATTGGGCCAAATCCGCGGGCAAGAAAGGCATGGGTAGAAGCCTAGGTCAGGAGAGTCATGGCCAGGGTGTGTTGTGCCTGCGGTCCAAGTGCCAAAGCTGTTGGCAGCACTACTTCAGGGCGCAGCCAGGGTTCTAAGGTATTCAGACCCTCGCCACGGAAACAGAACATTGTGGTCAAAGTCCTTCAGCGATGGGTTGAGCATGTTAAGGCCACATCTCAGAGAGTTACTGGGTAGATCAGATTTGGATCACCTTTAGTTGATTGCACAACGCTTCCAAACTTCAGTCATTCAGTCACAGTTGCATCAGAGTGTCATTGACAGACTCCTAGACTCATATCTAGGACTTCATAGTTGAGATCACTTGGTGATATTTCAGATCCGAGTTTAGGTATTATAGATATGTTGATACGTAGATCAGATATGTTTGTTTCTGCTGCAAATGTATCTTCATTCCTCATTCAGTATCAGTCGTGTTCACTGTTTCCTACAGCCAGTGTCAGTGCATTTCAGTTCTTAGGCTCATTTTCCTTCATGTAGAAGTATGGGTATGGTTTTAGTGCTTTTATGTTATTTTTTTATGCATCGTAAAGATATGTACTCATGGATCATTGTACTCTTGTTGCTTAATAATTCAATGAATATCTAAGAAGAATAATTTCCAAGGGTTTTCCCCATAGTGGGTTTTTCCCTGGTCTCGGACCAATCTTGGTGTCTCTATGTGTTCATGCTTCTCTTCCTTTGATCTTTTACTTTCTGTTGTTTAGAGGATGATGATGATGATGATGATGTTCTTTCTGCATAGTTTCATTTTCTAATGGTTAATGATATAGATTTGTACAATGGAAAAATTCTTTGGGGTGAATGCAACGTGTTAATGAAGTAATGTAACTATAAAAGAAAATAACAATGCTGCTTTATAAAAAATTAAAACATGTTTCCAGTGGAAACGAGGCAGTCTTCTTATTGTTCGCAAACATTAACTTGCATCTATCTTCTATGTTATATGTGTATGTGGTCAAATCCAGCAAGAAAAAAATTTTAAACTCATTTTATGTGGGCAAGAGACATGGCGGTGGGGTCCAGAGGTAACTCTAAGTGTGAAACATGCCTTACCACTCTTTGCTTGCCGCCAAGGTCCTAACATGATGTATCCTATATGAATGTGTCGGTGAGGGTTAAACAACCCTATCTACATTCCAAGGTGGAACCATGAGTCCACCATACTGCACACTACCTAATCTTTTTTTCAGGCGAAATGTTGTTGATGGTGATACCACCAAGCAGCATGATGTGGATTTGACCCAGTGGGTCCCTTTTCTATTGACCAGTCAGAGTAATTGAAAATTATGTTAGCACCACATGTTCAAACTGATGATGTGATCTTTTCTTTTTTAGGACAAAATTTATTTAACTCACAATCCAGGAGTCAGATTGAGGTATAATTTATATCACCATAAATATCTCGATAAGTTGAATATAATAGCGGAATTAGAAGTTAATTCTACAGACTTGCAAAAACGACATTTTTTAACCCCATCTCACATCTAGAGGAAATTAAGAAGGTAGAAAAGGGTTACAAATAAAATTACAAATTACAAATTTATTTATTTATAATATAAGTATGTTTTATTATTTTTTAATGTAATATTATCTAACATTAAACTAAAATTAATATAGTAACATTCCCTCCATATTTAACTATAAATGTTTCTCAATACAACAATTTATTAAGTAAATTTCAAATAACTATTAAAATTTTGTCAAGATTTACACATTAATATTTTATCTTTATTTAATCTAAAGTGATAGGGATCTTACCATTATGGCACAGGGTAGAGTTATACTTTTCATATTTTATTGCATTGGTGATAGTTTGATTTTATTTTATTTAATATTATTTAAATTAGTAAAACAAATAAATATTATGAATTTTTATTTTTTTTAAAGCTTATTATTAATGAGTTGTTGTCATAATTCATTAATAAGTTGTTATTGAGATCTAGATCTAGAACGACCAAATTGATGTATTATAAATTTAGACTTAGGGATCAATACAAGGTGTAATAAGATGGCTTAAGGCATTTTTAGTCATTTTCTTATCTTGGCTTGCTCATGTCAATTATTAACATAGTATCCAAGACAAGCAAATGGAAAAAAGGGCCTTAAGCCATTCTTCTTACACGTTGTATTGATCTCAAGGTCTAAGTTTATAGTACATTAATTGGACCATTCTAGATATATATCTCACTAACAACTCATCATTGGATAATGGCAACAACTCATCAAGGATAAGTTTTACAACTCGTGTCTATGTGGTCATGGACTTTGCGATATATAGGGACTCATAGTCTAGCGTTCCACCTTTTAATCATAAGTTTGAAATATTATACCATTAAATTTTGTCTACTTAAATACAAAACTATTGAACTGAGATTCAATGAAGATATGCCTGAAAATCAGCTAACTTATTTGGAAGTAAATATCCTTGATGTCTAAACATTCTCATTCTTTCTAATTGTCATTGATTTTGAGGATACCAATTTCTATGTTAGAATTTTAAAATTTTGATTGACTTCAAATCTTGAATCTTGGTATCTAATATTCTATCTTGTGAGGTGCAAGGTGAAAAATTTTCCAATAGTTCATTCTTGAAAGGATCCAAGCCAAGGCTTTGGATTCCTTAGGTGGTGCTTTTGTTGGTTGACCACTAGCCATGTTCCATGGAAACTTGGTGGTTTATGGTTTATCAAACCAATAAACTTTGAATAATGTGGAGGTTTTTGGATGTCCACTAACCAATCTGCTTTGACTAATGTGGTGGTTTTCGATCTACCACTAACCATATTCACTTTATCAATTTAACTTACCCCTTAAAGGTGTATGAGAGTTTCTTTTATCATTGTGATACCACCCTTGAAGTGTGGATAGTACCATATTTGACTTCAGAGAATATATAAAATTATATAATGAAAACATATTGAGATTTTTCTTTTGTTTCTTCACATTTGATTTTGTTATTTTTGTTGTTATCATTTTGTGCATGTGACTTATCTTAATTCATGAGTTCATTGTATGATTCTATTATGTATTTTGTTCAACCATTTGCAACAGTTCATCTGTTTCACATGCTACATCAAAATTTTGGATAAGGTCCTCTATATTATTTCTTGTATCGGTCTTCTCTAATAACTCATGTAGATGTTATATCATTAAGTTGATCTTATTTTTATCTTAATTTTATCTAAAGTGCATCAATCAATTGATCGTTTATATCTAGATCACTTTGAAGATTATGTTATGACTATATTGTATTAACCATGTGATCAATGATGTCTTGTTTCTGTTGTAAGTCCCACACAAGTGATTTAATTTGATTTTTCAATTCATGGTTTTACTCCTCCAAATCCTCAATTTCCCAAAATGCATTTTGTAAAATATTTTCTCCTCTAGACATTGTTTTCATGCTCACTTATACTCGCTCACTTGATTATATGCTTATGTGTCACAATCGCTTGATTTATGTCACCTTAGGGTGGTGGTTACTACCAATCATTCACCCTAAGTGTGATTGCAGTCACTGGCTTTAATGACTCGATTGACCTACTTATTCAATTTCAAGAAATTCCTCATAATAATTTTCACATTTAAATTTGAAATAGTTTCAGAGAATTTTATTTCGACGATGCTTCAATCAATTTTCTCTCTTCTTTTTTATTTGATTTTCATGCCTTGTTACTCTATGTGTATCTTGAAAAATTGCATGTAAATGTCAAAACTAGACATGAGAAAGTTTTGACCACACATCCAAAAATCGTACACAATGACAAATGTCCTCGAGCCCCCTACTTAATTTCGAGGCAAGTATAGGACAAGAACTAAAAGAAATATGATTTTATTATAATATCCTTTGTATAGTTACCATAATGTTGTACCCAAATAAAATCTCAAGTCTTCAACAAGCTTCACAAATCTTCAACAAGATTTCTACAATACCTTGGGAAAAATAAATATCACGATCATGATATGGGAATAATCATGATTTGTTGATCCTCTCAATCCTCCTCGAAAAAATTGCCTCGTAATTTAGCAATTTTTTTTTGGAGAGTTTTCTTCAATGGTCTAGAATTGTCACTTCTTTCATGATCAATGGAACCAACACATTGATTCACAATAGCTTGATCTTCATCTCAACGGGCATGTGAGAGAAAAATAAAAACACTATGATATCACAACCAAAACCACAAGGTAAAATTTGGGAGATTGGAGTGTTATGATCATCGAATTATTTTTCCACCCAATGTGTGAGTTGTTGTTATAGTGGTGTGGGTTCTAGTGATGGATGGGCTATGCAACTCCTTTGACAATATTTTACAAACTCCTCTTTGAGAAATAACCACTCAATGTTGTTATTGAACATAGTTACCGATCAAACAAGAAAATTACATGGTACACCTTTTTTTGAGGTAGAAAAAAAAAAGCACCCGATTTTAAAAAGTGGTGATGCAGAATCATCATTTTTTTAGCATAATTTTGGCACTTTACTTCTTTTTTTAATCATATCGATTTTGAAAAGTGGTGATGTAGAATCACCTACTTTTTTTAGAGGGTTGTTTTTGACACTATAAATTTTCTAATGTCTTCTTCTTCCTTGAGATGTTTATTTTTAAGTGTATTTATGTACTTCTTCTTCTTCTTCTTCTTCCTCTTCTTTTGTAATTTTTTTTTGTAGTGAAATCTTCATTTTTTCACATAGTTAAAAAAATAAAAAAACTCAATATTTTAAAGCTAATATTTTCTATATGTTTATGTATTGTTAATTAATATTTCAATGCACATCAAATAATTGTCGCTAAAAAACCAATATTTGTAATCACATGAAAAAAAATACACATTTTCAATATAAATACAATGAAAAAAAATACACATTTTGAGACTTTTTGTTAAAAAAACATGTTAAATAAACGATTTTTTGGTGAAAATCTTAACAAAAAAACTATAAAAAATAGCATTTTTTATGAATTTTATGTCAAAAATTAATAGTAATCACACGTTTTTTGCAAAAAAATAAGGATTCTTCTCATAAAATATCAAAGTCTGAATGTTACAAGTAAAATTGATTAATAGCTCTCAAATTTGAGCTTTATTTGCAAGCATAACTTAAAGCTAATCCATATCTACTAATCCATGTTCAACATCTTCTAGAACATCATTAATGTCTTCTTCTGCAACATTTTCTGATTCATTTTATTCATTGTCATCTTCTAATGGATCTTTCATGTCTGCAAATATTTAATCTTCCAAAATGTCATTTTCCAATCATTCCATATAACGGTGGTTGAGGTTCCTTTTCCGTTTTTGCCACACGTGATTCATTAAAATCCCCTTTCCTCAAGCCAACTTCTTGCATTTCATCTGGAATAAATTGAAGAGAATTAATTATTTGTAGAAAAATTTGCACTACATTGAGTCTTTCTCAATGGAAATGCTACTTTCTTCCTTTTTTTAGGTAACATGCTAGTGTTGTACCTAATCATCAAGCACAAAAGAAATAATTAAGAAAATTAGTATAAACACGTAAAAACTAAAAAATAAAATATTTAAATTCAATTTTATATAATAAAACTTACATGAACCTAAGAATAAATCCAAAACCCAATCTCCTTCATTTGAACATAGATCTATAATATATTTAATCAATGCTTGCGGTTTTTTATAAATGTTAACTATATCTCCTTGTGAATATTTTTCCTCGTATGTTAGTTTTCTTACAACAGCATCATGAACTAGTACTTGACTATGACTCTTCCCATCTACTTGATTAAGAAGAATATGCCTATAGATATCCTCTTTTGTCCAACATTCAACATGGATGAATTCACAATCATTTATTATAGGATGATCTTCGGAAAAAACAAGATTTGACTTCTTCCTGTAACATAACATAGTAAAAGTTAAATGAAATTGTATATAAATAAAAAATTCTAACATTAATCGAACATACAATTTCAATGTCTTACCATGTAACCTGCATCCTTGAGTTTTTTTCCCTTGAAGCTTGTTAATAACATTGCAAATTGTTTGTCTGAATGAAATGTGACAAATCTCCGAAGTGGTGATGTTGTGACTTCTTGAAAGCTCGTAACCACTTTACTAAAATTTTGATAAGTATATGGTTCACTGTAATATTCAATGTTTGGGAATTGAAACCATGAGGAATATCTGCAATAACTAGGTCATATTCCCTTTTAGATATGAGTTTTGCAATGTCTTTACAATCACCTGGTATTATTTGATATTGGATATTGTCGAGCCCATTCCAAATGAAATGATTAAGAGTAGAATCAAGTTCAACATTCTTAAGATGTTGCTTTCTCATCTTTTCCAACTTAATTTTTTCAATAAAGCTTTTGAAAGTATCTGGTACTCCATTTGCATCCTTCTTTGACATCTTTAATGACATAAAAAACATATATGTATAAGTAACAAAATAAAAATATTTTACATATGAATAAAATGAAAGTATAAATCAACATACCTTATTGAATGCAATAAAAAATATTTAAGTGTTGTTGTATAACTTGATTCTGAGTAGTTGCGCACAACACCATCCCAACTGTCTTCATTCAAGATTTTAACCATATGTTCTTGTATTTTCATATAAATTCTGACTGGATAAATAAAGTTAAAATTGTTAATATAGTGAGATGCATAACAAATTCTACCAACAAAAATATGTTTTATTTAAAATAAAACTATAATCAAAAGAAAAGTACAAATGATTCAACAAACTTACTTTTGAAATTCTATGCACATTTCCTCCATTGATAATTCACCTGACTTCAATGGGATAGTACTGATTTGACTAATTTATCATCCTTCACTCCTTGCATTGTTCTCCAAGGTGTGATATTCATATCCTCTGGAATTTGCTTCATTTCAGGGCACATCTTACTGTTGGTACATATTATGTGTCTACACTTTTTAACCTTCTAATTTTTTATGGAAATATTCTCCCACCGCTCAAAAATATTATCAATCAATTCCCATATCTCCCTAGTTTTAAATGCCAACTCAAAAATGTTATCCATGACTCTGAATATATTTGAGTGCATTTTTCCATCTTTTGATTTGATTTTGTCATCAATTTGATAACATGTTTCCATTAAACATTCCTTCTGAAAGGTTAGACTCATTGTTTCCTTATCCCCACCACATTTTTCTAGGAATTCATTATGAATAAATTTGACCCTTTGGATGAAAGTCATTTTCATTTTGTACTCATTATCTACATTATGATCCCATGTCAATAACTTTGATTATGTTTCTCTTAAATCAACGTAAATGATGCATTTCACTGTTTGGAAAAGATAGTTATTGAGATATTCCTCAATCAACTATTTTTTAGCCTCTACCGAATGGTTCCCTTCAATTACATAATATTTATAATGAAAACATTGTGTCTTGTAAAATGCCTATTTGTTGGGAACCCGGCGTGGATCAACAAGAACCACATAATCCACCACATGCACATATGGATTGAACTTGAACAATGTTTTCAGATTATGTACATGTAGGTGATGTGCCTTTCTAATTTGATATTGAGATTGTCCTTCATCTGGCATATAGAATTTGTTGACATTAAGCTCAAATGTTTTACCACCACAAATTAATTTATTTTTCCTCAACTCAGATCGAATGACATTTTGTTTTATTTTAATAATGCCATCCTCTAACCTGGCACCTAGTGTTATGATTTCTTTGCTTTCTCTCGGCTGCTTCGCTTGTTCTTTATCGTCAGCTTCATAACTTTGCATATGTTGACCAACATTTGATTTCTTCTTCTTACTAGTTAACATATCTTTTTTTTATAAACAATCTCTTCATCATCAGCTAGAAGAAAGACATCTTTGGCCATTTTTATTTTTGGTATTTTATTTGTTTTCTCCTTTTGCACAACAGTTCTAATCTCCTCTTCATTAATGCTAACATAATTTTCAGATTCATCTTCCACATCTTCAAAAGCAAGATGTTTACATTTACTATATTGACTCACGTTAGTGAGTCTTCGTTGATCCCCTCTTTGAACTAATGCAGTGTCATGAGCTATTGGTCTTTGTCTCATTCTCCTTTCTTCTTTTGTTTCTATGTGGAAAGTCTTGATCACAGTCATAACATTGGCTCTATATAATAAATACCTTCAATCAATTTCGAAATAGGCTCAACAAAATCCCGTGAAACAAAATAAAATGTCAATGATCAATAATTTATACGAAATTGAATGATCCCTACAATAATGCATAACACAAATATAAATAAACATACTTGCAATGTTATTTACAATGTTGCTTGCAATTTCCGCACACAACTTTGTAGATGTTTCATCTGTGTCATACTTGACCTTTGTAGACAATATCTAAGCTTTTCACGTTTATTAGCCATTATTGCAAGAACATAAATAAGTTTGTATTTGGAACCAAACATATGTCTCGTACTCTGCCCATCACCTCATATGCTTCGCCTGAGTGAATCATACCACAAACATATAGATATGTATACCATCATCGGTTTCATTTTCTTCAAGATACCATGAAAATTTTGTTTTATTTATTTCCTTTGCGTTCTTCCATTCAGAAAAAAAATCTTGATTGAACTTGATAGGCGAGTTGCTTGACTTTTATTACGTTTTTCAATTTTTTTGTGTTCAACAATTTTCATAGTGTGCCCATCAATATTCTCAGTGTCCAACAGTATCCATAGTGCATCCAACTGCAACTTTAGATTTGGAAATTGCAGCACTTGGTCTAGAAACATTCACAAAAATCTTCTTTGATACCATCTTCATCATATATATATATATATATATATAAGTTAATACAAAAACAAATATCCTAATTAATAGATTTTTTTCTATTTGGCAATATAAATTTAAAATTATCTGAAAATTAATTTCTATAAAATAAATTTAATATATATATATATATATATATATATATATATATATATATATATATATATATATATATATATATATATATATATATAATCTATTAGTAAAACCATTTAAATTTAAATTATTTAAAAAAAACTATATAACTAACATTTCTTAATATTTTTAAAATTATAAAAACATATTTTTATTTTTCATTTAAAAATAAACAATTCTAAATCTTATAACTATATTAAAAAAAAAAAAACAAATTAATAACTTCTTTAAACCCAAAAAAAAAAAAAAAAAAATATTTTAACATGAACATTTTTAAACCATTTAATATATATATATATATATATATATATATACGTGTGTGTTTTTTTAAGTTATAAAAAGAAAATTAAAAACCATTTATTAAAACATATTAAAATTAAAAACAATTTATTAAAATTAAACATATTTATTAAAAAAAAAAAATCTAATTTTAAAATTATTAATATATTAATGTTTTTTTAATTTTTTTTTTTTTTTTAAATATATATATATATATATAATTTTTTTTTTTAAATGAATTTAAAAAAAATTGTTTTCAACCCCTCGAGCTCCGCTACGGTAAAAAAATAATAATTTAGTATTAATTAAAACTATATTATAATTGAAAGTTATATTTTTTAACTATTAAAAACAAAATAAAATATATATCAAACTTAAAAATAAATAATAATAAAACAAACAAAACTATATATATATATATATATATATATATATATATATATATATATATATATATATATATATATATATATATATATATATATATATATATAAACATATATATATATATATATATATATATATATATATATATATATATATAAACAAAAAATATATATATAAATAAAAATTTTTGTTTTAAAAACTAATGAAAAAACAAAACAAAATATAAATAAAACTTCGTTATTTTAAAAACTAATAAAAAAACTAAAAATATATTTATATATATAATAATATATATAAATAAATAATGATTTTATATATATATTAAATAAAAAAAAATCGAAATACATAATGTAATTATAAAAATAAAACAAAATAATTTTTTAAAAATAAATTAAATAAATAAATAAAATGTTTTTTTTGCAATTTTAAGAAAAATAAATAAAAAAATATAACTATTTTTTGTTATGTGCAAGATTTTTTTTCATTTTTTGTTTCGTGGAGGAACCGAGCAAGCCTAAAAAAGAAAAAAATTCTAATTTTTTGGCCAAAAAAACTTACAAATTTGAGTTTTTTTCCCATTTTCTTGGTTATAAATATAAAAGAAATAAAATTTTGGAACATAAAAACCATAAGATATATATATATATATATATTCGGAACATAAAAGCCTTTAGAAAAACAATTTCTCCCCAAATTCATCTTTAAATGGTCGAAATAGAAGGAAAACTAACCTTTCTAATGTGAAAAACTCTTGTTCAATGTGTTATCAATGCCAACGCAACGCCTCCACAAATTGCTCCAACAAAACCCAGCGCTTCAACAAATTGCCTCCAACAAAACCCAGCGTCTCCATAAATTGCTCCAACAAAACCCAGAAGACTTGATGTGATGTGAGGAATAGAAACAATGATTCTTATTATATAGCGAAGATTGTGCGATTGCTTTAGCATTTCGCAAATGTGGGATTAAAATTAAAATTAAGAAAATTAATATAAAGTTAATTTATAGGCTTATATTAACTTTTATTCAATGTTGGCCAAAAAATAAAACATAAATTTTAAAAATTAATTTCGATGTGTAGTCAATGTTAAATCATTTAAATAAAAAAATTATTTTAGTTTGGAAGGAATGCATGAAATGAATGTTTTTGTGGATATTTTGAATAGAAAGCAGGGTGAAATATTTCAAGACCAGTAGGTTAGTAAAAAATTGTGAAATACATTTTAAACGAATATTTTGGAGGGAAATATTTCAAGCGAAAATTTTGGAGGGAAATTTTTTCGCGAGGAAACTTTGGAGGGAAAATTTTTAGTGATAATTTTTGGGGGGGAATTTTAGATGGAAATTTTCAATCTTTAAGCTATATATTGTCATTGGGAGAGAGTGCATTTGTATCATTCAAAATGTTCTTGTTGAAAGTCATGGGTTCTTCTGATACTGAAGATTTTTCTTCCACAGCATCAACTTCTTCATCACGCAACAACTCTATTCAGATTGATGAATATAGCAGGAGTTCGTTTACCATGAATAGAAATTTAAATTTTTGACTTGGTCGTAATCCTAAGGATGATGAGAACATAATTGGTGAAGGGAAACAAAAAGAAATTAATTTAAATCGAGAGTCATTTATTCTACTTCATCCTAATGCTAAGGATTACAAGAGCACCAATGATTAAGGACATGATGAATAATTTCCAGAGTCAAAATATCCACTTCGTCCTAATCCTAAGGATTATGCGAGCACCACTGATGAAGGGGGGAATGAAGAATTTCCACAGTTAAAATATCCAATTCGTCCTAATCCTAAGAATTATGCGACCACCACTGATGAAGAGGGGAATGAAGAATTTGCAGAGTCAAAATATCCACTTCGTCCTAATCCTAAGGATTATGCGAACACTACTGATGAAGAGGGGAATGAAGAATTTTCAGAGCCAAAATATGCACTTCATCATCTAATCCTAAGGATTATGCAAGCAGCACTGATGAAAAGGCAAATGAAGAATTTCCAGAGACAAAACATCCACTTCGTCCTAATCCTAAGGATTATGAGAGCATCGTTGATGAAGAGGGGGATGAATTTCTAGAGTCAAAATTTCCACTTCTTCCTAATGCTAAGGATTATAAGAGCACCACTGATGAGGGGGGGATGAATAATTTCCAAAGTCAAATTCTTCACTTTATCTTAATCCTAAGGATTACGAGAGCACCACTAATAAAGGGGGGGATGAAGAATTTCCAATAAATAGAGATTCAAAGAATCCACTTATTCCTAATCCTAATGATTATAAGAGCACTAGCAAGGAAGGGGAGGGTCGAGATGAAAAGTTTCTAATGAATAGAGATTCAAAGCTTCCACTTAGGCCTAATCCTAAGGATTATGAGAGCACCACTAAGGAAGGCGAGTATAAAGAGTTTCTTGCAAATGATAATTTTAGAGGCACAGATCTGAATAATGCATTTTCTCTAAATGAGCATTTCAAAGGCACTCATGGTGATGTAGAATTGAATCCTCCATGGGAAGATTTCGAAAGCATGGATGAATATGGTGAATAATTTCACTTAAGTAAGGGTTTCAAAAGCACAGATGATTCTTGTGAAATTTTGTCTTCAAGTGAGGATGGTAATGAATCTTTTCCAAGCAATGATTCTGATGAATTTATTAACTATGTTCAGAATGATGAAAGTGGGGATAATCTTGAGGTTGATGAAACTGATTCTACAAAGGATAATGTAATGATGAAGCCATTGCAAGCAAATATTGCAACTAGGAGTAGGATTAGACCTTTCGATATCAATCCAAAATATTCCAATTATACAAGGGTTAGGACAACATATCTCACAAGCAGAATTTTTGTCGTAGATCTGATTTCAAGTGACTGTTGTCGAAAGGATTGCTTGAAACATATGGATTTCAACTATGCTTTGGAGAAAAGGAAAAAATATTTTTCAATGAATAAAATCACGCAAAATTCATATTTAGTGGGTTGCATGCAATCCAAACTAGTAGGTTATGATTATCATATTGGGAAGGTATTGCTCTGTAGAAAGACTTTCAAAATGTTGCATTCAATTGGTAATTTTTGTTTGTCAAGAATCCAAGATAGATTAGAAAAGAATCCCACATATTATTCAGAAGTACGTTATAAACGAGAGGTTGGGTTGTTAGCAAATAATGATATGTCATGGATGAAAGATTTCTTTTCAAAGCATGGAGAGTGTATCCCAAATAAAGACACAATACATATTCCAGATACTTTCTTGAGACAGGAAATCTACAACTTATACAAAGAATATGCAGAAGGTGTTGAAGGAGTTAGTAATTTTATTACATATTCATATTTTACAAGGGTATGGAAGAACGAATTCAACAATGTTCGTATTCCCAAGAAGACAAGGATGGAGATTTGCGAGTACATATGATTCTCTTAAAGAAAAAAGAGATAAATGTAAAGGAAAAGAAAGAGGTATGCGTTCATAACAATATTTTTAAAATTTGGATAGTTATAAACTATGAAAATATATTTATTCATATGTTTCTTTTATTTTATGTGAAGTTTCCGTTGTCAAAGAACTTCAACAGCATCGCAATTAGCAAGCAAGTAAAAGACAAAAATTGTATAAACATCGAAAGAAGTGTTATGATAATCCAAATAAATATTTGGGTTTGATAATTGATGGTATGGAATAAAATAAAAAACTTCTGCCACATTTTATCTGCACACCAAAGAAATTACAAGAGGAAAATTTCATTTTGTTTCACTTGGTTGGTTGTATGGTCTTTAATGAGAATATGTTGCCAAGGGTTTACTTTACAACTCCAAATATTCATAATGATGAAAATATGACCATAACTATAATCCATGATGTGGTTACTCATTGGTCTGGTATTCTTCCTAAAATTATGTATGTACAATTAGACAACGCAAGCCGTGAAAACAAAAATCAAGTTCTTTTTGGGTATCTAAACATGCTCATTGAATTGGAAATTTTAAAAAAAGATAAAGGTTGGTTTCCTTCTTGTTGGGCACACTCATGACCATATTGATCAAATTTTCAGTCATTTTTCAGTAGTATTGAGGAGGAAATGTGTTGGGAGTCTGCCATCATTAATTGAATGTATTAAGAAATCATACATTCTGGATCCTATTTTTCATATGTTGGAAGAAACGATTGACATGCGAAGTTTATTCGAGTATCGCATGTTAAGGATAAATTCATTGAAAAACTTAATGTCATTAGCTTCCAGCATCAATTTTGTATCAAAAAAAATGATGGGATAACACTTATATGGGGGAATAAGTATTCAACTATTGCAGAATGGGGGCCATCATCAGGTTTAGCATTTTTGAAGTTCATTCCAGACCGTCCAATATTTGCATCAAAGGCATTGTTATTATAGTCAGTTGTTGAACTCCATAATGCATGAAGTCATAAGAGAGATATGAAGTATTCTAAATGTCTGGAGGAAATTAAAAGATGTATTAGAGATACAAATGAGTACTTTGATGTTGCTGATTCAATTTTGGTGGGAGTTGTTTTTCAATAATTAAAGTGATATGATTTCAAGATTAATAAATGAGGATACGCTTTTGAAGACTCCATTTTTTTTGCCACAAAATATGCCAAATGAACATGAGGAAACACACAATATTGAACAATAATAGGCTCAAGGTATTATTAATCCTCCACGGGTAGAGGAAAGAGAAATATATATTGGTTCTAGAAGATCATGTGTAGAACGTGAAGCCATGTAATACCTTTATAGGGGTTCCGTGCAAGATGTTAAGGAGGTTTGCATGATATCAGTGTCAGCAGATGAAGATCCACTTGGTTATCCATTCTGGGTTGCCAAGGTTATAAAGGTCATTAAAGAAAATGAAGATATTACAGTTGTTGAAGTACATTGGTATGCCACAAATACCCACCCATTCAATGGTGTGTATAAGCCAAAGATGGTAGTTGAAAAACAAATTGGCGGAAAGAGAAAAAGAAAGGGCACAACTATAAATCATCGCTGCACAGATGTCTTGAAATTGGAGGTTGTTGACATACTTGTGTATGACTTCAATTTGACAAAGAGAGGAACTCTTCGCTTGAATACCATAAATATTTGGAAGAAATTTCTACCAAAACAAATAGTTTTGACATGAGACTCTATTGAATGTAGTTGTAGATCTAGAATACTTTTGAAATATGAAATGGTGGGCATGCATGTTGACTCAGATGGAGCACTAGTTGATGAAAGAGAAGAATATATTGGATCATATTCATCTACATATAGTCATTCATCTGAAGATGTAGGTTTTGATGGTGTGCCAGAACCTATGACTCATTTTGAATCATTTTCTAGGACATTTTTATGTAATTGATGTTTGCATGGTGACTTGAAATAAATATTTTGACTTCCATATGATCTTACATGAAGTTATGATGCATTTCTATGTTTGTTGGATTATATGTTTTAACTATTAAGAATTCATCTCTTTAGAATATCCACAGTGCAACAATAAATTACAAAAATAATTTATGTTATATTCAATATACCAAACTTGATATTTTGATTAAAAGTATAAAAAAAATAGAAAATAATGTTGAATTTTTAGATTATGCAGTGATAATGCCATGGTATTATTTATTGTTAACATTTGGTATAAGATACTTTTATAAAATCTAAAAAAATTATGCCTCATTGAAAGGGGACACTTCATTTTGATGGTTGATTTTTAGGTTTTGGTTGCAATTAGATAATTTGTCTTAGGTTAAGATTTGAAAAGAGATATATTTTTATCCTTTAAAATAAAAATTACTCTTGGAATAATAAATATTTCATTTACTTGTTCATTTTTTTAAAATTATTTAAGTCATATAATTTGTCCATAATTTCATGGTTCAAGTATGTTAAAAAGTTAATTTTTAAAGCTTGTCAAATTATTAAGGTTTTTATGCGCTACGATATTTTATCTTTAATGTTTGGTTGAAAACAATTACAATTTTAGAGTTTTTTAGAGTCAAGATATTGTATCTTTAACAAGATATAAGGCTTTTAGATATAAGGAGTCAAAATTGTTGGCAATTATAAGGCTTTCAAACATGATATTTGTATCTTTAACATCGTGTATCAAAATTGTTCGAATTTTACGATTTTTCAATGTCCTAATATTTGACCTTTAATTCCATTGTAAAAAAGTGTCAAAATTGTGACACGATTTTTTTTTGGTTATTCCACCATCAACACTTTCTGTTTTGAGGGTGTTTTTTCAATCCTTTTTTCAAGAAAAAAAATCGGTTTTTAACATAATTTTAAAAAATCTTGAAATTTGACCCTAAAAAAAGTGCGTTCTGAAAGACACGCTTTTCGTTTTTGGGTTGTTTTTTCATGTTTTTTAAGTTTTTTGGGGCTAGAGTTCTCGTTTTGAGATAATAGTTCTTGCTTGATTGGTAACTATGGTATTGGTTGTTTCATGATATGTGAAAACGACAAGAGGATCAGAACATACTTTAAACCTCCTATGCATTTAGATTTGAGTGAAAATATTAAAATTTGAGTGTTCTATTGGAGTGAAACAAACTGTATGCAAGTAGAGATATGCATGTAGAGGAGGAAATTGAGTGGACATACAACGATAGCTAGATAATGTTAGAGGGACTGAGATGTGATAGGTTTATTCTACACATGGGCCAAGCCACTACACTAATCCAAATATCCCCTACAAGCACATTCAACAGTTTACGAAGGGAAAGAATTGAGCTCTAATTTCATAGCTCATTAGGGGAATTCTAAGGTTAAAAATGAGCCTCAAAATGAAAAATGTACTAACAAAATCAACTTTAAAAGAATCATTAGGATTCACGATGATGATGCAAACCCCAAGGGTAAATATGTTTGGAGGGAAAAGAAGAAAATTACATTTGTAATCATATTTTCAACTTATCTCCTTATAGGTATACCCAGAATTTAAGTGTCTACACTTGTTGGATGTGAAATTAGATTCTACATCCAACAAGTTGGGAATCTAATTATGCGTTCAACAAGTGTACACAATTGACTTTTGAGTAAAATTGTAAAGAGATAAATTAGAAATACAATTAAAAGGGTAGTTTTCTTTCTTTTATTTTAAAAATTCACGGCTCTTATTTTATTATTTTTATTGTTATTTTATTGTTTTCCTTAGGAGACCCATTTTATACCTCAAAATTCCCCTAATGTAGCGCATTTATTTTTGTCTCATTTTAATGTTCATGCTTAGCAACATCATGAGTGACATTACAATTCTCACACCTTATAGCACCTATGCATTTTGTGAGGTCCATATCAAATGATATCAGGAAATCTATGGGCTAGAGCATATTCAATAATAATTCAATCCAAGGCTCTTTCCTCATTTAACCAAATAGAAGTTTTCAAAGTGTTGTTAATATATAACATATCCATGTGGCATGAATATGAGGATTGAGGTTGTGTATAGACTAAGTTTGAGTTTGAATCAAGGGACATGAGCATGTGTAAATATTTTAACAAGAGAGGGTCGCTAAGAGAGGATAGATACAGTGATCTTCAAGAAGGTTCCACAAAAAGGGAGTGGATCAAAGTAGAGCCACAAGAGAACTATGGATTAGATGGATATGGTGACCACAATCCAAATTTAAATGAAAGAAGTCATCTATAGAGGTGAATAATAAGGTTTGAAGGATCATACGATGTTGAAATATAAGTTATCAAGCTTGTTTCTTGCACCTTTCTATTATATACATCCAACAAGAGCACAACTAAGAATAGTCACAGTGCTTGCATCAACAACAAATAATAGATCAAAGATCAAGAAGTAAGAAGTTGTGTAGCATTGATTCCTGAAGATCACACTAAGCTTATCTAAAAACTAGATATGATTGGAAAAATTATGGCTAACTTGAGAACAATATTTGAACAATGGGAACTTCAAATATCATAATGGAGTGGTACAAGATATCTCTTACTTTAGATGCTCATGCCCTCATATCTCAGTCCTGAGGTTCTGATATATCGTCATTTTTAACCATGGATCTGATACCATGTTAAGAGTTGACATGAGTGAGACAAGACAAGCAAATGGAAAAAAAAAACCTTAAACCATTGTCCTTACACCTTGTATTGATCTCAAGGTATAAATTTATAATGCATAAATTGAGTCATTATAGATCTAGATCTCATTGGCAACTCATTAATGAACCATGACAATACCTCTTAGAAAATAAGGTTTGCAACATGTCTATATGGTTTCAAACTCTCAAATTTTCTAGGTACTCACAATCTAATATTACCCCTTTAATCACAAATCTGAATAATTATACTATTAAATTTTATCTTCAATATAAAATTGTTGAATTGAGTTTTTTGAAAACACACCAATTCATGTGGAGAAGTGAAAAATTGTTATGTCTAAACATTCTTTTTAGGAGACCAATTACTATGTCGGAAGCCCAAATGTTGATTGACTTCCAAACTTAAATCCTAATATCTAATAATTGATACTTATTCGGATAGCCATTAGCTGAATCATAAGTGTAGCTTCATCATTCATTGGGGTATGTGATTTAATTTGGATGACTCGTCCTTCACTAGTTCATCTCATGTAACTCCTCTATTATATTTTAATACATTGGGACCTAGCATCAAAACCTAGGTTTGCATCGATACTTCAGTATGTAACACTCTTATGTTCTTGTGGAGGGTTTCCAGGGTTAAGGAGCACCGGCCACAATAAGGCTTATAATTTTTTATGTCTCATCCAAGTCATTCAAAAGGAGTCGTCTTCTCAACCTGTCTTACCAACCTTGTTCCGTGTCACTTTATCCAAAGCCACCACCTCCTTCTTAGGAATTATATGTTTTCTTTTCATACGGGATTTCATTTGGAGATTCTTAGTCTCCTCGGTGAGGATAGAATGGGAAGCTCTTCTTTTTCAATGCCTTCTCTGTGTCACTTTTATTCTTCTTGTAATACAAGACAGCTATGGTACAAAAAGGAAAACAAAAAATGTAAAGAGAAAACTTTGATCTCGAAGGTTGTAATCCTTTGTGGAATATTAACGCGTACTCTGCATTCACCTTTTCAGTTTATGACATTGTGAAGTAAGGTGTTCTTTTATGCTTTATATGGGCAACACTAGTTAAATTTTATAAGAAGTGTGGGCTTAATGTCATGATCTCAATACATGACACACAGTGTGTGTATTGTGTTATGTTTTGAAGTTGTCATCTAGATGATACATGGATAGCATCTTGGAAAAATGATCATGCAGATGGTGTAATATGGGAACAAGTCAACAGTGGCATTCCAAGTGGGCATTCTGGAAAAATTTGTACAATTCTAGGAGATTTGCTAGTTCTCTTTGGAGGTATAAATGATAACTGGATATGCCAAAATACACATGAACAAAGACAAGTCATGTATGATGAAAAATCAAATGGATGAATATCATGGAAGTTGTTAGAAGTCGTTGCTCCACTGACATATCGAGGACCACTTGTAGGTTGTTTTGCTGGAAATAATAGAATTGTGTTTTATGGTGCCATTGGACCAAATGGTAGATTAAATGGCACCTTGGTGTTGTATCCTACTGAAGATCAAAAACCATGTTGGCACGAAATTGAATTCTCCTGTCAACACCTACTCATTCAAGTCACGGACTTACAAGGATTGGTGGATATTACATTATCTTCTTTGGAGGCAGAGAAATCCATTATGAATATATAAATCATGTTTGGATGTTTGATATGGAAATTTGTTTCCTAGAGTGGACTGAACTTTGTCATCATGAACCTAATCCACCAAATGGAGTACGAGAACCTTGCTCGATTCATTCTTCTACTTCCATATTTGAAGGAAGTACTTGTTTATGTAGGTGAAGATACACGTAGATGCATGAAAGATGATGTATAGATACTTGATCCAACTGCAGGGAATTGCGTTGACACTCAAACATCTTCTAGCCTAGATATAATAGTTCCCGAAAACACACCAAAAAAACCAGCGACTCATAATATGTGGAAGAAACTCAAGAAGAAGGAATCCCACCCAAAGAAATATCATTCCATGGAGCATGTGCTATTGATTGTGGGCGTTCGATACTTATTTCTGGGGGATGGTTGATGGTAAACTCAACAAGTTGCAGCTTTTGGACTAGGCTTTGATGTTGAGCTCTATCTATTGGAGCTAGTTTCTTATCAGAACTTTCCACGAATGTTGTCTAACTATATGTATGTATTGGAGATGTTAATTCCTATTTTTATTATGCTTAATATGTAATATTCCTCATCATAGAATGTATTGGAGATGTTAATTCTTACTTGTCTTACTTGTATTATGCTTAATATGTGATATTCCTCATCATAGAATGTATTGGTTAATGCAATCTCTAAGTGAGTTGTTTGATTAGGAGATGCTTAATATGTGATATTCCTCATCATAGAATGTATTGGTTAATACAATCTCTAAGTGAGTTGTTTGATTAGAAGATTGTTAATTAATTCAACAGGAAATGGCGAAAGGACTTCCTATTCACTTGAAGATCATGATCTACTCGTTATTTCCTTTCGCGTAGAAGTTCATCTCCAACCTTTGGAAGGACATACCTCATAAGGAAAAGAAGAAAATTGTGGACCAGCTTAGATCCATCTAACACCGGATCTATCATGCACCGAGAGGATCAAATCACTCGAGGTGAAACCCTTTTTTTTGGAGTGTAGAACTTGAGGAAATGTTTGGACCTCAAGGGATTTGATCCTCTCGGTGCATGATAAGATGGTTTCAGTTGAGGGAAAAAATGTCACATTTCTAAATTATCATTATTATGTATATGTTTGAGATTAACTTCAAAATTCACATTATGTTTTCTTTACTTGGCATGAGAATTTCATTTTCTTCTTTAATTTAGTCTATGTTGCTTTCCTGGAATGGTTTGTACGTATGTGTTTGGATGCTTTGAGTGGTTTGTGTGTGTTTATGTGTTTGGATTTAGATGGTAATATTTGTAACTGTTACATGGTAATGTTTGTGAATGTTACAGTTGTTGTGTTATATTTTTATATGTCTATGTAATTTTATATTAGTAATTAGTTGGTGATGAAGAAGGGAGACAACGTTGTCAATAGTTTGCAAGAAAATTGATACTACACATCTATTTCATTTAATTTTAGGTATCACAACTTCACAACTTCACAACTAACTATTTATTAATAGTGTCCCTACAAGTATTACTAGATATATCTTGAAGTGTAGTTTTAATAATTTACTACATCAAAACTACTCTTGAAATAATTTGTTTCTTTGCTAATGTTTGAAATAATGTATTTCCTTCCTCTTGAAATAATTTGAAACAAGTTATTTCCTTCAAGAATATTTTGATGATTTTTTGTATCTATAGTCTATTTTGCAAAGTCAATAATAATGATTTTTTTTTTTTAATTTTATTAAATGAGCGGCCAAATTTATAAAATATTTACATTATTTGTTTCTCTAAACAATTATCACATCTCCTTGAATATTTTGATTAGTTTTGAATGTTTATAAATATATTTTTTCCTCTTATAAATATTTTGAATACATTGTTGAATGCAATTATCTATTAGAATTTTGAATATATGTAATTGTATATTAGTTTTTAGTTGGTGATGAAGAGAGATGACCTTGTCAAGGATTAATTTTCACTTTGTAGGAGCATTGGTTTCGTACATCTATTCCATTTTAATTCTAGGTATCACAACTTTTTACACCTAATTAATTCTTAATAGTGTCCATCTAGGTATTACTAAATATATCTTGAAAAATATATTTTGTTATAATCTATAGCATCAAGATTAATAACATCTAATGCAAGAAATCAAATACAATCAGAAAAGAACGTCTACACTGAAATCAATGCATCTAATGCAATCTATCAAATAAGATTATAAATCCACATCTACAATGAAATCAATGCATCTAGTGCAAGCAATCAAATATGATTACAAATAAACATCTACATTGAAATCAATGCATCTAGTGCAAGCAATCAAATATAATTAGAAATCAACATCTACACTGAAATCAATGTATCTAGTGCAAGAAATCAAATAGGATTAGAAATCATCATCTACATTTAAATCAATGCATCTAGTGCAAGAAATCTTCTTCCCACTCTCCCCCTTCAATCTAATCTTGAAAAATATTTCTAATAATTTATAGCCTCAATATTAATTCAACATCTAATCATCCAATGCAAGCAATCAAATAGGATTAGAAAAAAAAAAATCTACACTGAAATCTATGCATCCAATGCAAGCAATCAAATAAGATTAGAAATCAACATCTACATTAAAATCAATGCAACTAGTGCAAGTAATCAAATATAATTAAAATTAAACATCTACACTGAAAACAATGAATCTAGTGCAAGCAATCAAATATACTTACATCTATACTCAGATCAATGCATCTAGTGCAAGCAATCAAATATGATTAGAAATCATCATCTACACTGAAATCAATGCATCTAGTGCAATAAATCTTCTTCCCTTTGTCCCCCCTCCATCTATATCTATATCTCGCCCCATTTCTCCTTCTTTATATCTCTATTTCACCCCCCCTCAAACACATGCTATCTATCTCTATATCTATTTATCTATCCCTCCCTCTTTCTATCTCTCTCTCTCCTTCCCTCTCTTCACCTCCAATTTATATCTCTATCTCCCTCTACCTCTCCTTTGTCTCTCAATATCACCCCTGAAACATACACACTCTTTCTCCATATTTATCTATCTCTCCCTCCCTCTCCCTCTCTCTTCCCCTTCTCTCCCTCTCTCCCCTTTTTATCTCTCTTCCATCCTGCTCTCCTCTCATCTCCCCCTCTCTCTCTCTATCCCTAATCAGTCCCTCTATATCTCTCTCCACCTTTATCTATCTATGTATTTCTTCTTATCTCCCTCTCTCTCCCCCTCCAAATCTATGTTTGTCTCCCTCCCTCTATCATTCTCTCTCATGTCTTGTCTCTCTTACTTCCTCTCTCTCCCTTTCTCCCCCCGCCCTCCCCTATCTCCCCACCCCCTCCTCGTCTCCACCGTCTCTCTCTCTCTCTTCGCTCTCCAACTATGTCTCCCTCCCTCTCTTCTTCTCTCTCATTCTCTCCCCCTTCCTTCCATCTCTCCTTCTTTGTCTCTCTATCTGACCCAAAAACATACACTCTCTCTTCATCTCCCTTATCACTCCCTCTCTCTCTCCACTTTTCTCTCTCTATGTATTTCTTCTTCACTCCCTCCCTCTCTCTCTCCACTTTTCTCTCTCTATGTATTTCTTCTTCACTCCCTCCCTCTCTCTCTCCACTTTTCTCTCTCTATGTATTTCTTCTTCACTCCCTCCCTCTCCCTCCAACTCCATATCTCTCTTCATCCCTCTCTCTCCCTTCCTCTCTCATCCTCTCTCTCAAGCCCTCTGGTCCTTCCCCTCTCTCCCTTTCTTTGCTACTTCTCTCTCTCCCCCCATTTCTCTCTCTCTCACTCTCGTGTTGCACTCCAACCTTGTCACTATCTCCCTCCCTCTCTCCTCTCTCCTCTCTCTCCCACTCACTCCCCCCTCCATCTTTGTGTCTCCCTCTCTCTCTTAATCTTCTCTCTCACTCATCTCTTTCTCCCTCTCTCTTCACTCCTCATCTCCCCTCTTTCATTTTAACTCAATCGCTCCCTTGTCACTCCCTCTATCTCTCCACCTCTATCACTCTGTCTTTGTTCTTCCCTCCACACACACACACACACACACACACACACATATATATAACAAATTGAATATTATATTATATTTAATATTGCATTAATCCAAAGTTATTAAATTTAATAATATTAATATTATATTTAATATAATTATTAATTAATATTTTAATATCAATATTAGTTTTAATGATGTTTTTTTCATGGCATAATAACAAAATTTATAATAAAACTGCATCAAATTAATATTTTCAAATATTACAATTTTGATGTGGAAATATTTATGTTTTTAAAGATTTTACTATATCCATAGAATATGGCTTTCTTTTTAAAGATTTGTTTTACAAAAATTTAATTAAAAGAAATGTTAAAAGATTTTGGAACTGTATTTTGATTGTTTGTGTTGAAGTAACATTTTTCCTTTGATTTAAGAAATGGTATTAGCTTTAGTAAACAGTAAAAATGTTTAAAATTTTACATAATTTGGAAATTTAATGTGGTAAAAAGAATTGTTAGAGGTAAATTTATGATCCATTCAAATCAGCAACTATTAAAAGGAAATTAGACTACCTTTGAGAAATTAGTCTGTTAGACTACATCTCGTGGAAATGGTGAATCCCAAAAAATGATGTCAAATAAATAGTTATATTTTAATAATTAATCTTAGCCCATTAATAAGATTAAAAATGTATATATAGTCTAAATATTCAAGTTATATATATAATTTAAGATTCAAGCTAATGTTTTGGCAGAGATTAGCTAAAAATATTTGTATTATTGTTTGAGAGCATGACATACTTATACATCATAGTTATTATGGGTTATAGAAAATGTCTCTTTGTCAAAGTTTTCTTCTTCCTTATTCCTTCCAGTATTACACTTCATAGTCATTCTGGGTTGTAGAATATGCCTCTAGGTCAAAGTTGTCTTCTTCCTTACTCATTCCAGTAACAGAAAAGGCCACGGATTTCACAGTGAATTGCCATGTTGTGACATAGGGTGGGTTCTCTCACTCGACCAATCAATATGGTTCCCCTCTTTCATTTTGATGCCTTCCAATAGCACACACTAATGCTACCATTATTTTTATCTTGAAGCAAATGTCCAACAGATTAGTTTGTTTGTTGAAAATACAAAGATATTGGCACTGCCGTTATTTTTTTCTTGAAGCAAATGTCCAACAGATTAGTTTGTTTGTTGATAATATAAAGATATTGGCTGGCAGTGAGCAAGAAGTTATCGATCATTATCTAAGGAGAACCAAAATGATGTGAAAACTAACAAAGAGTTTGTGACAAGGAAGTTAAAATAGCGAAGAGAGTGTATTAGCAATTGGTGTGGGCACTGGCAGGATGTTCTAATTTCTTCATCGAGTTTACTCCTATTTTCTGCATTTTCAACCTCCAGCTCCATCGCCCATAGGGTAAGATAACATTCGCCGTGATATTCACAGCCAGCGAAGGATATGTGTTAGCCTCGATTACTTTGGCCTACTTTCTAAGTATTTATATGCATAGTAAAATTAAAATAGAATTAAAATAAGAAAATAATTTTTTATATTTATTTTTCTATGTAAAACAACACCATGAAAATTTCAGAAAATCAGATGAAGATCATGTTGTAATACTGAATTAAATACATTCAATGTTCCTAGATAACTTGCAAGTACAATGATGAGCCATATATCTAACCGGTGTTCCTAGATAACTGGCAAGTACAATGATGAGCCACATATCTCAGTTGATGGAAGTACATCAATAAGGTGGGTAATAGTTCATTCATTACAAACATGAAATTAATTTAGTAGTCTAAAGTAATTACGTTGTAAAACATCTTTCTTTGAAAACAACTCCCACTTGTATCATTGTGCATAATTGATTTTGATGTTAGACGATTGAAATATATAGTTTCTACCTTCGGATTAAATATGATTATTAATAAGTTACGGTTATTAATCAGTTACAGAAATAATTGAATAGATGTCTGTTGTATTTTTCATTGCCACTGAATATTCTTCCAATGATGTGCAAACGCTACGAGAGACCTCGTACGGCAGAGGAAACGTGAGTACCTTTAGCAGCGCATGCCATTGACTACTCGCGTGGTCACTCGTCCTTGTCTTTAGGAGATCCATTTCCACTGCGAGAAAATAGAAACATCGACCAGGATCAACCATGACGAAAGAACTGGGGGGGGGTTCTTTGATCAACCATCATCAGCAATGACGATACAACCAGTGGGCTCTTCTCTTGGTTTCTTTGACTCCAGTGCCACTGACTACTCATAAATTATTTAAATAAATACACGCCTAGATAGCGAAACGTAAGCAATGTTGCAAAATGCAGTCCTTGTTTGTAGAATCTTCGGAGTTCTTGTGTTCGATAATGGAGGAGGACTGGCCTTCAGTCTTGACGCAAAATAATGATTTAGAGGAACATGGTCTGCTTTCGGTATTGATGGAAAATAATGATTCAGAGCCTCCACAAGAAATCCCTGAGCCTGCGGAAAAGCGAGAAGAGGAACACAAAGAGTCAGCATAGGGGAATCGTTACAGTAAACATTACAGAGGTGTATGCTATTGTCCATGGGGAAATTCACCACCGAAATCAGGGATTCGAGGGTGAGGAGATGGCTGGGGACGTTTGATACGGAGAAAGAAGCCGCCTTGGTTTATGACATGGCGGCTTTCAAAATGAGGGGAAACCGCGCCTCCTTGAATTTTTTGGTTGATGTCATCACCGCAGCCTTAGCGCAGGGCAAGCATGATTCCAGGTTTCGTTTGCCTTATGATAAAAAAATCTCATCGCCGACTGAATGGGAAGAATTTTATGCTAACGATCGAATTGGAGGAGCAGTCGCCTTTGAAGTGGCAGAGTCATAATTTGGACATAGAGCAGATTGAGAAACGCGCAGGGTGGGATGATGGGAAAATCTACAACAGCGTCGCATCTGAAGTGTTGGAGCTACAGGACCTGGGCGTTGACTACTTAGATAAACTTCTTTTATTAAGTTGCTCATCATAATCATCCTCTATTGTTGTTGCTACACATGATGAAGAGTTTGTCTGTTGGTGATTTCGATATCCATATACTTCTTCCCTGTATGGGGAATTTTTCTATGTAGTGGCATTTTCTAATTCTTTCACTGTAACTATGCACTATTAAATTTTTTTAACTATAATAGAATTGTATATAGGATATGTACTCTCCATTAATTTTTTTAACCAGAACAGAATTTATGGAAAATCCTAAGTAATTGTAATTGTTATAGAATGTATGTTATTTTTTGTTGTTGTGGTTAGGCACCGTATGTTTGTGAAATCAATTTCTGTGAATGAGAGCGTAGAACAGAGAGGAAAAATTTCTTGAAGAAGAGCAGAGAGGGAAAGATCCTGAGGCATAAGTGTTTCTGGCCATTCAAATTGTTGAACCAAACCTTCCAAGACAATCTCCATTCCTATTTTGGTTGGATGGATGAGGTGAGGGAGATCTAGGTTCATTTGTAATTCGATTTGATTTCTTAATATCAATTGCAATTGCCATATCTAATTCCCTCATTTTTGTTTTGATAACCTCACAAACTTTATGGGTTAATGATGTTTTTTTGTGTATTTATTTTTGGTTTGAAGCTTTTATTGGACTATATAGAAATTACTTCTGGGAAAAAGAGGCAGCTAGAGTAGAGAGGGAAAAAAATTTGAAGAGCAGAGAGGAAAGGATCTCGAGGCAAAGTTATTGTTGGGTCGTTCGATCGTTGAAATAAGCAGGCCAAAACAATCTCCATTCCTCTTTTGGTTGGATGGATGAGGGGAGGGAGATCTGGGTCCGTTTGCGATTTGATTTGATTTCTTAATATCAACAGCAATGCCCTATCTAATTCTCTCTCTTTTATTTTAATACCTTCCCTCCTTTTTTATTTTAATACCTTTGTAGACTTTCTAGGTTAATGATGTTTTTTGGTTTATTTATTTTATGTTTGAAGCTTTTCTTCGATTATGTAGAATTTCATAACTATTTTTGGTTTATTTATTTTATGTTTGAAGTTTTTCTTCGATTATGTAGAATTTCATAACTCTAAGTGTCGATGGCAGAATAATATTCTCCAAGGTATATTGTAGCTCCTTCCCACTACATCATTTTTCTTTTTTTCAGATTTGATTTCTTTCAATTAATAGTAATTCATGAATTTATTTGATTCATTAAAGTGATTCATTAATTTATTTGACAGTGTTTTGCTTGTTTATTTCTTTTGGCTTAGAGAGCATCTTCTAACATATATAGATTTAGCAAAGTGTGCATCACTGTTGTAGAACAATATTCTTAAGGTACCTTACTCTTCTTTATCAATATCTTTTTGCTTGGGTTGTTACAATTCATAACATTTATGATATCAATTTGTTTTGTAGATTTAAAAATTTACAATTAAAAATAAAATTACAGAAGCTATTTTGAATTTATTGCTAAATAATTATAAAATAGTGATAAGTATTAGGTTAGCAAGTGATTCGTCACCAAACTTAATCATAATGAAAGCCTTAAGAGTCTAGGGAAACAAATAGTTCAACCTTTAGCAGCGCGTGCCATTGACTACTCGAGTGGTCACTCGTCCCTGTCTTTGGGAGATCCATTTCCACTGCGAGAATATAGAAACATCGGCCATGATCAACCATGACAAAAGAACTGGGGGGTTCTTTGACCGACCATCATCAACAATGACGATACAACTAGTGGGCTCTTCTCTTGGTTTCTTTGACTCCAGTGCCACTGACTACTCGTAAATTATTTAAATAAATACACGCTTGGACAACGAAACGTAAGCAATGTTGCAAAATGCAATCCTTGTTTGTAGAATCTTCGGAGTTTCTTGTGTTCGATAATGGAGGAGGACTGGCCTTCAGTCTTGACGCAAAATAATGATTCAGAGCCTCCGCAAGAAATCCCTGAGCCTGCGGAAAAGCGAGAAGAGGAACATAAAGAGTCAGCATAGGGGAAATGTTACAGTAAACATTACAGAGGTGTATGCCGCTGTCCATGGGGAAATTCGCCACCGAAATCAGGGATTCGAGGGTGAGGAGATGGCTGGGGACGTTTGATACGGAGAAAGAAGTCGCCTTGGTTTATGACATGGCGGCTTTCAAAATGAGGGGAAATCGCGCCTCCTTGAATTTTTTGGTTGATGTCGTCACCGCAGCCTTAGCGCAGGGCAAGCACGATTCCAGGTTTCGTTTGCCTTATGATGAAAAATCTCGTCGCCGACTGAATGGGAAGAAGTTTATGCTGATGATCGAATTGGAGGCACAGCCACCTTTGAAGTGGCGGAGTCATAATTTGGACAAAGAGCGGATTGAGAAACGCGCGGGGCGGGATGATGGGAAAATCTACAACAGTGTCACATCTGAAGTGTTGGAGCTACAGGACCTGGGCGTTGACTACTTAGAGAAACTTATTTTATTAAGTTTCTCATCATAATCATCCTCTGTTGTTGCTGCACATGATGAAGAGTTTGGTGATTTCCATATCCATATACTTCTTCCCTATATGGGGGATTTTTCTATGTATTGGCATTTTCTAATTCTTTCACTGTAACTATGCACTGTTAAATTTTTTTAACTAGAATAGAATTGTATATAGGATCTGTAATCTCCATTAATTTTTTTAACCAGAACAGAATTTACGGAAAATCCTAAGTAATTGTAATTGTTATAGAATGTATGTTATTGTTTATTGTTGTGGTTAGGCACTGTATGTTTGTGAAATCAATGTCTCTGAATAAGAGCGTAAAACAAAGGAAAATTTTCTTGAAGAAGAGCAGAGAGAGAAAGAACCCGAGGCATAAGTGTTTATGGCCATTCAAATTGTTGAACCAAACCTTCCAAGACAATCTCCATTCAATCTCCATTCCTCTTTTGGTTAGATGGATGGGGTGAGGGAGATCTAGGTTCGTTTGTAATTCGATTTGATTTCTTAATATCAATTGCAATTGCCATATCTAATTCCCTCATTTTTGTTTCGATAACCTTGCAAACTTTATTTGCAATTGCCATATCTAATTCCCTCATTTTTGTTTCGATAACCTCGCAAACTTTATGGGTTAATGGTGTTTTTTTGTGTATTTATTTGTGGTTTGAAGCTTTTCTTGGACTATATAGAAATTACTTATGGGAAAAAGAGGCAGCTAGAGTAGAGAGGAAAAAAAATTTGAAGAGCAGAGAGGAAAGGATCTCGAGGCAAAGTTATTGTTGGGTCGTTCGATCGCTGAAATAAGCAGGCCAAAACAATCTCCATTCCAATCTCCATTCCTCTTTTGGTTGGATGGATGAGGGGAGGGAGAACTGGGTCCATTTGCGATTTGATTAGGTGTTTTTTGGTTTATTTATTTTATGTTTGAAGCTTTTCTTCGATTATGTAGAATTTCATAACTCTTTTTGGTTTACTTATTTTATGTTTGAAGCTTTTCTTTGATTATGTAGAGTTTCATAACTCTAAGTGTCGATGGTGGAATAATATTCTCCAAGGTATATTGTAGCTCCTTCCCACTACATCATTGTGCTTTTTTTCAGATTTGACTTCTTCCAATTAATAGTAATTCATCAATTTATTTGATTCATTAAAGTGATTCATTAATTTATTTGACGGTGTTTTGCTTGTTTATTTCTTTTGGCTTCGAGAGCATCTTCTAACATATATAGATTTAGCAAAGTGTGCATCACTGTTGTGGAGCAATATTCTTAAGGTACCTTACTCTTCCTTATCAATATCTTTTTGTTTGGGTTGTTACAATTCATAACATTTATGATATCAATTTGTTTTGTAGATTTAAAAATTTACAATTAAAAATAAAAGTACAGAAGCTATTTTGAATTTATTGCTAAATAATTATAAAATAGTGATAAGTATTAGGTTAGCAAGTGATTCTTCACCAAACTTAATCATAATGAAAGCCTTAAGAGTCTAGGGAAACAAATAGTTCAACGTGTTTCATTTTAATGTGTTTATATAATCTTGAAGTTAAAAAAATGAGCCCAACGATTCGTTTGATTCTAAACCGACATATTGCTTCTTGGATATCCTAAAGTAAAATCTATTCACTTAAAATGGAGCTGGGTTTCTGAGAATTATATGTGCAACGGGAGCAAGGCTTACTAGAGAAATACGTAGGACGGTAGCTGAGTGTTTCATTTTAACGTGTTTCTATAATCTTGAAATTAAAAAAATGAGCCCAACGATTCATTTGATTCTAAACTCAGATATTTCTTCATGGATATCGGGAGCAGGGCTTACACCAGATACGCAGGACGGGAGCTGAGTGGAGCTGAAATTACTACCCTTGTACTTCTTCTTACTCCTCTTGAAGTCAAATTTTCCACTAAATTATGGAATAGTCCTAAAAGGTGACTGTTTAATAGTTTTCAATTACCATATTATTTTAGTAAATGTAATTATTTATATCAGAATTTTGGTACTTTTTCACTAAATTATGGAATAGCCTTAAAAGGTGACTGTTTAATAGTTTTCAATTACCATATGTAATTATTTATATCAGAATTTTGGTATGATTCATTTTGCCTAATCTTTTCATTTTTATTTCTGGATTTTTGGATTTGTTCAATGTGTTGGTTTATTTAAATGATGTAATTAGTTTTTTTTTAAATTTATTAAAAATGAAAAATTTATAATTACTCAAGAGGAAAAATGATCAAATTATTGATTCATGTGAGAGTCACCAAGTTAGTGTTCGACTCGTTGGTTTATGCGTTGGTTTATTTAAATGATGTAATTGATTACTCAAGAGGAAAAATGATCAAATTATTGATTCATTTTAAATGATGTAATTGATTACTCAAGAGGAAAAATGATCAAATTATTGATTCATGTGAGTAACGTTACTTATAAGTTAAATATTCAATTAAATCACATAAAACTCTGCACACTATACTCTATAAGCTATCTATACTAACTAGGTTATAAAAAAACTAATTTCTTTACCCAAAAATTCTCCAAACCTATAATTTTTTTTAAATAAAATAATTCATATTTTAAGTTAAATATTCAATTAAATCACATAACATATTACATATTTTTTCCTCTATACTACTCTTTCCTATGTCACTGCTTTACAGTGTTTCCTTTGCAACATATGGTGCAATTGCTAGTAGTATGTATCTTCAAAGATCAAGTGGAAGTATAGCTCAATGTGGATGATTATGATAAAACTCAAAAGATTTCATAATGGATACTATTTTTTCCTATGTTACTGCTTTACAGTGTTTCCTTTGCAACATATGGTGCAATTGCTAATTGTATGTATCTTCAAGGATCAAGTGGAAGTATAGCTCAATATGGATGATTCTGAATTAACTCAAAAGATTTCAAAATGGATAAAAATGTTAATGAAAATTTCAAGAAACAAATTATAAAGACAAATATTAATTAAAGGAGAGTTTTGGAGATGCTTAATATGTGATATTTCCCATCAAATTGTATTGAGAAATGTCATCTTTACATGAGTTGATTAGTTGGGAGATTCTTAGTTAGTTCCTAATTTTAAGTGTGGTTGAGATATTTTCTCAACTATCTAAATTGTGCCTATGATAATATATCTTAAAGTCTAGCTTCTTGTATAAATATACCAGCCTAGATCAATCTTAACTCCCGATCAAATCTCTAAAGCTGCAAACCTCTTTTTTGAGTGAAAAACTTGAGGAAAGGTTTGCAGCTCGAAAGATTTAATCCCTCTCGGAGTTTGATAGATCCGGAGTTAAGATGGATCTAGGTTGATTTTTTACACATTTAGAAATAGATTCTTGAAATCACTTTGTTTCAAAGCCGGGTTTCACGAAAGGCATATATTAAATCATTCTAATTTGGTGGTAAGAGTGATTCATTACACATGATTGCATCCATGGAGTCAAAGTAGATGAAAAGGTAAAAACAAGAAGGTAGAAAGAAAAAAAAAATGCAGGAGCAAACAAATCATTTCCCAAAAATATTATTTCCCACTCCACACAACCCCTGAAATCAAATATTTTTTCACTATTCACAGTGTCACGGAGATGCTAGAGATGCTTCCTCACAAATACAATTTTGACATTTTATTTGTGTTAAATTTATATATTTAGGGAGAGAAGTGATTTTTCATTAGGGCCGACATTAGAACAATTAGATTAAATTTTAAATATTAAATGTTAAACATTACTTTTACATTTAGGTGTTTACCTGAGATAGTCAATGCATGTAGTGTACTCTAATACACTTTTAATATTAATATTAGGGTATATGGCCCTTAGGTTTCACCTAAATAAACATATTTTCTGAGTGTTAGTAAATATAAAGAAGAGAATGGAGTAAATATTAAAAAAATATATATATATATATATATAGATAGATATAGATATATATTACCATACTTCTTGTTTATTTATATTTATATTTCTTTACCATGGTATTTGGCCTATAAGATTGGTATATACTTTTTTTATATTTATTTATTTACCATATCTCTTTTATAAATAGAGTATTTGGCCCATAGTATTTAGCCTATGGTATTAATAATAATTTGTTCCATGATATTTGGTCTATAAGCTTCACTTAAATAAAACCTCACCTAAATTTTTTAGTAAATATAAAAAAAGTTTTATTTTTTATGTACCATACCTTTTGTTTATTTATTTATTTTGTTTACATTACATTTCTTACCTTATATTTCTCACATTACATCTATAATCAGACACTTCAAATGTTTACATTATATTTCTTACATTACATCTTATGGATTTTAAAGCACCTCTAGACACAATAAAAAACACAATGAAATTATATGTGATAATATAATAAAAATATATATAATAGTGTGAAGTGTCTATTGCCATGCAATCACTGAATGATATATTGGTTTGTTAGATGCGGTGTCCTTTTGTACATATATTTCAAAGCTTCCACACCTACTTCAAGTTTCAGTGCTTTCAAGCTAAGATGGGCGTCTAGACCTGATTGAAACTGTGTAAAGGTTGTTTAAGATTTTCATCCAGGCCATCAATGCATTTTATAATAAATCATAAATCATGTATTGATTTGTTGATATGGTGTTGATAAATCATGTATTGATTTGTTGATCTGGGATGGTGGTATGGTTATACATGTTGTTCCTTAATTAATTGCTCTCATCCCATGCATGGCAATTTATCCCACGTGGCCTTTTTGGAAAATTTATAGTAATTCATTTACATGTGTTGTTTTTTGTAATTACTTTTCACAAAAGAAAATTAGAGGTAAAAAGAGTAACATAATTGAAATCGTAATTACTTTTCACAAAAGAAAATTAAAGGTAAAAAGAGTAATATAATTGAAATCTCTTGTATATGTCTGCTTCATGTAGTATGAAGAACATTTTCAGGATATAGCCATGTTTTTTCTTTGATCTTTGAGTGCTTGAAGCTGACTAGAGCTTCATGTTAAAGATGAGTTGTGTTAGATGTTTTCAGAAGAGAGTACTTAAATTGTTGGCATCTTGTATTTTAGTCCTTGTCATTCACTGACCATTCTGCTATTAATGTGTTTGTAGATTAAAAGATGGAAAGGGCAGAGGGAAAATGGAACTGTTCCTGGACCTCTGTAATACAGTTGTAGTTCATTTTGAGTCTTGGACAATGAAATTTATCTGCTCCGCATCAATTTTGCATGGGAAATGAAGCTTTTATTTGAGGGCCCTTAAGAAGCCTCGGAATTTTTTTTCTCAAGTTAATATTGATTTGAGAGGTAGTCTTTCTGCATTTGATCCCTGGGATAACATTAAAACATCTCAGAGAATAGGAGATGGGATATTGTATGCATTGATCAGTCCATTTGACCATATTGGCTATATGTGTAAACAAATGACACAATCCCAATTTATACAAACATGTTATTGCTTGTGAAATATTTCAATAATAGGATGAATTTGTCATCAGGCATGACAATTGCTTGACTGCCAAAACCTTTATCACAAGTGATATACGTACTGATGAATGAAATGGTTACGTGCTTCTATTTTAACTTGCAGGGGTCTGCTGTATTTATAGCTGGCCCCGTTTTTTTAGTACTTGCATGGTTGTCCTTCAATATTTATCTGCTCTGTTTGCCATTTATAATACTACTCCCAACAAGCGATGACTACAACAAATCTATAGAAATAATTCAATGTAAGCCGTTAAAGGTAAAGCAGTGTATTTTTAATCATATTCAAAATTCTTTAGATCGAGTATGTGATCCCTGCATGTTCACATAGATTCTTAGACAATGAAATTTCTCTGCTACGGCATCAATTTGGCATGAAAGTGAAGCTCTTATTTGAGAATCATAGAGGAGCTCCAGAAATATTTTCCCAGTTAAAACTGATATAAAAGGTGATCTATTTGCATTTGATCTCTGGGATAACATTACGAGATCAAACCTAAGATTTCGATCTAGATTTTTTTTTTCCTTCAAGTTATGCCATGTGCATCGAAGTGAGATGTGTGGCTCGTCAGATTTATGACCAAACACTGACGAACTTTGAACATCCAGTTCGTCGCACTTGCAACAACTTGATGATGTTTGCAAATGGACAAAATATGCTCTATTCATCGGAATTGCGACATAAAATTCGTAAAACTTGCGACCCAAGTTCGTTCGGCAACCTTGTAACATCTGTATCATCACACTTGCAAGGACATTATGTTTTTGTAAAGGGGCAAAATATGCCCTATTCATATGAAAAATTCTAACCCAGAATCCTATCGCAGCAACTGGAAATTATTTTCCTAATTGTTAATTTAATTTAACAATTTATTTGTTTGCTACGGAAAACACTGAATAAATCAAACTGCAATCTACAGAAATAAAACTGCAGAAGAATAAAAGTTGGAAGAAATGTTATCACACACACATAAAATTAACACAATTATTTTTGGACAGAAGTCCCTAGAAAAACCTAACTTGAAAAAATTGATGCACCAGTGAAGGTTTTATTATTATGCAGCAATGAAATAATCTAAATACAACTAGATGCAGAAATACTGGAAATCCTACAAAGAAAAAAAATTGGCAAAAAATCTAATGACAAATTTTCCACACCCGACAGGAAATCTCCTTACAGAGTTTTCCTTCAAAAATACGGACCTATCACCCTCTGTGTAAGCCTTTGCGCTACTCTGTGTATCTGGTTGGACGTCTAGCCTCATACTGATCTTTGATGAAGTCTTTCTGCATTCTACTGACTGAAAAGATGCTTCTCCGACACTCTTGGACATTAGGATAATTTTGAAGTCTAAAATGAGTCTCCTAAGGAAATTATAAAATAATAGTGGAAATAATAAAATAAGATTTGGTTACATCATCAAATTTATTAAAAATAAATAAATAAAAAATAAAAACTATTTTTCAACTCGTATTTTGAACTTATTTCCCCAAAGTTTTACTCAAATTTCGAGCAAGAATACTCATTGGATGCAAAATTTAATTCCTCATCCAAGGAGTACCCATGTTGCATACTTTTGATGGACTCTGCTACACGAAAAATGAGAAATACATGAAAAACATTATTGCAATCACATTTTTTCATGTATTTCTCAATTTTCGTGTAACAAGGTCTATCAAAAGTATGCAACATGGGTACTCTTTGGATGAGGAATTAAATTTTGCATCCAACAAGTACTCCTGCTCGAAATTTGAGTAAACCCTAAGAGAGATAAGTTGAAAATAAGAATTGAAAAAAAAGTTTTATTATTTTATTATTTTTTAATCTTTTTATCTTTTACTCCAAAAATGGTGAATCATCCCCCATGCCTGACATCATCATCTTGGATACTATTAGTTCTCATAAAGTTTATTTTAGTTGTACATTTTTCTTATGAGACCCATTTTAGACCTCAAAATTCCCCTATTGCTCCTTCCCGACCTCTGGAACTAAAAACATCTCTTCTACTAAGCAAATCGACCTTGCCTCTAGAAACTACTATGTTGCCCCAATGTCAGACTCTCGGTGGCTCTTCTGCATCTCTGCAAATGCACTCGTTGGATATGGAATCCTCCTCCAGCCTCATTGTCTCTTCCCCTCTCTTACTGCTTCTGTTCTCCGGCAACTGATTGTTGCTACTCTGGAAACTGATCTGCCAATGAAATCGAACTCTTCAAGTGATTTCTCTGTCACAACATCGACCTCCTCTTATGTTCCATTGTTAGAGCACCAACGGCCAAGATTAAAACATAATCGATAGCTACGATCATCTTTGGATCGATCCCTGTGAGTTTTTAGACTATTCCTACGTTATCTCAATTAATATTGATTAATTACCATATTCCCTAATAAGTTTAGACTAAGGAAATATTTAAAAATCGGCTAATAATTTAATTAAGACACTTCTAAGCGCTATTTCAAGAAACGATTTTTGAGTTCTAGAGATCTCATGTATTCTATCTTCTCCACAAAGTTTCGTGGCTAGAACACATCCGATGCTACAAAAACTAACATTCTCTCTTAGCAAGGAATGTCCTCTAGTATTGTTGCACACCTGGTAGCAATACTCAATTTCTGCACCATCGCCTGTCACGTTGCTGATGTTTGGTTGCCGCTACCCACCAACCATTGCGCAACTCTGATATGCATTGCATTTGTGCTGCTACTCACTCTATTGAACTGTTGCCAACACTGCATTTGCACTGGAACTCTATTGTTGTTGCTACTGTAACTGAAAAACACCCAAAACTGGACCAATTGTGTTCAATATGATGTATCTATCACCCGAGTCCTTACTGCTACTAGTGTCTGCATTGTCACTGAGGAATTTGTGTTACTGCTAACTTTACACTGTGCCATATGCATTGCACTTCCCAGCATCCAACTGCTACTAGTCTTTGCAACTTTCACTCTGGCATCTGACTGCATCCGCTGCCACTGGTCCATCCTACGATTGAATATTGTGGGCCCCCGTAGCCATATACTTATCCAAGAGGTGGACACCTCAAGGATCTTTCCCATCTGTAGTGCTCTGGGGCTACAAAACCAAGTCACCCCACCTCACTCCTGGAGGTATACGAGTGAACATAGCGAATTCCTCCTCCAACATGGAGGAAACCCTATCGATCTCTGCAGAAGTTGCATGTTGGTCCTGTTTCTCCTCCTTGTCAGTTTTCCTGAGAGGACATTGGGTATTGTAGTGGCCTAGCTCACCACATTTGAAACACTTGACCTTTGACAGGTCCTTCTTCTACTCCCCATGTCCCTGACTAGGACCCTTAGATGTGAGAGCCAGATTCTCCTCCTCCTTCACTGTCTTTGATCCATTGTTGTTTCCACTAATGGAGATCTTTAGCAGAGTTCGTCTCAACTCCTCTTGTTGCAAATTGTCCCACATTCTATCCCAGTTTGGTAGCCTATATCTACCCAATATTCTTTGGACAAAGATCTGCCACTCCTCTGAAACATTATTGAGTGCCAATCGCACTAGCTCTGTGGGTTGAGGCGCTACCCCAACAATTGACAACTAGTCTCAGACATCCTAAATCCTGGTAAGGAAGGGGTCTATGCCTTCCCCTTTCTGCATCTGAATGAGTCTCAGCTTCTCCTCTAGGTACATCTTTGTTGCTCGGAAGTACCCTGGTATAATGTGGAGAGAGCATTTCACATCTGCTTGGCAGTATCTTTTCCAGCTATATGTGAAACAACATGATCCCGGACTCCATCTAGGATCAATTGTTTCGCTCGTGCCATCTTCTTCTTGTACTATTTTTGTTGATCTGCATCCTAAGGAACCACCACCACTGCATCAATATAGGCTTTCAAGGCATATTCATCTAGAAAAAAAAAGACATCCTTGCCATTTAGATTACGTAGTTGGAAGTTCCATCCAACCTATCATGACCTCTAAGCCCAACAGTGGCCATCTCTGAAAATGTCGAAAACTTTCTCTTCCTTTGTGCTCGACTGTTGCTCCACTACTCACACTCCCTCCTGGAATGTGTGGCTCTGCTAGTTGCTATTGTTGATCAGCAACTGGAAATTCGAACTTCCGAGACTAAAAGTTCCCTGAGAGAAATGTTCCCTCAGTGTGTTCTCTTCTTCCGCTAGACGCAAGTTCTGCTCTAGCAAACTGCTACAAAAACCCTATGCGTCTAGCTAGAGATCTACCCAACAAAAATTTTGAGTTGCTCCCTCTGCCTCTAGAATCACTTGATCTAGAGAGATCAAATTTTTTTGCCCCTCACTCAAAAAAATTGAGCCTCCTCAAGTAACTCAACCTTCTGGCAAAGTCACTGTGTTGCCCTTAGAAATTTCAATCTGTTGCCCACACGGGACAACGAAATTCCTATTTTGTCTATAAGCCCTTCGGCTGATCAACTGCACTCTGATACCATGTGAATATTCCTAAATTGGAATCATATTGCAGCAATAGGAAATTATTCTCTTAACCGCTAATTTAATTTAACAATTTATTTGTTGTTTGCACACTGTGATCTACACAAATAAAACTGCGGAAGAATAAATGTTGGAAGGAACACTAGCATAGATATAAAATTCACACAATTATTTTTGGACAAAAGTCCTTGGAAAAATTCAACTAGGGAAATTCAGTGCACCAGTGAGGGTTTTATTATTATGCAATTGTGAGAAAATTTGAGTACAACTAAATGTCGAAATACTGGAAATCCTACAAAGAAAACACTGTCAAAAATCTACAGAGGAATTTTCCTCACCGCACAGGCAATGCAGCACAAATTGTCTTAAAAAATACGGCCCTCTAACCCTCTGCATAGATGGTTGGACGTCTAGTCTCAGACTGATCTTTGATGAAGTCATTATCCCTTCTGCTGACTAGAAAGATGCTTCTCCGACACTCTGGGACTCCTTCCAGGCCTCTAGAACTGAAAATGACTCTTAGTACTCAGCGAATCGATCTTGCCTCTAGAGACAACTGTGCTTCCTCGGCGTCAGCCTCTATGGCTCTTTTGCCTCTTTGTAAATGCACTCGTTGGATTTGGAATGCTTCCTCCAGCCTCACTGTCTCTGCCCCTCTTTTACTACTTCAATCTCTCTGACTCTCTCTCCAACAACTAACTGCTGCTACTCTGAAAATCGATCTACCAATGAAAACAAACTCTTCAAGTGATTTCTCTGTCACCACATCGAACTCCTCTTATAATCCATTGTTGGAGCTCCAATGACCAAGATTATTGATGGCTAGTATCATCTCTAGATCGATATGTGTGAGTTTCTAGACTATTCTCACCTTATCTCAATTAATATTGATTAATTAACAATACTCCCTAAGTTTAGACTTGGGAAATATTTAAAAATTGGTTAATAATCTAATTGAGACACTTCTAGGCGAAATTTCCAAAAACGATTTTTGGGTTCTGTAGATCTCATGTATTCTAGCCTCTCCACAGTTCGTGGCTAGAACGCATTCGATGCTACAAAAACTAACAATTCATTGGCATTGCAATGTAACGTGCATCACACTTGCAACATGTTACCTACCAAAATGGGTAACCCCCTAAGAAAAGAAAAAAGATAAATAAAATAAAAATAAAATAAAATAAAATCTCCTATTTTAGACAGTGAACCAGCCAACAACCTTGCACATTAGCTTGATGATTATGACATGCCAACTCTTCCACCATTTGCTCTAGTCAATACACCTCTCACCATCTGACATTCCTCTTAGATGAAGGTGGGCTACTACTCAACAAGCACTTTGATCATTTTGCAATCAGGTGCTTAAATTTGATGTTTTGGGCATTTAGTACGAATAAAGAGGTGATCTAGATAATCGACAATCTTCACTGTAATTTTTTGCTCTCACCTTACAAGGGGGGTTGATCTTTAACTCTAGTCTAGTGGGACCTCCCTTGAGGCCTTAGGGTCGTAGGAGGGACACTAGTTGGAAAATTTAGATTCAAATAGTGTATTCATTCTACCTCTCGCCATACTTTACACTTTCCATGTCACATTATAAGCCATTGATACCACATACATTCTTTGGGTCTAACTTGTCATTGGTTCATTAGGATTTGGCGCCCTCTTATCCACATCCCTACGTAGAGCCAAAAAACATTGTCATGGAGGTTGATGTGACAAAAACAAAGGAAAAACATAATATGGCCATAATGAAAGAAAAAGGAAATCAAAATGCAAAAGATGGCGTGACAAAAACAAAGGAAAAACATAATGTGGCCACAATGAAAGAAAAAGAAAATCAAAATGCAAAAGATGGCCTAGACATAAGTCAACGCGTGGGCAAAAGCCTAACATAATTTCTACTCTCAATAGCCATCACCCAATTCCTGAGCACTTGATGCTATATCTCATCAAAAGGGACCATTGCATGTCCCAACCTTGATGAGTGGTAAACCACCTCATCTTAAGGGGTAAATTAAATGATATATCATAAAGAGCAAGGTTTGGTCCTTGAGCCATGCATCGTAATACAAATCATTATCAAAAAGAAGTAAAAAGTGTAACAAAGGGGTGGAAATAGCAAGTCGAGCAAAGTAACTCATGCATCCACAATTGTTTCCCCCATTACAACTATACACTCAAGATGTAGACTCCCAACAACTGGTCCTCTTGCCCATGGCACTTGGCCATGAAGCCTTTCCCTCCAGTCACCCATTTCCACCAACACCTAGCAATGACTGAAGGGTTGACCTCGAAAATGCTAGCTCCCCTTGCGGGTTGGGAACACCTAATAGTCAACCCTATGACAAAAACTTGGGATGTCGAGATCGTCACATACCCATCGACATGATCTTTTTGTAAGGTGACAAAATATGACATGTTCATCATAATTATGACCTAATGTGCATCACAGTTGCAACCACGGTGCAAAAAACTTGGGATGTTCTATTCATTGGGGTTTCAATGCCAACTACAACGACCTCTAATGTCTTGTTCATGCAAGTTCAAACATTAGGTATGAGAAATGTTCGTCACACATGTGATGAACAATGGAGGATGTTGTTGTCAAATCAATGATGGTCTTTAGGTCGCAAGTGAGAAGAACATTGTGTTGTCCAAACTCATCGAACATATAACAATATGTTGTCATTGATATTACAACGAAATGGATTTGGTGAATATTATTTTTCCTTGATGTTAAAGGTGCAATGGTATGTCATCAAAAGACCATTTGAACACCATCAGAAATTATGGCCATCTTTAATAGTGTATTAATTCAATCTCTATCCAAATTATTTTGCTAACAGCTAATCAATTTTAGGAAACATAGGGTTTGTCACCCCCAATGGTAATCCAAATTGACAAGGGATCTTAATTATGCTAGATGCAACAAAACATTGCCGTCAGGATATCTGATTAAAAGAATATTACCACTTTAGATAAATAAAATAAACGTAGACAGAGTTGAGGTTTCAAAACATGGGGATGATTTAAGAAAGGGGTGTGTACCTTACTGTTGTATCCACACTCAGCTTTTTGTTATTGAATGCCCTGGCAGATTTTTTTTTTATATGAGCATACATTCTCTTTACTCCTTGCAGGTATTATGATGAGGCAGGTATGGTCACTTCCAAGTACAATCAAATACAAATTTCTATAATTTTTTAGTTCTGAAAAGGCTCAAGTAGCTACAATATTCCTTATATTGTGCATGTGATTGTGCAAACTACAAGCAGTAACAACCAAGCACGAGCATAATCTACAAAGTTGAAGATTTAACGGCCATAAAAATAGCTGGGAATTAAGCATACATAAACACCGTACAATGAGCCTAGTAACAGAGCACAAAGAGTTCCATTCTGTGACTGTCCCTATTTATACTGCTAGCACCGATGTTGAGTAGCATCACTTTCCAGGGTTTATCTTTCTTGGTTTACCCTTTCTCAGGAATTACATTTTTGTTCTTGTACTTTGTATCTTTTCATTAGCATTTAGGAGCAATCTTCGCTCTCACTTTCTTACTGTATTTTCTAGTCCCAATGAACTATTCTTCAGCAATTCACATCTCTGACTTGCTAGATGTTTAATGGTATAGCCAAAAATCATCTTCTTGGTGATTTTCCTTTCTGTTGCGCCAAATCAGTTGAGAACAAAATTCAAGTATGACACAGGTAATGATCTTAACCAAATCATCTATGCATGAGCTATGTTTTTCATATATCATGTTGGATATCATCTCTACGAACTAGATATTAGAAATGCACAAAAAGAACAGAGCTCCACATCAATTTCAGTAATGCAAAACATAAAGACCAAAATGAAATTTATGTAACTTCTTGAAGATAACTACATATAGCTAGGATGATCCAGGACCTGAATATAGCCCTTAGCGGAAATAAGATAAGACCCTTGGACATGCCCTATCCAAAAAGGAATAGAATGTCTTCTCCCTGAAAGATTTCACTCTTTCAATTACCCTTCTATATTAAAGCTCATATATGTGAATGATCGTGAAATACAACTCAACCATTAAGGAAAACATTTGTTTACTATCAAAATAATAACTAAAGACACTCACCGTCCAACTTGTAATAATTGCAAACATAGTTAGCTTCCATCCCCTTCGATTAAAACATTGCCAGACCAAATGTTATAAAGTGTTTAGCCGTACATTATTACCCAACACCTTCCTCAAGTTGTAATTAACATTTCCAGGATGAACATCAAATTTTCTATGCTTCAATCACTAATTTATCGCATATAAAATGCCAGATATACAAGAACAGCAGCAAAATTGGTTATGCCAAGCTTCTTAATATGAAACACCTTCCGTATTGCTTGGACATCCTGCCCAAAAGCTCTCCCAAATCAGTTAATTTTTATCGTAATAAGCTACTCCAGCAAGGATAACTACCCCTTATGGAGAGAACAGATATTCACTGAAAACATAACCAAAACAAGAAAATTAAGCAGTCCAGATTTGAAAAGACAATTTGATCACAATAAATATCAGATTTTTTGGAGTGGAAAATCAAACCTAATTAGCTGTAGCTGGAACCACCCAACATCCAAGATCAGCTTTCCATGTTTATAACACATACAGGTATGTAGAGGGAGCACACATTAAACATATTTTGAAAAGAAACATAGATTTGTAGTTTATGAGCTGCACGATGCAGAGCAATGCATGCAGCCACTGCAGAATCTATACATCAGTTTCTGAACCCTGCATTCAGTAAAAACAATTGCTTACAATCTATATGTTAAATTAAAGAATATCAACAGCTACCTCCTACAGAAGTGAGCGAGCAACTGAGCAATGAGCTCCATACATGAATGCAGTAACATGATGGAACTACAAAGGCAGCCACACAAATTCAATCACCTTCCTGTTAAGTAACTTAAAATTCTGTAATTCAATATTTGAGAAAAGTATTCCTGAATTATTGAGAATATACCTGATTCAGAGTTATTCATCCATCCAGGTACAACCAGTAAACACATGCCATTTGGAAGCCACTCAGAACTGTAAACCTCACACAGAACAAAAACCTGTAGATACTAGGAAACTGAATAGGAACACCTGATTGTAACTTCCATTGTTGAACTTGTTGAACAAACTCGCTGTAAGCTCTTTGGTTGCCAAAGGAAGCTTTTTGACTTGACAAAGTAGTGCCTGCTTACAACATTCTGAAAAACTTTGGCCAGGTATATAGCTTTATAAATAGCAATATAACGATTGACTTATTGTTATCTTTGCAGTCAGTTCTGGTAGGATGCTAGACAAATGGCTTTGCTGATACTGCTCAAATACTAGGCAAAAATTTCTAGGCCAAGTAAATATTTTACTATACTATGTTGCCTTTCTCAGGAAGTTTTAGCAATTGGAAATGCATTCACAGAATCTTAGGTGGAATGTAGTTGCATGTCACTCCTATTGGAGTCATTAAGGGTATGAACAGAAACTGATTTTTCAAAAGAATTGAACTGAAGGAATAACTAGTCAGGAAAGCACGATATAATCATTGACAAATCTACAGCAAGAAGATTTCCATGTCCATTTGGCAACAAATCCAGTCCTTACAGATTGTCAATAGAATCTATATACAAAAGAAAAGATGAAGTGCAGATCCTGAACCCTGGCCAGAACAGGCATCCATAACACAATAATGTGAAATTTTCCAGTCTAAACAACTGAATAAAAATGCAGGCAGATTCTGCAGCGCATGGGATATGGCCACAGCAAAAGCATGATCAACAATTATTAATGACACAAAATGAATGTACCATCCAGTCCATTCCCCTGATCAGGGATGAAAGTTACAACCAGGGCAAAATGCTGGCAAGTGATAACCTTGGCCAATAGGGAAGGCTGGCTTGTAAAGAGCAAAACCAAGACTGAGAAAAGTAATGGTTTGCTATTTTGTTACAAAGGGAGCAATTCCTGTGATGATTAGAAACAATTTTGCTCCCAACTGCATAGCTGACTTGTACAAGAAATCTTCGAAAGAATTTAACTATTCTAATACAATACAAGTGTCCAAAAGAAAGATGACTTGTGTCAGTGGTCGCCTTTAGAAAACTGCTTCATTATAGCTTCCAATTATGTCATATACAGTAACATTCTTTGTTAGACCATCATTGCCAGATCAGAGAGGTCATCCATAGGCACATCAAGACCCATAAAATCACCAGCACCATCATGCAAGGCTTCATCCTCAAAGTTCAACCAGGAACCCAGGTCCTGACCTTGCCCACCTAAATCATCATTAACAACAAAGTCTTCCATGCCAGGGAGCTGCAAGTGTGACAAATCAATGGCTCCCTCATTATCATGCGATATATCCTGGTTAGCACCAGGATTGTGGTCATTTTTCTGTTTACCCTGTTTATCACTCGTCTTTTCACCTGAATCTGACACTGACAACTTTGGTGCTTCAGCTGGCTTGCCTAGAAGACCATTTACTGTAGCTGAAAGTTGGGCAGTCTTTTGTCTTGGTTTAGGCTTGTTTTTCCTTTCCCCCTTGGCATTTCCTAAACCCGGTCGGCCACTTTTAGCTGTACCAGATCTTGTCAAAATCTCTTTGCTCTGCCCCTTACCTTCTCTGTCTCTTTCACTGCGCTTTCCCTTTGTCCCACCAACAAGAGTAGCCTCAAGAGCAGGCGCACCCCTTAAGATGCCACTACCAACAACTTCTTCGAGTGGAAGTTCCCTCTTTTTTCCTCGTGTTGACCACAATTCATCTTTTACACCAGCTTGTTCTGAATAAGGTGTAATTGCCTGGAGTGTGTCACATAATTCCCCATCTCCATTCTCGCTTTTGAGTGCATGAGCACGAGTACTATTCTCAGAAGCAGTGACAGACACAGCTGCAAATAAAACCACATTTTTTTTAAGCATTAATCAATGTTATTTAACAGAATCCAATTATACACAATCCCCTTCCCGAGGCCACAAAATGGCATGAAGACTATTTGCAATTTTTTACTCCAGCAGAATAGTATTTTCTGTAAGGGCATTACAAAGAAAATCTTGCAACAACACATAATGTTCGTCCTAGAGAATTTTAGGTTTTAAACTACAATTTTCATAATAATATATTGCAGACTATTTCCACAGCGATGAGAGTGAAAAGGAAAAATGTAGTTAAAGTACACACCACCTGATGGCTTCAAATCTGAGAGAGACGGAGTAGATCCAACAAACACATTGGCAGTGACCCCCTCTATAACCTCATTAAGTAGTTTTGTATCCATCTCACGTGAAGATGTGCAGAAGAGTCTTTCTTTTAAGGAGGCTTCTGAAAAGCAGCTCTTGCCAGTCTCATCAAACTTTTGACACTTATCTAGTGTGCGTTTAACAAAAGCCAAGGCAGCCTGCTTTGCAACTTTGTTCCCTGCACTCTTGCCACCAGATGCATTGGCACCTCGGCACCCCTACAACAATATACAGTACCCTCAGTTGGAAGCCTAAAAATAAAAATGCTAATTTATTCCCAGGTCATCCTTGGCCTTTCTCCACACATTTTTAACACTATTGCCAAATAAATTAAAAAGCAAATTTATGGGCATAAAACGATAACTTTTTTCAAAATTTCAGGAGACTTGTAATTGTTTACTGATAAGCCTCCAAGATATCAGACAAAAAACCCCACTTCTAAGACTGCACACAACTTCATGGCATACGGGGTAATATGGCCAGAGTTTCCAACAATCTTTTGACTTATTAATTGAACATAACCAATAATGACAGCCAACAGTCGCTATTACTGCATGCATACAAAACTTTCTTTTCAGAAAATGACAATTGCTGATAAAGGCTCCATACTAGTAGAAGAGACAAGAAACCATAATTATTTTAATAAAACAGATCAAGCGACCAAACACAATTCAGAGATGTCTTCCACATTTCAAAGAAAATAGATTTTGCAAGCCTCATTGAAAATACTGGTATGCAAGACTACCCAAAAAGTGTATAATAGAAAGGCTCGTGAAATAAATCAACAAGATGTAGCTAAAAGAAGTTTGCAGATCTTACCATATGTTTGCTGTAAGCTATGTCTAGAAGTTTGTTAAAGGCAAGAATCTCACGTCCCCTGTATACAGAATAAACAAAATCAAGGACATTGGCCAGTTTAAAGTTTAGAAGAACTAGAGACCAGACAACAGAGTGCCTTCCACTTCTCCCTGGAAAAAGTATTAAGAAATGTAGCAAGAAAGCATTACAAGCCTAACTATATAAATTTGCTGATTGAAAGCTTCCATTGTGATACCAAAGCTTCAATCTCAAGGAGAACCATATATATTTCAAAATTCTATTAATGAAGGAAAATCCATCCCTCCTAAAGGAAATTGTATAGTATTGTATGTCAACCGAGCATTTAGCAAAATTGTTTCAGTCAGCTGTGATTACCTTTCTTCTTCTTCCTGTTTTTTGAGGACAGCTTTTTCCAATTTGTACACCTGACTTTTGTTTCTGGAAACCTATGGAGAAAACAAAGCATAGCAAGTTACCTTCATCAAACTTTCTGGACAAAATGATGTTTATAATAGTCTAAACAAATGTAGAGGTTCAATAATGCACTCGAATTGTCCGAATGTTCCTTCTAAGTGTTTACTCTAAGAGGATCTATTAATATATCTTTTTTCAGATTTATTATCTTTTACTTGTAAAGAATCGAAAGATATGTCAAGAGAATGAACAATGGAAAAAGAATAATGAAAGCCTACAACACAGAATTTGATGAGATTAACCTGCTGCTGAAGCTGTTCCTGAAGCTTACAAATGTCTTCTTTTATCTCCTCATCCTCCTTCTGTGACAAATCCGGCTGGAGAAAAGATCATCGGAATGTTACAATAACATTAAGCAAAGAAATCAACAAACATAAGGTAAAGTTCAAAATCATACACAACCATACACGTGATTCTCAATATTGGCATAGACACACTATCAGAAAGAAACAGTTAAGATGGGTAAGAATACCACAAATTCTGGAAACAGTCCAAGAGTATGAAGCTCCAAGAGAATCCTCTGATCTAAGAACATTTCCTCAGACTGCATTTCATAAGTTGAAATATCAGAGATCAATCCAATACTTTGATAATCTGATTGAGACTCATCTTGATTCTTTTGCCGTCCATGCATATGCCTTTCATCCAACTGCCCATAGTCTGAATTAAAATTTTCAATTTCTGAACATTCTACAATATCATCTCCCTGACTGAATTCATCCCCATTACTATTTTCCACTATATAATTCCAATGCCCATTTGAAGCAGCATGGCCGTCATAACAAGAACCATCTAATATGTGTCGCTTCCGTTTTTTCCATTCCACTTCCAACTCTATCTCTGATTCCACTCTCTTTGTGTCCTTAATGTCACTGTCAATCTGACTAATACCACAAGGAGAATCCTCGCTAATGCATTGAACAGAGTCATCTTGTTGTCCATCATCTTTGAGGTCTTCTTCAATAATTAAAGCTGAAAGCACCCTTTGAGAAAGTGGAAGCATCTTGTCAAGCCATCTGCGTTTTCTAGAGGATCTCTCCATATCCTTTGTGTCATTCAAATTGCCAAACCTCAAGGCCTCATTATCCACACTTCCATTTGGAAAGCTTTTTTGCTTGCTTGCAATAATTGGAGTCGGAGATGCTGGCAGTGAACTACATATGAGACCAGCCTGAAAATAGAGGAAGGTGTTACCCCAAGGTTCGCAGTATAAAGCATATGACCATGCATGCAACTAAATACTAACAACTAAAGGCATTTTCAAAATCCCTAAAAAAATCCACCCTTTAAGCAGCACACAAGTGAGAGCTCCAAGGGCTTAATAACGAAGTTATTGCATTCAATGAGTTAAAAGTTAAAACGTATGGCACAATAAGATATTTGCTAAAAACTGGCTATTTTCCATCACAGAAAAAACCATGATAGATGGCAGCTGGACCATGCTCATACCTTTCCATTCTGAAGATTGCCAGATGGATAAATTGCAGCTGCATCTGCATCCTCCAAATGTCTGATCTGCATCAAGCAAGTCATGGACATTATCATAACAAGCTCAAAGAGACAACATAATTTAAGAATTCAAAACAATTATAAATATTTCCAGAATGAAAATTTTCCATATATTTTAAATGGCAATAATTGTGTGCAAAAATTATTACTTGCTGCTTGAGGAAATCTAGGTCATCCTGAGATAGGAACGCAAAAAAAGGCTCCATTAGCTTCCAAAATGGTCCTGAACATGCAGTCTCTGCCAGAACCAGTTTCAAGTTTAAACAACAATCAATGAAAAAGTTTATATTTTTCTGTACTTTATAATTAAGAAAATATCCACGCAGTGGGCACAGCTATATATCACCCCCTGGAGAGATTAAAGCAAGATAATTTATATGTTACTGTGAATCATAGTATGTAAAGTCTTCTAATCTTACCACTTGCATTGATAGCAGCATTTGCAGCTGCTAGGAGTTCTTCACGATCATCATCTGACTCCCCTGCAAAAATGCAGCTGCAACATATCAATACCCTATGATGGTGTGTAACAATGACCACTCTCAAGTTCATCAAGTTTCATACTAGATAATCAATTTCTCAGAAGATAGAAGCACATGCCTGTAAAATCTGATGATCCACTGTTCATTGGACGCCTTGGCCGTGTAAGGGGCTTCCGATCCGATGATATTTTCTTGGACGGAGGTCGACCTGTCTTACTGAACCACAGAAGAACATGTATCAGTTTATTGATTGGTTATAATTAATGACTTTCTCTGAGTAATGTTTCAGCTTTATAAACTAGAGAAAGGTAAAATTTAGAGTGCACCACTCACCTTTCTACTTTATCAGTACCAGGCCTTGTGCTCCTTAGTTGCTTTGCTGTTGCAGAATTTTCAAGTTTTCCACTTGGAGGAGGAATATTGGTCCTGAATGGAGTTAAGCCCCGCCCACTCCGTCCTTGTCTACGCACACAATCTCCACTTTCTTCTTTCGTAAGAATCTTTGTCTTCTTCGGCAAAACCAATGGCCCAACCTTTTGATTGACAGGAGCAACCTTTTCCTCTGCTGCATCCCCTTGCTTCTTGTTCTTGTCCTTGCACTTGTTGTCAACAGCTCCTGATTCCTCACTCTCCGATAACCCAGCAGAAGAAGAGACATTTTCAGTCTTTAATTTGCTTTGCTGGGGAGCACTATTGTTTGATGAGCGCCTTGGGAAACCTGCACCGTTGCTCTCAGTAGAATCAGGTTTAGCACCAGTCTCAGGATTAGGAGATCCCTCTGCCAGACTTGTCATATTGTCACGATTTGAAACTGGTGGCACAAAGTTTGTTCTTCTTCCACGTTGCATCTTCAGTGGCCTTTGCCCAACCCATTGGGCTACAGGCGGTGATGAAGATCTTGTTGGCAGGGGGCGCTTGCGATTGTTTGTGCCACCAGCAACCTGAGCTCTGTTTGCACTAGAAGATCGCTCCCAGCCATCAAAAGTAGGAGATGTACGTGCAAAATTTGGTGATGTATTAGCTGATGCACCCGAACTGGACCGGGGCGCTCGAGAAGCCTTCCCTTTTGTAATTGTCGTGGGACTGGCTGCATGATTCTCATCACGAATGTTTGGCCTGAAAAAATGATAATAAACACAGATATAATAACAAGGTAAACAGTAAATTTAATGAATAATTTTGCAGATTAGGTAAGAGAGCTTGCAACATATACAATATAACAAAGTTTTGCCATAAGCTCTTACAATTCTGCATGATTGATGTTAAATAAACAGCAACAGTATTTTTCTCACATGAAAATTCTCAAGCAGTGATCTACATAATTTTATCCCAAGTGAAATGCATTCATTAGAAAGGATTCGCAGGCTAAGAAGAATACTTAATACTGCTCTTGGGAACAGTTCGGTCTTTCTCCACACCAATAAATCGATCCCTCTTCTCATTTGTAGTAGTACTATCATGTTCATTTCTTGTAATAGAACGCACAGTTAAACCACTCTGTTGGGAAGAATTTTCCATTTTGAGCATCGAAACAATTCCATGAACAGGCCCAGACCTGCAAAAGTACAACATTAAATTCTAACTTGTACAAGACTATCTTTATTTACCAGCCACACAAATGATAAGACATGAGAATAGTCCCCCTTTGCCATTTATTTTCAATGAAACCATACAGGCAATGTCAACCTTTCTTTTCAATGAAACTATACAGGCAATGTCAACTTCATCTGAGAAGAGCGGAGATCCAACACTCAATTCAGGAGGAAATTCTTTATGGAGATGGGAGTAAATACCATAATACAGATGACTAGTAATTCCATTGTGCTTGTAAGATTATTGTCAAACTTAAAACAATTATTGTGAAATTTAGAAGGTTTTCCAGAGGAAACTGTGAAGTGTTATAGACCCCAGGACAATTATCACCTCATAGTCCTTAATAACCAAATTAAATAGACTAATATCCTAAATAGCTGGACCACGAAATTTGAAACACACGATGCAGCTAGAGCAAAGAATAAAATGAACTATGGCAAGGAACTGATATATAAGGTCAGTAAAGAGTTGGGGCTTGGACTAAAAGTCACCTTTCAAAATAATGTTTCTGAGATGTTTCTGTTTCATGTGACTATGATATATATATATATGCTATAGTGGTTTTTTTTTAAATCGGCCAAATCGAACTGAGTCAGCTGCTTCAACTGGTATGGTGCCCTCCAGGAGGTCACGCAACCTTTGAATTGGTTTGGTATGAAACCAGTCAAACCAACCAGTTTGGCCGGTTCCATTCCAAACCAGTCATGTCTAGGCCCGTGAAAATTTTCTAAGATATTTTCTGTTTCATGTGACTACGATATATATATGTGTGTGTGTGTGTGTGTGCGCGCAATAGTGGTATTTTTAAATCGGCCAAATCGAACTCAGAGTCAGCTGCTTCAACTGGTCTGGTGCCCTCCAGGAGGTGACTCAACCTTTGAATTGGTTTGGTATGAAACCAGTCAAACCAACCAGTTTGGCCGGTTCCATTCCAAACCAGTCATGTCTAGGCCCGTGCAAATTTTCTAAGATAAGCACAACAAAAAATTTCAAAAACAGTGAAATATCCGCAAAAACCCCCAACACAAGAGAATTTCGATGTCTTAAAGAAATTCCTTTGCCAGAATAGTGCTTGCTGCTTCCCAAAGTTATCACTTGATCAAAACAGAAATGTGTCTCCCAAAATTACGCTGCCTCAGACAGAAACTTAGAACAGAGAGGAATAAGAAACGGTTGTCAACTAGGGTGAAATATTTCACCACAGAAATTGACAAGAGAGAGAAGGGGTCTAATAACCCTCACAGAGCTAATGCTCAAGAACAAATTATTTGTTTCACATTTCATGCTCTAAAATGAATTCAATCCTCCTCTATTTATAGATTTTCTTGAGGATCTTCATCTTCTTAATTGATTGAGTAAACCTTACTCAAAACCCCAATTCTGGGTTTTTTTCGCCAGCTGCCCCAAAACTTGCCCAGTAATGGATATTTTGTGGTTTTTCCACTTTTTTGGTGGATTATAGCCTACGGGGATGGATAGGCTAATAAGCCCCATCTGTCATCAATTCGTAGATGACATTATAGTCCCCCTTGCCCGAAATTGCTTGCCCTCGAGCAATAACAAGTTCAGGTGCCACAAATGTTAGCCTCACTCCTTCCCATGTCGCATCCTCCTCTGGTAAATTCTTCCATCTGATGAGATATTCCGAAATTACTCTTCCCCTTAACTCCTTTTCCCGCAAAACCATGATTGTTTTTGGAATTAGTTCCAGTTACCCTTCTTCGTCTAAAGGTGGTAATTCGACAAAGGCGGTGACCTGCTGACCCGCAGCCTTCTTAAGGCATGACACATGGAATACATTGTGAATTTTGTTGTCACTTGGTAGCTCCAACTCATATTCCACTTTGCCAATTCTATGGAGAACTTTGTAAGGCACATAAAACCTCGGCTTCAGTGTTTCTACCCCGCTCTTCTTGAGTGTAGACTATCTATAGGGGTGCAATTGCAAGAAAACAAGATCTCCCACCTCAAAACTACGTTTTGTTCGATGCTGGTCCGCGTACATCTTCTGCCAATTCTGAGCAACTTGTATATTTTCCTTGAGAACCCTGAGAATGTCATAACTCTCTTGTATCCAGTTTTTGGAAAGATGCTTTGTTTGTCTCCAAAAATTCTGTCGATGAAGGACGGTGCATCATATCCATATAGAGCTTTGAAGGGTGTCATCCCAATGGGTAAGTGGTAGGTGGTGTTGTAGCAATGCTCCCCAAGGTACAACCACTTAATCCATGCATTTTGCTGACTTGTCACATAGTTACGTACATACCCTTCAATCCACTTATTCACAATTTCTGTCTAACCATCGATTTAGTGCTAGGGGTCAATTCAATTCCACTAGCCTAAAAAGCTCCTGCCAAAATGCACCCATAAACATCCTGTCACAATTGCTGACTATATTCTTTGGCAGTCCATGGTCTAAAGACCTCTTTGAAAAACAATTTTGCCAATTGATTAGGCAAGCAATCAGCTGAGATGGCAAAGAGGTGTGTGAATTTAGTCAAACTCTCTCCCACTGTGTAGATGCAGTCCTTACCTTGTGCTTTGGGTAACCATGTGATGAAATCCATCGAGATGCTCTCTCATTTTTGTTCTTAGATTGGTAGGGGTTGGAGAAGACCTGTAGGATGTGTTTGTTCAACCTTATTTTGTTGGCATGTCATGCATTCCCTGACGTATTTCATCACATCTTCCTTGAGCACTTTCCACTAGAATCGTTCCCAAATATGTTGATATGTTTTGAAGAATCCTTGATGCCCAGCTAAAGGAATATCATGTGTAACCTTCAAAATCTTCTCCCTGAGTGTAGATTCAAGAACCAAGTATATCCTATCTTTATTTTATAATAAATGACTCCATCAACTATTTTGCAATGTTCCATCAAGTTTACAAGACAGGGAAACGCGGGAGCAGGGATACGCACAAGGGGGATGCATATAAGCAACCACAAAATTTGGGGAGATCTCGGGGAAATGGGGGGACGTCAGATTCATATAAATTAAAAAAATTATTAAAAATTTAATATATAAAAATAAAAAATAAAATCCAAAAAATATGTAAATAACTAAGTTAGTAAATAGTAAATCTTAATAATTATGAAATGTACTTCTAAATATGATCATCATTTCATATTAGACTATTATGAAAACATAATCATCATTTGACATTTCAACAATCATCAATGTAAAATTGTAAATCTAAAGTAAATTACTAAATTGAACCCATCATTTGACATTATGCAATGTTCTATATAAATTCATCGTTTGACAATGGGCATTAATATTATGCAAGGTACATCTAAATTAAATTAATCATTTGACAATTGAAATTACACAATGCACATCGAAAGTAAATTCATCATATGACAATGATATTATGCTGAAATCTAAAATAGCCATAGAATACTAAACTAAAAGTAAACGTAGAAAGCAATGAAATACTAGTAAATTTCTCAAAAAGTACTAAATAATAAATCGCAGCTCCAATCTGGTGGCTCCAAGTCACAAAATGAAAATTGCAACTCCAATCTGACAGCTCCAAGTCACAAAACGGATATCGCAGCTCTAAATGTCTCAGACCCCCGATCAATGATAAATCCAAATCACAGCAAATTGCAGATGGAAAATGTCGAGCAACGACAGTAGGAAAATCTCGAGCGGCAAGGTAAAATTTTGAGCAACAGTAGAAGGAAAATGTCAGTTGGTAAGGTAAAATCGTAGGGTTAATGAGAAATGTGAATGAATATGTTTTAAAGTTTTAATTTATCCTTTAGGTTTTATTTTCATTTTTTTAAATTATATTAATATTTGTAATATTTTATGTTTTTAATTGTTATTAGCAAAAAAAATTGGGGGGACACTTTTCGTCACCAGGAAAAAGTCCCCCCTAGAGTTTCCCTGAGTTTCCCCAAAAAAGGGGACGTGGGGAAACGTTTCCCATGAGTTTCCCCATCTCGGGAGCGTGGGGGAGCGGGGAAGCGCGTCCCCGTGGAACACTGCTATTTTGTACCTGTCTTCCCGGATGATTCTGTCGATTAGTGTGCAGGAAAACTTGTTCTTGGCATACTCTGTTGAGAGGTGTGCCTTCCAACCTTCTATGAGTTCCACGAAAGCACATGTTGTTGGTTTCCTGGAGAGTGCATCGGCCACAACATTCTTCTTTCCCTTCACATACTCAATATCAAAATCATAAGCTTGGATCTTCCCATTTTTGTTGCCACTCATTTAGGTCCCCAGGAAATGACACAAGATGTTGTGGTTTGTCCTGACTATGAACATGTTTCCCACCAAATATTATCTAAACTTTGCCAACGCATGCATGATGGCCAGCATCTCCTTGTCATATATGGAATAAAGCTTCTTTGTTTCCTGAAGCTTTCGACTTTCGAATGTGATAGGGTGGCCTTTTTGCATTAAGATAGCTTCTATCCCTTCCCTTGACGCATCACGCTCTAATATGAATGGTTGACCAAAGTCGGGAAGAGCCAAGACTAGACATGCGCTCATTATTTCTTTGAATTTGTTAAAAATCTTTTCGGATTCTTCTGTCCACCTGAACGCTCCCTTTTTTGTCAAGTCCGTTAAAGGTGCACTTAACTGAAAGAACCCCTTAACAAACCGTCATTAGTAGTTGTAGATCCTGAAGAGCCCTTGTAATTCTGTTAGGGTTTTGGGTGTGGGCCAGTGCAATATTGTCTGAATTTTTTCTTGATGAACCTATACTCCCTTTGCGTTGATTATGTGTCCCAAAAGAATCTTTGTCAACCCAAACTCACATTTTGACACTTTGGCATAAAGAGACTGCTCCTGCATAATGTTCAAAATTGTATCCAAATGCCTCAAATGATTGTCCCATGTTTTGTTGTAAATGAGAAGATTGTCAGAGAACACTAATATAAACTTTCTATGTTGCATGTTGAAGATATTGTTCATCCAAGATTGGAAAATGGCGAGGGCATTTGTTAGTCCAAACAGCATGACCAAAAACTCCAGCGTCCATAATGGCATCGAAATGTTATTTTCAACACGTCCTCTTCTCGAACTCGGATTTGATGGTACCCCGATCGTGAATCAATCTTTGAAAAGTAAACTACTCCATGAAGTTCATATGGTAGCTCATCGATCCTAGGGATAGGGTACCTTTTTTTTACAGTTTTCTTGTTGAGAGCCCGATAGTCAATGCACATTCTCCATGTGTCGTCCTTATTCTTTACCAATACCATGGATGAGGCAAAATGGACTCGAGCTAGGTCTGATGTGGCCCATTTCTAACAACTCCTGAATGGTCTTTTATGTTTCGTCCTTGAATTTCTTCGAGTGTCCATATAGGGTGTTTTGATCACAAGCTTGGCTCCCTCTTCTAGTTCTATAGTGTGCTCGAATCCTCTCTTAGGAGGTAATCCTGGAGGAATGTCACCAAACACTGGAGTATGCTTATCCAACACTTGTTGAATATCTATATTGTATTGCAGTTTGTCATTCTCCAGAGTCTTTTGGCTCATAACCCTACATTCTGTTGCATATGCTATATCTCCATGTGTGAATATGGAGTCCATCCTCCTAGTTGAAACAGACCTGTGGGTTGCCATTTTCCATGCCTCTCAATATGACTTTACTGCGATTTGGTGCTATAATTTCATTTCCAATGCTTGGTAGTCCATCGTGTGCTTTCCCAACGAATATAACCATTTAACCCCTAATACCATGTTGAGGTTTGCAAGATTTATTACATTGAAATCACTAGTAAAAGTATAGTTATTGAGAGTTACAATCAAATCTGGGATCATTCATGTGCAATCCAAGTTATACCCATCCACAACCATCACATCCATGTCGTTGAACTCTTCAATGAGAAGTTCCCTTTTAGCTACTAGTGCAGCATCAATGAAGTTGTGTGGGGCTCCGCCATCAATTAGTGTTGTGATGTGTTGTCCCTTTATGACTCCCCTGACCCTGAAGGTGTAATACTTGGGCGTGCATGAAAGGGTTGCAATCTAAACCTATGGGCGTGTCTTCTTTTCTCTGTTGGGCCTTTCCTCTTGCAATGTTTCTTCCATGGGGTTGTTAGGCTTTTCTTCTTCCTTTGCTTCTTTTTCCAGCAGTTCTTCAACAATATTCGAAGTGGGTCCCTCTCCTTCATCCTCAACATCAGAGACTACTTTGATGTAGTGAACTTTTCCCTTACCTAAACAATGGTGACCTGGTTCCCATGGCTCCTTGCAATTGAATCATAGCTTCTTCCGCTTGAGTTTGCTTCGTGTTTCTTCATCTAGCCTATCCTTTCTAGGCCCATCACATTGAAAGAGATTTTTCTCCTTATCTATCCTTTCTGGGCCCATCACGTTGAAAGGGCTTTTTCTCCTTATCTTTTGGATGAATGAAAGGCTTGGATGGAGACTTAGCTTTAGCGGCTGCATTTCACATGCCTCGAGTCTTCTTGATAACTTCTTGAAGAGTGGCAGGATTGAATGCCTTGCCCCACCCTTGTAGAGGTTTAGCTAATGCTTCAATGAAAAGCATGACTAATCTCTCTTTAGATATATTTGTCACCATGACTGCAGTATGTTCAAATTCTACAACAAACTCTTCACGTGACCCTGTTTGCTTTAGTGCCAATTCTCTGAAGTGGATGTCAGGGTTCTTTCGATCGAATCTTTTTATCAGCCTCAGTGTAAAATATTCATAAGAAGTGATGTTGGCATGCCCCAGAGTTACTAGACCATGATACCACCACTCACGCGCTTCCCCTTCTAAATGTAATGTGGCAAATTGGATTGTTTTTGCTTCAGCCATAGGATTGAGCCTGAAGTACGTGTCCAATTTTTGCATCCAAGCCCTTGTTGTACATTTAGATGATCCGTCAAATGAGGGTAGAGGAAGTTTAATCACCGTGCGTGCCAGTTCCCCATTAAGCTGCCCCCGAGGTCTATTCATGTATCTGAAGTTGTTGTATTCATTGAAGGTCATAGTTGCTCAAATATTCTCATCCAATCTTGCATAGTCCTGAATATATGCGTTAAGAAGTTGACTTGAATCAATTGCTTCTGGGGCTTTCACCCCTTGATTGTTTGTGAATTGGTTTAGTAATGGTTCGTTGCTCCTTATGTTGTTTGTGTGGTTATTAGGCAAACTAGGATTATGATTACCACTACCTTCACTGTGTGAAATTTCCTCGAATTGCAGTAACTGGAATTTACTCTTCTAACTGGTTAGCAATTTATTAATTTTCTAATTAGTATCGAATAAATCACAATGCAATTCTACACAAATAAATTCTATGGAAGCTAAATAAAATGTTGGAACTGAGAAAATAGATGCACACACAATAAAAATGATACCAATATTTTTGTACAATAGTCCCTGAAGGGAAAATCAGTGCAGCAGATGAGGGTTTATTTATTATTATGCAACAGTAAAAATCTGAGTACATAAATTTGGATGCCTCACTGGCAATCCTTTAGCAAAAATCTCGCCAAAATAGTTTGGAGAAAATTTCTCCCTTCTGCAAAATTACTAAGCCTCCCTCTGGCCTGCACGCATTGCCTCCTAGTTGCTCGCACTCCTGGCCTGCGCAGTTTGTACGACCTCCTAGAACTGCTCCAAAACAAATCGTCTAGCCCTCTCCTGCCATTGGAAAATTTCGCACTACCTTCCAGAATGACTTTCTGGCCTCCGACAACTAATCCAACCTCTCCCTGGCTACTCACTCTATTGATCTGGCTAACTCGCACCACCTGGACAACTTCTTTGCAGAATATTTCGACCTCCTCGCTACTTGCCCTCCGAAACTGGAAAGATCCTCAAGAACTTTGTTGTTGCTCCTCCCTCAATCACTGATGCTTCCTTCTCTTGCTCGAACTCTTCCTCCTGTTGAATCACTGCAACTAGATAGCTCAATTTGCCAAGGAACTCACTGTCCTTGTGTCTCCAAAACTCACAACTATATTTATCTCCATCTCATTGATCTGCTCTTATAATCTCTCGTTGGATCACCAACATCCACAAGTAAATTGTTATCAATGGCTAAGATCATCTTAGACTCAATCTGTGTGAGTCTCTAGAGCTTTCTCGATCTTTCTCAATTAATTATTGTTAATTAATCATTTTTCCTAGGTTAGACTTAGGCATTTTTTAATTATTGATCAATTAACTTAATTGAGTTGTCTCTAGGTGTTTTCTCCCGAAACTTTTTCTAGGTTTTGGAGATCTTGTGTTCCTTAGCCTCTCTGACACAAGTAGGGACTAGAACACTTGTCCGATGCTACAAAAACTAACACTGCCTCTTAGCAAGGAAGGTGTTCTTTGTCTTCTCTACTCTACTATTATACTCATCAATATGATAAATATCCTGAAGTTTATAGTTGGACCACCTCACGTCGCTGATGTCTGACAATTGTGATACAACTAGCTCTCATTGTCCACCAACCACTAAGCATACTTGAATTCATCTGCTAACCCTGTAGTTGAACCACCCTGCATCTATGTTGTTGCTGACACTACGCTGTGCCTCCCTACATTGTTGCCAACACTACCTGTGCTACATCTGATCTCATGCTATTGTTGTTGTTGCAACTACTACGATTGAGAACTAATATGCAGATCCACTTTGTCCCTGTATTGGCTTTGCAACTGTCTCATGATTCATTGACTGCAACTAGCCTTTGCACTGTCTACTAAGTAACAGTTTGCGCTCATCTATCGTTGCACACCTCTAGTAACTAACAGCAACTAATCTCTGCACTATCCCTCAAGATCTGACTGCGCCTTCTAACACTGATCCTCGTGCTAATTAAAATTGTGGGCCCCTGTAGCAAAGGTAACGATCCGTGATGAAACACCTGTCTGATTTTGTCCTCCTTGGACCCTATCTGAACTTGCATCTTTGAAGTACTATGCTCCTCCTCCTTCTGGAGGTATTGTTGTTGTTAATGCAAACTCCTCCAATCTAGAGGTTAACACATATCTCTGTCGAAGCTACTATCTATTGCTCCCCTTTCTTGTCCTTCTTGGGGACACTTGGTGTTGTAGTGACCAAACTCACCACACTTGAAGCATTTGATCTTCGACAAATCGTTCTTCTTCTTCTCTCCTCCCTTTGAGCTTTGTCCCTAACTGGGGCCTTTCTTCGCCCTTCCCTTTAGATGCAAGGGCTATGTTCTCCTCATCTTTCCCAACCTTCAGCCCTTTGTTACTGCTACTGGTAGTACCTTGGACAAGACTAAGCCTTAGCTCCTCTTGTGTGAAATCACTCCATAGGCGTTCCCAATTAGGCAATTTGTCTCGTCCTATGATTCCCTGAACGAATGTTGCCCACTCTTTGTTAAACCCATTTAGTGTTATTCACACAAGTTAATTGTCCTCTAATTTCTCACATATTGCTGCTAGCTCATCACATACATCTCAAATTCTAGTGACATAAGGAGTCAAGCATTCACCCTTCATCATATTTGTGGTCCTCAGCTTCTCCTTGAGAATCATTTTACGATTCTGTGATGGATCTTGGTATAGCTTCACAATGGCTTCCCACATTTCCCCTGTTGTTGCCTTCTCAGCAATATGCAGGACAATATGATCCCGAACTCCATCTAGGATCATCCTCTTAGCCTTTTCCATTTCTTTCTTGTAGGTTGCATATTGTTAAGGATCTGTCGGTACGGCAACAACATTTTTCACAAACTCCTTCAATCCATGTTCATCCAACGGGAAAGTCATCCTAGCCTTCCATACACCAAATTTAGAGGCTTCGTCAAGTCTATCCTGATCTCTAAGACCTGTTGTGGCCATCCCTGCAAAAACTCAAAAACAAACTGAGAAAAAGAACCAAAGGAACCTCCTCTCTTTTTTGTGACCTTGTTGTTGCTACTCACACTCCCCTTAGGAATGCACAGACATGCTCTTGTTTGCCATCAGATGTCCTTCTTCGATACTCACACTGTCTGCAACACCTCAACTGGGCAACTTGCTTAACCTTCTAAAAGTCCTTCTCCAGAATTTGGCACACGATCTACTACTCCTAAAGCTTGCACTGGCTGACTGGAAAAACTACTACGGCTTACTACAACTGGAAGTGTTAGATCTCCTCCTAAAAAACTGGATCTGGAAGTCCTCTGAGAGATTCTGGAAATTCCTCTTTAGTGTGCTTTTCTCTTCCACCAAGCGTTGATCTATTGTTGCAAAGCCTACTGCAAATCAACTATGCCCAAATTTGCTCAACTAAATCACTGATCTGCTCACTGAAACCCTCTATCCAGCAAATCTACTCCTGCAAACTCTGCTTCTGAGACTAATCAAATTTTCCTCCAACCAGGATCTGGAAATCAAACCCTCTGCCTCTGCAATTTTCACTTCCTGGAGGCATGCGCAGATATAAGAAATTTGTGCTCATAACTCCCTCTAAACCTACACAATTTCTCCTTCTCGCTTATGAGTCTCTGATCTAATCAAAATTGCTCTAATACCATGTGAAATTTCCTCGAATTGCAACAACTGGAATTTACTCTTCTAACTGGTTAGCAGATTATTAATTTTCTAATTAATATCAAATAAATCACACTGCAATTCTTCACAAATAAATTTTGCGGAAACTAAATAAAATGTTAGAACTGAGAAAATAGATGCACACACAATAAAAATGACACCAATAATTTTGGACAATAGTCCCCGGAAAAACCCCAAAGGAAAAACCAGTTCAGTAGATGAGGGTTTATTTCTTATTATGCAGCAGTAAAAGTCTAAGTACATAAATCTAGATGCCTCACTGGCAATCCTCCAGCAAAAATCTGCCAAAATAATTTGGAGAAAATTTCTCCCTTCTGCAAAATCACTGAGCCTCCCTCTGGCCTGCACGCACTGCCTCCTGGTTGCTCGCACTCCTCGCCTGCGCAATTTGTACAGCCTCTTGGCACTGCTCCAAAATTGGTCGTCTAGCCTCTCCTACCCTTGGAAAATTTCACACTGCCTTTCGGAATGCCTTTCCAGCCTCTGGCAATTGATCCGACCTCTTCCTGGCTACTCGCTTTGTTGATATGGCTTAACTCGTACCACCTAAACTAATTCCCTACAGAATATTTTGGCTTCCACTCTACTTGCCCTCCAAAACTAGAAAGATTCTTTGGAACACTATTGTTGCTCCTCCCTCAATCATTGTGCTTCCTTCTCGGGCTCAAACTCATCTTCCTGTTGAATCACTGCAACTGGATAGCTCGATTTGCCAAGGAACTCGCTCTCCTTGTGTCTCAAAAACTCACAATTATATCTATTTCCATCCCATCAATTTGCTCATATAATCTCTTGTTGGATCACCAACAACCACGATTAAATTGTTATCAACGACTAAGATCATCTTGGAATCGATTCGTGTGAGTCTCTAGAGCTTTCTTGATCTTTCTCAATTAATTGTTGTTAATTAATCAATTTTCCTAAGTGACTCGGCCATTTTTTAATTATTGATCAATTAATTGAGTTGTCTCTAGGTATTTTCTCCCGAAACCTTTTCTGGGTTTTGGAGATCGTGTGTTCCTTAACCTCTCTGACACAAGTCAAGATTAGAACACCTGTCCGATGCTACAAAAACTAGCACAGTGGTGGTTCTGTTGTTGGCAGCAACATTTTGTTGTCCTATGAGATGAGCAAGTTGTTGTTGTTGTCCTTGAGCCAAAACTTGTGCAATCTCCAGCTGCCCTTGAATCATTTGTTGTCCTTGCGATTGCAACTACTAGTTCATTTGATGTTGTCCATGGAGTAATTCATCCAATAGAATACCATGGTCGTGCTCCCCTTGTCCTGCTCTATCGACCATATCTGAACATTGAGTACCCTTCTTTCTTCATACAGTGACGTTGATTGTATCTGCAAGAAGCATACAAGGCTCATATACTCACAGCCGGCAGGATGCTAGCGCTCTAATGCCACCACGTAATGAACTAGGACAATTTATCCTACTATTCCTTGTAACAATTTATCTTAATACAGTGGCTAAATTGTATAAACAATAAATATTATTCATTGGGACAGTGAACAATTCAAATCATTACTTTAACAATGATATAGACACCGGTAGAATATATAAAAAATTTAACAATTTATCCAGTCGACGTGTCACCAATACAAAACCATACGTATCCCAAGATAAAGTTCGACTTCAAATTAAATAGTCCAACTACAGGACCCAAGGTCCCAACCAAAAATATAACTGGAAATTCAATTCATAAAATTACACATTACACTAGATACTACAACTTCCTTCTATTCATGATTATTTTCCTGATTCAGTGCAATGAGAGGGTTTCCAATTGGTGTGGCTCCCCTTCAAAGTGTACGAAGACTTTGGCTCCTTTGAAAATTACGCACAACGTCACATATGAATCGTCTACTGCTATTACACGTGCGGGGGTCGTAAAACAACTTCCAGATGCCTCGCGAGGTCTTTTTTCAGACCTGGACTTCGATTCTAATTAGAGAGATGACCCCTAGCTGACTATTACAGGACTCATACCCTTTCGTTGCCTTAAGGAAGAATTTTCTGTAGCCAAAGCTGAAATCCAATCAAGAAAGAAAACCCTTGCCATCTGATATGGATAGGACCTGCAGCTGATATGGATAGGACCTGTGGCCAGACAAGAGAATTTCGTTGTCTTAAAGAACTTCCTATGCCAGAATAGTGCTTGCTGCTTCCTAGAGTTATCACTTGACCAAAACAGAAATGTGTCTCCCAAAATTATGCTGCCTCAAGCAGAAACTTAGAACAGAGAGGAATAATAAAAGGTTCTCAACTAGGATGAATCTTTCACCACTAAAATTGACAAGAGAGAGAAGGGGTCTAAAAACTCTTAGAGCTAATGCTCAAGAACAAATGATTTGATTCACGCTTCATGCTCTAAATTGAATTCAATCCTCCTTTATTTATAGATTTCCTAAGGGGTTTCATCTTCTTAATTGATTGAGTAAACCTTACTCAAAACCCCAATTCTGGATTTTTTCGCCCAGCTGCCCCAAAACTTGCCCAGTAATGGGTATTTTGGGGTTTTTCCCCTTTTTGGACTAAAGCCTAGGGGGGATGGATAGGCTCATGAGTCCCATTTGTCCTCAATTCATAGAGGAGTCAGGACATTATAATTAAAATTATCATATTTTCATTTTAAGTATTTTTTAGTAAACCAGGGTCCTAAACCACGTCGTCAGCCAATTCCAATCCAAGTCCGGTCTGACCCTCAGCCAACTCCAATTACGGTTCCAATGCTCAACCAGGACTAGAACATCTTATTCTCCCCCAAAAGTGATGTTATCACGAATCATACCCACTAATTTATAATAAATAAATAGTCAAGTTTAAACTGTAGTATCAAGTTACCAGGTATCACCATACTATAGATTTGATATTTGTGTCGACAGTAAATATAAGTAGAACAGTGCAGAATTACTAATGCAAGAGAGTTGAAGGCTACTAAAGATTTCCTAGAAGAGTATAACTAACTTAAATGCAAAAAATATATATTCTACTTCAAAACCTTTTATACTTCAAAATTTGTTTAACTTGGTGTTCATAATTGATATGCACCAGAACTCCATGAACAAAGCAGCTTTTGTTGATCTCTCGGCAGTTTGATACTCTACGTGGCATTTCCCCCAAAACATTAACCATATTTGGGATGGCTATTAAGGTTACACATCTCATGAGACAAAGCACACAACATAGAAAGCATAACCCAAGCATCGTGAAAAATAAAAGCATAATATTTTAATGACAAATCCTACCTGTAACCATGGCCTTCACTTGGCCTGGAGCGGTTATCAACGTTAGGCCTTTGTTGTATACCTCGTTTATGATCTCGATCACCATCCAGTGTTCTATTTGCCACTGTACTAAGAGACACGTCTGATTTCATTCCAGACCGCCTTCCTTTTGATTTAGTCTTTTCCCAGCCTTCACTCCCAGCTGGCAATGTCCGATCTTTATCTTCTGACTGACTTGCAGCATTTCCAGGCCTGAACAAATCTCTCTCTCTATCTGTCAGGATAGGTGGTCTAGACAAACTATTGGAACGGCCTTCCAACTGAGATTATTCATAGCACAGAATCCCATGTCAGAAAATGCATTCCTGTATATTTTTGGTTCAAACAGCAAACAGCAATCCACAAAAATTTGATATTTGTTTATGGTGTGTTATATCTTTTTAAAGTACAAATACCTAATACAGACATTATAAACAACAATACCAGGACAATAGCAAGCCTGTCAAGATAGAGAAGATTCAGACATGGCATTACTGTATGCAAAGTATTCTGATTTTAATTGTCATTTTCACCAAAAACGGGGAACAAAACAAAACCAGTATCTGTTCAACTAATAACAGCATCTATCTCTCTTTTCATAAATTTCAAGTGCCAATATCCAACAGGTCCCGACTCTAAAGTTCAAAGTCCAGACTTCACATGCTAGGAACCTCCAGAGGAATCATTATGTATAGCATGCATCAACAGGTAAAAGATAAAAGAATAACTCCAAGTCAAACAAGCAGGTACATACTGACTGTTTCTCTGCCATTTTCCCACCGTCTTGACTTCCTGAAGTCTATAAATCGTGTGAAAATAGCAGAGGTGAAAAGGGAAAAGTGAGATTAAGGGAGAAAAAATCAAAGTCAAACATAGAAAAGGGAAGAATCAACAAGTATTCTTTTACACAGTTAAAACAAAAAATCCATACAAAATATTAATTCATAAGGAAAATTCTGATACTAACCCGTGTATCCATCATTGAAGTGCGAAGTCTCTTGTTAGGAACAGCAGATTTTCTGTCATCAGATCTTTGGGAGCTGGTGTCCACAGAATTTGAAGCTGTGTGACTTTGAGATCCAACTTTCAACAAATTTCCACCCACAGCAGAGCGATCCACTGACAACGTACTAGGAGTTGCAATTTCTGTTCGAGACCTCTTTCTCGACGCCAACGGAATACGAAATTTATCCAATTTAGAAATTGCTTCATTCAGAAATCTTGCTCTCTCCCTGACACAGAAGAATCGCATTAAACATGAGTGTCATGTAAACAAATCAAGACTAATGTACTCGATGTTAAATTCAATATTTAAAATTTTGCAGTGCAGCTAGGCTTAGAATTGCATTAAACATGAGTGTGATGTAAACAAATCAAGACTAATGTACTCGATGTTGAATTCAATATTGAAAATTTTGCAGTGCGGCTAGGCTGAAAGACATATTGAGCTTTACCTACAGGTGACTTGTTAACACTGAATTTTTAATATAAATATTAAAATAAAAATAAATAAATAAGCCGCCTTGTTAGCTTCCACGAAACAGGACCAGTCATATTATCTGAGGCACTGAGTAATATTATTTAAGTATTGTTCGTGGGAAATACCTCGCCTTTAGAGAATTTTCAGCAACAAATGTCCTCACTCGCTTGAGCTCCTCTGGCCCAAGTGAAGCAAGTGCTTTGGCATGCACTGCTCCCAATGATGGATCTTCTGTTTGACTTCCTACGGCTGCATTAATCACCCTTCTCAGCTCAACTTGACGTGTAAATTTCTGATCTCCCATTGACAGTGTATCTAACAATAAGACCTGTGAGAGAGGCAAATGTTCTCCATGTGATGAGGCACCACCCCTGGGCAAATTTGGTCCTGCCATTAAATTTCGACTTTCCAAATTTTCTCGAAAGCTGCTTGACCTTTCCAAGTTTGAAGCACTTAAAAAGTGACTTCGCTGCCCATTTGCATAGCCAGTAAAATTTGAACCATCCGGGCTACTGGAAGATATATCAAACCTTGAATTGCCTGCCATTGCACTAAGCTGTTTACAAACTAAAAATCCCCAATCTAAACCATGAAAATACAGAGTTCCAACACCAATTAATTAGCCGCCACATTTCCAGTGATGATTCTATTAAGTATCCATCTCAACGGAGCACTTCCTTAAATCCTATCCACATCAGCTCAAACTAATTTCATTACACGCGGCATTACACAGAACCTGCAACCAAAAGAGAGCAAACATAAAATACATAGGAAGATGTTGTCAGAAATAAAGCAACTCCAAAAGCCAAAACCCAAGAAGCTAACAATCAAAATTTCCCATCACGGTCGCATCATTAATCACTGTAACTATAAAGGGAAACTCCCAAGAGTAAACTCTCAAATACTAAAAACACCACCTTCAACCACTTCATTATTTGCCCAAAAATAAATGCATTCTACAGTCCAGGTAGGGGTGATTTGATCCATCAGCTCTTCGTCTTTGTGTGCCCACTATGTAACAGTGCATCGGGAATATGGACACTACCACATGGCACAGACCCATATAAAACCAGATCTGAAACATACCTGGAGATCACTACGCTCAGTGATGCATATATCCAACCCACATAAATAGCTGACATATCAAATATCAGAATTCAATATGTGTAACAATGAAGTGTTTATTAGACCCTCGTTTAGATGGATTTGTGCTAGTACTATAGCCCTACAAAGTGTGTTTCCAAGCGCCTATAATGTGACAACTTTGGTGACCGCTTTGGCCAGTGCAAGGGATGACTGACTTATATCATGTTGGCCAGGAATTTGGCTTACATGTGTAAGGTGCATAGGAATAGTATATACAGGAGATTATTATAGCCATTCCCATATAGTTGTCTATGATGCTTTTAAAATCGTTGCTTTTTTCGTTTACTGAGAATTATTCATATTTATTGTATTTAGGAATAAGTTGTGCAAATCATCATATTTATTGTACTTGGGAGTAGTGTTCCCATCTATAACTGGTGTGTCTAGTACGTCTTTGGTATAATTGGTGTGTCTAGTATGTCTTTGGTTATCTTCAGTATCTAAGATATTAAAAAGTGCCAATTCCAAATTCTATCAGTGCGCAAACCAACATACTTGAGTATGGGGAATGTATTCCCCCTTTCCTGCCAATTACATCACGAAGCTCAAGCCTGCTTTTCCAATCATAAACCTGTCAACCAGCGACAATATGTAACTAGACTATTCACTAGACCCACTAAATTCCAAATTCTAAATGGACTGCTTATATGCAGAACAGAGAGACACCCAAAGCAGCTTCCCTTTCCCACCAATTGAAGCTTGGAAAAATACCAAAAAAGAAAAACATGTTCATAGTAATTCAATTGTTCGGCAAGACAACATCCGTCCATGCAAACAAATTAAGCAGTGTGCGATCAAGAAAAATTCAGAATGTAATACAAATTAAGCACGGTCTACGATCAAGAAAAACTCAAAATGTAATACACTGTTAACTAAACCTACTAATTTCGAATTTCCATTGCACTGCTTACGTGAAGATCAGGCATAAACCGAAAGCAGCATTATTTTCCCACCAGTTGAAGCTTAGAAAATTTCCCGGAAAAAAAAAAAGTCGATATGTCCCATATGCAGTATTTCAATTATCCAACTTCGATCTTTGTACTTGTAAATGTACGTCCACACCAAGCGATCAAAGAACAGTTGCCAATTCAAACATGATAAGCAGAGCCTATGATCAAGCAAAATTCCAAGCCGTCAATAAAAAAAGGACCTACATTATACCTATCCACAAAAAGGAAAGATTTCTATAAAAGTCAAAAGCCTAAAGTCCCTCGACCAAAATTATGACCTCGACCAAAGTCACAGCACAACGGCAGGCGAGAAAAACAGTTGCAAATTAACTCTCACAAATTAACAACGAAAATCAATACCCGGGCAGCCAAACAAACGCCCAACTGAACCGGGGTTAAGCATAAGGGCCGTGACCATCAAAAATTCAGGAAGGATTAAAATGGCAATTTCAATGATATTTTTATATATCACAACCAAAAAAAAATGTTTTCGAGGAATCGCACCGGGTTCAACATTAGAGGGCAAAATGGTCCTTTATTCAATTCCAAGAACCCTCATCGCGCATCAACTTAGGGCGAATTTGCAGATCGCAAGGGCAATTACGAGCAAGACCGCAACCCCAGTGTAACCCTCAGAACGAACAAAACACACAAACAAAGAACAATTAACAGTGGCGTGACTAGGGCGAAGATGGATTAACATACCTGTGATGATCAGTGAAGTAGCCGCGATCGATCCCACATGGAGGGTTTCAACTTTTGGTTTTTAGGTTGCAGATAATAACCCTCAAGTGTACTTCAATCCCAACTAATTTAACCACAGAAAGTTTTTGCATAATTCATGTGGATTGATTCACCACTACAGGCTCCTCTTTTTGCTAAACGTTGGACTCAATTTAACACGCGCGCTCTCGTAGATGTCTTTGACAAAGGGAAGGAATGAACGAGCGACGGGAGAGAAATGGGGGTTTGGGTTATGTGGAAATGTCGTCGTCTCTCTATTTTGGCGGTGGATTTAGTAGATCCCCCTATTTCGGAAGAATATTCTAATGTCCATTGCCTCCGTTTCCTCCCTCATTCTCTTCTTTCATATCAAGTTTCGAAGGATTAACTATTTCGTAATTTATTTATTTATTTTTTAGATTCTGAGATAAAAAATTTGAGGGTTGTATTTAGTAGATATTAAGGAAACAAATTTCAAAATGTCATCGCAACTTCAGATGAACATATTTATATTTTCGTCCAAATATTACGGTATGTTATATGTTATTTTGAAAAAAAATTATTCTAATTCAATTATCAAATATTTTTAAATTATTAAATTAAGTTATTATCATAACTTAGTTATGAAATTAGCAGTGTAATCAGGAGTGTCGATGGTTATTATTGGTTACTATACGCAAATGCACACTTACTCATCTCTTTATTCAGTGACAACTATATTGCTCATATGGTTATAGATAATTATGAACGCACGCTAACTCATCATTTTTATTCAAAGAAAACCATATTACTTAGAATTATCTCATATCACTTAGAATGATCTCCTAAGATTCTTAAAAGCACAAGCTTTCACTCCTAAATATGTTTGAATCTTGAGTTGTTAACTTATTACCTTGTATCCGAAAAGGACAAGCTTTTAGCCAAGTAAAAACAATTTTAAGTCACAAGTAAAAACCAACATTGTATATTTTCTTGTGTACTTGAGTGAATATCAAAATCTATCTTCACATTTTTAAATTTATCAACAATATTGTAACTCTTTCTTTAATAATATGTATTTGCTTTTCTTAAATTTGTTCTAATAGGTTTTATTTTTTTTACAACCATTTTCATTTTTATAATTAAATAGTTAAAGATTTTACATGTGTGTGTAATTTTATAATTTTTGTTGATGTTGTCCTGGTTTCACATATAATAAGAATTCAATAAAATAAAAGTTAACTTTAATTTCTAAATTAAATCATAAATTAAATTGTTACTTGGAGAAATGATCATATATCCTTTTGATTCCACAAAGTTATGTGGAAAATTGGTTGCCTGTTTTTTTGCTTATATTGATAATAACACACTCATAAATTTTAGTAAGAGTCTTTCTTATATTTCAAAAAGAAAATCATAAATACTAATTTATATGTAATAATCTACTTGTTATTTATTTTTTTAATTGTTTCTTTCTATAATTATATTTATATATAAATATGCATTTTTTATACACCGAGAAAATCTATCATAACTTAATTTTCAAAAAAATATTGGGTACACTTATTATTGGTTGCTATTGTTATTTAAGGATAACCATGCCACTTGTAATTACTGGTTGGTGGTTCTTAAGGGGCAAGTTTTCACTCCTCCCAAATGCCTCTAGGTCTAGAGCAATTAACTTGATTCCTTACGTTTTTTTTCAACAAAAATTGTTACTTGTTGTTATTCCATGAGAATAAAAAAAGGTACATTTCATACTACCAATCGATGGAAATCTAGACTTATAGCAAGATTCGTTTGTGAGCAACATATTTAGACTTTTTTTTTTGTTGGTTTGTACATTTATAAAATGTTGTTTTTAGTGCTAGAAAAGAAATAGGGATGAGACTTAGTAGACTTATGCACTGTTCCATGTTATGGATACATATTAATTGACATTGACTTGAAATGGATAACAACATAGAAACAGTGATGTAGCTTTGGATTTCATATCACTGAACAATCTCTATTAGCTAAATTAAGAATGTGGAGATATGAAATCGAAAAGATTAAGAATGTGGAGATACGAAATCCAAAAACTGATCTGAAAGAAAAAGAAAATTACTATCAGTCTAGGGGTATTAGGTGGACATTTTGTAAGGTTGATTCATTGAATTCTTCAAAATATATGAAACCATGATCCATTTTGAGAGCTTTTTTTGATAAGTTATTAGTTGTTGTATTGAATTCCTTGTAAATATGGAGGAAAATTACCTCTAAAACTTTTTTTTTTCTTTAATGTTTTTCTTCCATGTTGCTGGGTTGAGAACTTCTAATTGTGCTTTTCTGATCAACCAGTCCATTACACACTTGGAAACCCCAAAAAAATTGATATTTTTTATGTTTTATTTTTGTTGATGCTAAGAACATATGGAACTTGATTCTTTCTGTTGAAGAAAAACACTTGTAACTTTAACTTTATTTAAACATTAAAAAAATAAGTTTATTAATATTTAAGATTGATATTTAAAATAACTAATATTAATTTAAACATTTCCTTGCATTATAGCTTTCAAATATATTAAAAAATGTAATATTTAATATAAAAAATAATTTATTAAAAAAATAAATAAAACATATGAAATTAACATAGATAATTTGATTGTTTGTATTCTCGAAACAGTAAATATGTTATTGAGCTGAGAGGCTCATTCGATTATGATGTGTAAAGGTATGAGTTTGTCATCAAAGTTGAAATTTTGCTCATGTCGACCAAAAAAAATTAAAAAATTAAAAATAAATAAATATATATATATATATATATATATATATATATATATATATATATATATATATATATATATATATATATATATATATATATATATATATATATATATAATTTGCACGTGGAGAAATTGGATTTCTTGGCTCATGTTAGATCTGTATTTAAGATGGATCTCTTGGCAGTGTCCATGGTTATTATTGGTTACTATATGCAAATGCACACTTACTCATATTTTTATTCACTGAAAACTATATTGCTCAAATGGTTATGAATGCACACTAACTCATCATCTTTATTCAAAGAAAACCATATCACTTAGAATTATCTCATATCACCTAGAATGATCTACTAAGATTCCTAAAAGCACAAGCTTTCACTCCGACTAAATATGTTTGAATCTTGGGTTGTTAACTTATTTCCTTGTGTCTAAAAAAACAAGCTTTTAGCCAAGTGAAAACAATTTTAAGTCATACCTATAGACCAAACATTATATATTTTCTTGTGTAGTTAAATGAATATCAAAATCTATCTTCACATTTTTAAATTTGTCAACGATACTGTAAGTCTCTCTTTAATCATCTCTATTTGTTTTTCTTAAATTTGTTTTAATATGTTTAATTTTTTTTTACGGCCATTTTTATTTTTATAATTAAATAGTTAAAGTTTTTACATGTTCGTGTAATTTTATCATTTTTATAACTTTTATTGATGTTGTCATGGTTTCACATATAATAAGAATTCAATAAAATAAAAGTTAACATGAAATCATAAATTAAATTGTTACCTGGAGAAATAATTATATGTCCTTTTGATTCCACATAGTTATGTGGAAAATGGGTTGCGTGTTTTTTTTGCTTACATTGATAATAACACACTCATAAATTTAAGCAACAGTCTTTCTTGTATTTCAAAAAGAAAATCATAAATACAAATTTGTATGCAATAATCTACATGTTATTTCTTTTTTGAATTGTTTATATATATATATATGCATTTTTTTTTAAACATTGGGAAAATCTATCATAACTTAATTGTCAAAGAAATATTGGGTGCACTGGTGTTGCTACTATTATTTAAGGATAACCATGCCACTTGTAATTACCGATTGGTGGTCCTTAAGGGGGCAAGTTTTCACTCCTCCCAAATGCCTCTGGGTCTAGAGCAATTAACTTGATTCCTTATGTTTTTTTTCAACAAAAATTGTTACCTTTTTATTATTCCATAAGAATAAAAAAAAGGTACATTTCATACTTACAATGGATGGAAATCCAGACTTACAACAAGGCTGGTTTGTGAGCAACATATTTAGACTTTTTTTTGTTGATTTGTACATTTATAAAATGTTGTTTTTAGTGCTAGAAAAAAAAAATAGGGAGGAGACTTATGAACTATCACAAGCTTTCACTCCTAAATGTGTTTGAATCTTGAGTTGTTAACTTATTTCCTTGTATCCGAAAAGGACAAGCTTTTAGCCAAGTAAAAACAATTTTAAGTCACAAGTAAAGACCAACATTGTATATTTTCTTGTGTACTTAAGTGAATATCAAAATCTATCTTCACATTTTTAAATTTATCAACAATATTGTAACTCTTTCTTTAATAATCTGTATTTGCTTTTCTTAAATTTGTTCTAATAGGTTTTATTTTTTTTTACAACCATTTTCATTTTTATAATTAAATAGTTAAAGATTTTACATGTCTGTGTCATTTTATAATTTTTGTTGATGTTGTCATGGTTTCACATATAATAAGAATTCAATAAAATAAAAGTTAACTTTAATTTCTAAATTAAATCATAAATTAAATTGTTACTTGGAGAAATGATCATATATCCTTTTGATTCCACAAAGTTATGTGGAAAATTGGTTGCCTGTTTTTTTGCTTATATTGATAATAACACACTCATAAATTTTAGTAAGAGTCTTTCTTATATTTCAAAAAGAAAATCATAAATACTAATCTATATGTAATAATCTACTTGTTATTTATTTTTTTAATTGTTTCTTTCTATAATTATATTTATATATAAATATGCATTTTTTATACACCGAGAAAATCTATCATACCTTAATTTTCAAAAAAATATTGGGTACATTTATTATTGGTTGCTACTGTTATTTAAGGATAACCATGCCACTTGTAATTACTGGTTGGTAGTTCTTAAGGGGCAAGTTTTCACTCCTCCCAAATGCCTCTAGGTCTAGAGCAATTAACTTGATTCCTTATGTTTTTTTTCAACAAAAATTGTTACTTGTTGTTATTCCATGAGAATAAAAAAAGGTACATTTCATACTTACAATGGATGGAAATCCAGACTTATAGCAAGATTCGTTTGTGAGCAACATATTTAGACTTTTTTTTTTGTTGGTTTGTACATTTATAAAATGTTGTTTTTAGTGCTAGAAAAGAAATAGGGATGAGACTTAGAAGACTTATGCACTGTCCCATGTTATGGATACATATTAATTGACATTGACTTGAAATGGATAACAACATAGAAACAGTGATGTAGCTTTGGATTTCATATCACTGAACAATCTCTATTAGCTAAATTAAGAATGTGGAGATATGAAATCGAAAAGATTAGGAATCTGGAGATACGAAATCCAAAAACTGATCTGAAAGAAAAAGAAAATTACTATCAGTCTAGGGGTATTAGGTGGACATTTTGTAAGGTTGATTCATTGAATTCTTCAAAATATATGAAACCATGATCCATTTTGAGAGCTTTTTTTGATAAGTTATTAGTTGTTGTATTGAATTCCTTGTAAATATGGAGGAAAATTACCTCTAAAAGTTTTTTTTTTCTTTAATGGTTTTCTTCCATGTTGCTAGGTTGAGAACTTCTAATTGTGCTTTTCTGATCAACCAGTCCATTACACACTTGGAATCCCCAAAAAAATTGATATTTTTTATGTTTTATTTTTGTTGATGCTAAGAACATATGGAACTTGATTCTTTCTATTGAAGAAAAACACTTGTAACTTTAACTTTATTTAAACATTAAAAAAATAAGTTTATTAATATTTAAGATTGATATTTAAAATAAATATATTAATTTAAACATTTCCTTGCATTATGGCTTTTAAATATATTTAAAAATGTAATATTTAATATCAAAAATAATTTATTAAAAAAATAAATAAGACATATGAAATTAACATAGATAATTTGACTGTTTGTATTCTCGAAACATTTATTTTCTATTTTAAAATTATATTTTTGTGCAAAGAGGTTTATTCTACATCCGAGTATGATGGCCATGTGTAAGTTCATACATCTATCAGAACTCAAAATTTGTGAACTCAAAATAAAATACTCTAAATAGAAAAGTAATAAAAAACAAAAACAAATATGTTATTGAGTTGAGAGGCTCATTCGATTATGATGTGTAAAGGTATGAGTTTGTCATCAAAGTTGAAATTTTGTTCATGTCGACCAAAAAAAATTAAAAAATTAAAAAAAAAAAAAAAAAAAAAAAAAATATATATATATATATATATATATATATATATATATATATATATATATATATATATATATATATATAAACATTTAAATAATGTTATCTCATAAAAAAATTTGCACGTGGAGAAATTGGATCTCTTGGCTCATGTTAGATCTGTATTTAAGATGGATCTCTTGGCAGTGTCCATGGTTATTATTGGTTACTATATGCAAATGCACACTTACTCATATTTTTATTCACTGAAAACTATATTGCTCAAATGGTTATGAATGCACACTAACTCATCATCTTTATTCAAAGAAAACCATATCACTTAGAATTATCTCATATCACCTAGAATGATCTACTAAGATTCCTAAAAGCACAAGCTTTCACTCCGACTAAATATGTTTGAATCTTGGTTTGTTAACTTATTTCCTTATGTCTAAAAAAAACAAGCTTTTAGCCAAGTAAAAACAATTTTAAGTCATACCTATAGACCAAACACTATATATTTTCTTGTGTAGTTAAGTGAATATCAAAATCAATCTTCACATTTTTAAATTTGTCAACGATATTGAAAGTCTTTCTTTAATCATCTCTATTTGGTTTTCTTAAATTTGCTTTAATATGTTTAATTTCTTTTTACAGCCATTTTTATTTTTATAATTAAATAGTTAAATTTTTTACATGTTCGTGTAATTTTATAATTTTTATAACTTTTGTTGATGTTGTCATGGTTTCACATATAATAAGAATTCAATAAAATAAAAGTTAACATGAAATCATAAATTAAATTGTTACCTGGAGAAATAATTATATGTCCTTTTGATTCCACATAGTTATGTGGAAAATGGGTTGCGTGTTTTTTTTGCTTACATTGATAATAACACACTCATAAATTTTAGCAATAGTCTTTCTTGTATTTCAAAAAGAAAATCATAAATACAAATTTGTATGCAATAATCTACATGTTATTTCTTTTTTGAATTGTTTATATATATATATATGCATTTTTTTTTTAACATTGGGAAAATCTATCATAACTTAATTGTCAAAGAAATATTGGGTGCACTCGTGTTGCTACTGTTATTTAAGGATAACCATGCCACTTGTAATTACCGATTGGTGGTCCTTAAGGGGGCAAGTTTTCACTCCTCCCAAATGCCTCTAGGTCTAGAGCAATTAACTTGATTCCTTATGTAATTTTTCAACAAAAATTGTTACCTTTTTGTTATTCCATAAGAATCAAAAAAAGGTACATTTCATACTTACAATGGATGGAAATCCAGACTTACAACAAGGCTGGTTTGTGAGCAACATATTTAGACTTTTTTTTGTTGATTTGTACATTTATAAAATGTTGTTTTTAGTGCTAGAAAAGAAATAGGGAGGAGACTTATGAACTATCACAAGTTATGGATACATATTAATTGACATTGACTTGAAATGGATAACAACATAGAAACAATGATGTAGCTTTGGATCTGATATGACTGAACAATCTCTATTAGCTAGATTAAAAGTGTGGAGATATGAACTCCAAAAACTTAGGTGGACATTTTGTAGGGTTGATCCATTGAGTTCTTCAAAATATATGAAACCATGATCCATTTTGAGAGCTTTTTTTGGATAAGTTATTAGTTGTTGTATTTATTCCTTGTAAATATGGAGGAAAATTAAGTGGAAAACTTTTTTCTTTTCTTCAATTTTTTTTCTTCCATGTTGCAAGGTTGAGAATTTCTAATTGTGCTTTTTTGGCCAACCAATCCATTACACACTTGAAATCCCCCAAAAATTGATATTTTTTATGTTTTTATTTTTGTTGATGCTAAGAACATATGAAGCTTGATACTTTTGAAGAAAAACACTTATAACTTTAACTTTATTTAAACATTAAATAAATAAGTTTATTAATATTTAAAATAATTAATATTAATTTAAACATTTCCTTGCATTATAGCTTTCAAATATAATAAAAAATGTAAATTTTAATATTAAAAAAAAAACATATGAAATTAACATAGATATATTTGATTGTATGTATTATCAAAACATTTATTTTCTATTTTAAAATTATATTTTTGTGCAAAGAGACTCATTCTACATCGAGTATGATGGCCATGTGTAAGTTCATCCATCCACCAGTACTCAAAATTTGTGAACTAAAAATAAACTACTCTAAATAGAAAAGTAATATATGCTATAATAAAAAAACAAAAAAAAAATGTCATTGAGGTGAGAGGCTGATTCGACAACCCATTATGATGTGTAAGGGTATCCATGTGTCATCAAAGTTGAAATTTTTCTCATGTCGACCAAAATAAAAATCTAAAAAAAACTATAAAAAACATTTAAATAATGTTATCTCATAAAAAAATTTGCACGTGAAGAAATTGGATTGGATCTCCTGGCAGTGTAGATGGTTATTATTGGTTGCTATATGAAAATGCACACTTACTCATATTTGTATTCACGGAAAACTATATTGCTCAGATGATTATGAATGCACACTAACTCATCATCTTTATTCAAAGAAAACCACATCACTTAGAATTATCTCATATCACCTAGAATGATCTACTAAGATTCCTAAAAGCACAAGCTTTCACTCCTATTAAATGTGTTTGAATCTTGGGTTGTTAACTTATTTCCTTGTGTTTGAAAAGAACAAGCTTTTAGCCAAATAAAAACAATTTTAAGTCATACTTAGAGACCAAACATTGTATATTTTCTTGTGTAGTTAAGTGAATATTAAAATCTATCTTCACATTTTTAAATTTGTCAACAATATTGTAAGTCTTTCTTTAATATTTTCTATTTGTTTTTCTTAAATTTGTTTTAATATGTTTAATTTTTTTTTTCAACCATTTTTATTTTTATAATTAAATAGTTAAAGATTTTACATTTTCATGTAATTTTATGATTTTTATAACTTTTGTTGATGTTGTCATGGTTTCACATATAAGAATTCAATAAAATAAAAGTTAACATGAAATCATAAATTAAATTGTTACTTGGAGAAATAATTATATGACTTTTTTATTCCACATAGTTATGTGGAAAATTGGTTCTGTGTTTTTTTGCTTACATTGAGAATAACACACTCATAAATTTTAGCAAGAGTCTTTTTTATATTTCAAAAAGAAAATCATAAATACTAATTTGTATGCAATAATCTACATGTTATTTCTTTTTTGAATTGTTTCTTTCTATAATTATATTTATATATACATATGCATTTTTTTAAACACTCTATCATAACTTAATTGTCAAAGAAATATTGGGTACACTGGTTGCTACTATTATTTAAGGATAACCATGCCACTTGTAATTACGGGCAAGTTTTCACTCCTCCCAAATGCCTTTAGGTCTAGAGCAATTAACTTTGATTCCTTATGTTTTTTTTCAACAAAAAATGTTACCTTTTTTTATTCCATACGAATAAAAAAGGTACATTTCATACTTGCAATGGATGGAAATCCAGACTTACAACAAGACTGGTTTGTGAGCAACATATTTAGACTTCTTTTTTTTATTTGTACATTTATAAAATGTTGTTTTTAGTGCTAGAAAAGAAATAGGGAGGAGACTTATGAACTATCACATGTTATGGATACATATTAATTGACATTGACTTGAAATGGATAACAACATAGAAACAATGATGTAGCTTTGGATCTGATATGACTAAACAATCTCTATTAGCTAATTTAAGAGTGTGGAGATATGATCTCCAAAAACTTAGGTGGACATTTTGTAGGGTTGATCCATTGAGTTCTCCAAAATATATGAAACCATAATCCATTTTGAGAGCTTTTTTGGATAAGTTATTAGTTGTTGTGTTGTATTGTATTCCTTGTAAATATAGAGGAAAATTACCTGGAAAACTTTTTTATTTTCTTCATTTTTTTATGTTTTTATTTTTGTTGATGCTAAGAACACATGGAACTTGATTCTTTCTGTTGAAAAAAAACACTTATAACTTTAACTTTATTTAAACATTAAATAAATAAGTTTAATAATATTTAAAATTGAGATTTAAAATAACTAATATTAATTTAAACATTTCCTTGCATTATAACTTTCAAATATAATAAAAAATGTAATATTTAATATCAAAAATAATTTATTAAAAAAATAAATAAAACATATGACATTAATATAGATATATTACAGCCAGTATGATGGTCATATGTAAGTTCCTAAGTCCATCAGTGCTAAAAAATTGTGAATTAAAAATAAATTACTCTAAAGAGAAAAGTAATATAGGCTATCATAAAAAACAAAAACAATTATGTTATTGAGTTGGGAGGTTTTTTCTACAACCCAGTATGATGTATAAGGGTGCTAGTTATCAAAGTTGAAATTTTACTCATGTGGACCAAAATAAAAATTTTTAAAATCTAAAAAAAATTAAATAACTATAAAAAACATTTAAATAATGTTATCTCATAAAAAAAATCGCACGTGAAGAAATTAGATATCTCAGCTCATGTTAGATCCGGATTTAAGATGGCTCTATGCCGGTATATGTTTAGTTAATTATCCATATGACATAATATAATTTCATGTTTAAAGAAATTATAAGTAGAAAAAATGTCTAACTAAGATGTTTAAACCTTATTTCAACACAAGATTTTTTTAATTAATTTAAACATCTATATTAACTAATTTATGTGGATATCAATTTACACATTGTATTTTTCACTTTAAAAGGGATTTGTATTTGAGTCTGTTTATGTTAGATCCAGAGTTAGATAGATACAAGTTGGTCATATTATTAAATTCAACATTAGTGTAATTTTTTTTAGTAATTTTATAATTATCTCCAATTATTCTACCTCGTTTGATATTTCTATCTACTTTTAACGAAGAATTTGGAGGTTGTATAAACTCTAATAGCTTTTATAGAATTTTTTTTTCATGAATTCATATGTATTAGAAATTTAATGTAATTAAAGTTGGAAATATTTAATAATAATTTTCAAACGATTTTATTACTCACATAATTATGCGAATCATATTTAAATATTAATAATATAAAATAATAATAATAATAATAATAATTTATATATCTATAAATAAATATTTTATATATTAAATTTTCATGTATTAATTATATTAATTTTTTAATATTTAAATTTATATTATATAAAAAAGATGTTTAACTAAAATGTTTAAACTTTATTTCAACACAAGATTTTTTAATTAATTTGAATATCTATATTAATTAATGTATGGGGATATCAATTTATTTACACATTGTATTTTTCACTTTAAAAGAGATTTGCACTTGAAGAAATTTGATCTTTCTTTTTATGTTAGATCCCGAGTTAAATAGATATAAGTTGGTCATATTATTAAATTTAATAGTAATTTAAATTTTTTTACTCAAATTTATAATGATCTCCACTCATTCTTCCTTGTTTGATATTTCTATCACACTTTTGTTTTTGTAACCAAAAATTTGGAGGTTGTATAAACTTTAATAGCTTTTATAATAAAAAAATTCATTGATTTATATGTATTAGGGATTTAATGTAATTAAAGTTGAGAATGTTTGATAACATTTTTCAAACGATTTTATTAATCACATAATTATGCCAAATCATACTTAAATATTAATAATATAAAATAATAATAATTTATGTATTTATAAACAAATATTTTATATATTAATTTTTCATGTATTTATTATAATATTTTTTTAATAATTACATTTTTTTTTATTATATAAATTTATTTTTTATTATATTATATTGAAATAGTTATAACTGTATATATGATGATGATTAATATTTATGAATTACATTACAAAATAACTAATTTATAATTTTTATAGTTATTAAAATAACAAATAATAAAATTATGATAATGATAATTAAGATAATGGAAAGTTGACAATTTTGGAAAGTTGTAAAGTGTTCAAATGAGTTCCACTTTTGTTTCTCATAAATTAGTTTATTTAAGAGAAAGTGTTTTTTATCTTCAACCCTTTTAGTATCACACACTGTTTTTCATCTTAGGGTATTTTGGGGATAGACCGACATCACATTTCATTTCAAAGCTCATGAGAGTTAGTTCTTTGCAATCTTCATTTTCTTCTTAGTACTATAGAAAGAGATAATTTGGTTAGCCAGAAAGAGTTTGATCACCTTCTTCTAATATTTTAAATTTGTTTTCTCCCTAACTCCTTATCATCTCACAATTTGTCCTTATATTTTGAAAGTAATAATATTTTTAATATCATATTTACCATAATTTCATCCTTTAACCCAACAATAAAGCCAAAACTAATCATATTGGTGGCAAAGATGAAAGTTAAATTTTAAGTTTTTTTAAATTAAAAATTTTATAACCCATAACGAATGAGAAAATTAAAATAAAACGTATTAAAAATATATAAAATAAGAATGGAAGGAATGTTTTTGCTAATAAAATGAATAAAATGAGAAATATATTTTTCCCCTTAAATTTTTCCACCCACCCATCAAAGCAGAACCTGATAACTGACTTTCATCGCCTGATTTGGGGTGAAAGTGAAAAAGTGCCGTGAGCGTTTTACACTCTATGATGCAGAATCTTACAGTGTGTGACTGAAATTGACCTGATACCTGAATTTCATCGCCTGATTTGGGATGAAAGTGAAAAAGTGCTGTGAGAGTTTTACACTCTATGATGCAGAATCTTACACTCTGTAACTGAAATTGACCTGATATCTGACTTTCATAGCCTGATTTGGGGGTGAAAGTGAAAAAGTGGCCTGAGAGTTTTACACTCTATGATGCAGAATCTTACCCTCTGTAACAGTGAAATAGTTGTGACGAATAATTGTGAAAACCCTTTGCTCTGTATACCTTTGATCTCCATTGAGAAGCAATGTGTGTGGAGATCATCATCATCATTCTAAAATGAAATAAAGAAATAAAGTATTTTTAACTTTTTCTGGGCTTAAAATAGCCTATGGGACAGATTGCTTTTCCATCTAGCTCTTGTATTCGGCCTTTTTCCTGTGGAGTTTTACAATAAATGCTCTTAGTTTTTTGACAAACTCTTTAATAGATTATCCCAAGCGCTACTTGCATAATTTTCTCTGTTGTCTTTGAAGACCTCGCATTCTAAAATGAAGTGTTTCTCTGTTTCCATTAGCACATACTCTTTCCTCCCACATTTCTTTTGGCCTTTTACAAAAACCAGTTTCACAAAGAAGTTGATGAGAATTAGTTTTTAATTGAGCAATAAGAATTTTAGATCTCCAAGAAATATTGGCCCCTATGTAAGCTTTTTGTTGATGATTATAAGTGGGGTTAAACTCTTCAACGTGGTACTTTTTATTTCTCCCTAGCTCTTTCTTTCAAGTACTTTTGTGGAATTTATCCATAACAAACGTGTTTATCTCTTTACTGTTTGTAAGACACATGCTCAAGCAAATACCCCATTTTTCTTTTACACAATCTGTGATTAAACACAATCTTCTGGAACAACAAAAAAATACACTCTTTCTTCTTACACTTCTTTTCGTTTTTTTCAACACCCTGTTTCACAACCAAGTTGATGAGAATTAACCTTTATTATCTCTATCATCTCCATCATTCGGAACAAATATAAAATTTTAAAATAAAATTACAGGATAAGAATTTCAAAACAAAATTACCAGTTAAATTTAGCGTCAAACTTTTCAATAGAAAGCCAATGTACGATCCAATACAATTACAGAATGTAGGAAGCCTCCTTTTGACGCTTAGGATTATTGGGTTTCGAGTTGGCAGCCTATAATGGGTGAGAACACAAACTCTCCATTTCATTTTTTTTTTCTGGATCAGATAGGTACAAATTCAGTGTAATTTTGCATTTAGATATGGTATATAGTTAGTTCTAAAAGAGTAGTTTCAATCCATCTTTAAAACTTGTTTTCCTATATGAGTTTATAGGAACTCGGGAATGGGTATGCAGTATCAAATGGAAAAAGTGAGCTTTAATTTTTAAATTTATTTTCAAAAATGTATATGATTAGTATAAATTTATTTTAAATACAGATTTAATATGAGTTTAAAGATTGAATTTTTGAAGTGTAAATTTTTTTAGAATTTTAAATATAATGTGTTATTTTTCATTGTTTGAATTGTATTTTTGAATGCTAAATAGAATATATAAAAGACCAAATAAAAGTTTAAACTATAAAACTTAATTTTTCATGATATATACTTTATTTTTTAAATGATATATAATATATACATAATTGATATTAAAATATTTTACATATGTACATTTAGACATTTTATGACCCAAATTAAAATGATTTTTTATTATAAACATATTTTTAAATATATGTCAATATTAATTTGTATTAAAATATTTTATCAATAACCAAATTATAAAATTTAAAAATCTTATGACGCATTTTTTTTACTTCTAATTACTTTACAACGTATTCATTTTTTTTATAATTATAGTGGATATTATTTTTCTATTTAGAATATATTTTTTATTTTTTATTTTTATTTTAAAGGGGAACAAACACATCCCCTCTTTCTTATTGAGTTGTAGAATGAGCCTCTAGGAAAAATTATTTTAAAAACCTTAATTTCTACCTTTAAAATAGACATCTTATCATGAAGAATACACATAGCTTGAAATCTGGTATCATGTTGCATTGTGAGTCATTGTATGAGTAGCCTTTTAAGTGTTGTGTTAATGAACAATGGTAGACCACGAATAAGTTGTATTGAGTAGTGACAATTGAGTGAGGGTTGAGACACATTGAAGAGGTGAGTGAGGCACATGTAGGAGTATTGTGAATAATGTATTATGAGAAACAATGTGAGGTGTCATGTTAGTATTGTAATAAATAAGCATAGATTTTAAGTATTGAGGGGTTTTCGCAGTGCATTATATTAGATATCATTTTTTTTTATTCAATTGTGTTAAGTAAGTCATAGGTAGTCGTAACTGACTAATTTCTCATGATTTTTGAATAGTCCACTTAGCACTCATTACATCGGGTGATGCTCACAGTGGTGAAGATGTGGGATTGAAACTAGTGAAATGAATCACATAGCGTCAATCATCACTTTCGGGGCTTGCACCCGGTAACCAGGACTTCCCAGGAGGCCACCCATCCCAGATCGCCTCTGGCTCAAGCACGCTCAACTATGGAGTTTTTCCCACAATCAGGCCCACTTATCTTGCTATCACATAGCATCCAAGCTAAGTGGGCTTGATTGTGGGAAAAACCCCAGCAAGATAAGTGGGCCTGATTGTGGGAAAAACTCTACAGTTGAGCGTGCTTGAGCCAGAGGAAATATGGGATGGGTGGCCTCCTGGGAAGTCCTGGTTACCGGGTGCAAGCCCCAGAAGTGATGATTGACGCTATGTGATTCATTTTACTAGTTTCAATCCCACTTCTTCACCCCTGTGAGCATCACCCGATGCAATGAATGCTAAGTGGACTATTCAAAAATCATGAGAAATTAGTCACTTGATGCTAAGTGGAATATTAAAAAATCATGAGAAATTAATCACTTACGACTACCTCTCATAGAAATGGTCATAAATTAATGACTTATGAATCCCAAAAAAACAATATCTAATCATAGATTTATCTTAATTCTAAATAAGCTAAAGCCTTGAGAGAAATTAAATCTTTTAAAATGCAAATATTTTTTTAAAGTACAAAAATTGAAAAGATATTTACACCTGCAAAGATTTAATCCCTCTCAATGACTTTCTAAATTCAATACTAAAATAAATATATATTAACTATATTAAATTGTAATTATTAGAAATATATAACTATTTTAGTTTATTTAATCATATTAAATATATTGGAAACATTTAAATTTATTTATATAACCAATAACAAATTCTGTATTTTTATTTTTCATTTTTAATTAAATATTTTTATTTTCTATTATTATTAAAGTTTTTATATTTACTCCTTAGTTTTTATATTTAGGTTTTCAATGTAAGTGTTTACTTCTAATTTTAGAATGAAAGGTTTACATTTAGGTTTACATTAACTATATTAGTCAACTAAGATTTAAATTAAAAATTTTATTCTTAGGTTTTCAAGAAAATTATATTAAATTATTTTAATATTAATTTTGATTTTTTAATATTAATAACTGAAGTTTTGTTATTATATTTAGGAGTAGTTTTAAGTACGACTTTTTGGAGTTTTTTTAGTTGATTTCTAGTCAAAATCTTGCAAAAAGACATTGTGGCTAGTCAAATATGTAAACTCTTCAAACATGTGATTTCAATGAATCCTTGTCGGATTCTAGAGAAATTAGATTTGAAAATAAACGGGAAAATTTTCCAAAAAATTGCACTTAAAGACTATTGGTTCCAGTTATAATATGTATTTGATATCAAATTTATTCCACTCATTAAAAAGCATATACAATTTTTTAATATTAGTTTTGGTTTCTTAATTTTAAATATAAAAATGTTGTTAACATTTATTGTTATACATTTTTAAAGAATAGTCTAAAAAGGTGATGTTTTCTCTCAAAAAATATAGAAATTTCAACATTATGTTAAAAGCTTGATAGTGTTAAATCTATTTATATCATCAAAAAATGATTCAAACATTCTCATAGTAAGATTCCTTGAAAGATTTGTCACCAAATTTAAACAAAAAAAAATTATTACCAATTTTTAATATTAACGTTAATTTCTTAATACTAAATATCAATATTTATTGTGCACGTTAGGAAGGTCTCATGGATTATGGGGTGCATTTTCTCATATAAAAGTAATATAGGCTATAATAAAAAAACAAAAACAAATATGTTATTGAGGTGAGAGGCTCATTCCAAAGCCTATTATGATGTGTAAGGGTATCTGTCTGAAGTTGAAATTTTGCTCATGTCGACCAAAATAAAAATTAAAAAAAAAAAAAATTAAAATTAAAAAAATTAAAAATTAAAAATTAAAAAATTAAAAAAAAAAACTATAAAAAACATTTAAATAATGTGATTTCATAAAAAAATTTGCACATGAAGAAATTGGATCTCTTGGCTCATGTTAGATCAGTATTTAAGATGGATCTCTTGGTAGTATCGATGGTTATTATTGGTTACTATATGAAAATGAACACTTAATCATATTTTTATTCACTGAAAACTATATTGCTCAGATGGTTATGAATGCACACTAACTCATCATCTTTATTCAAAGAAAACCATATCACTTAGAATTATCTCTTATCACCTAGAATGATCTACTAAGATTCCTAAAAGCACAAGCTTTCACTCCTACTAAATGTGTTTGAATCTTAGGTTGTTAACTTATTTCCTTGTGTCTGAAAAGAACAAGCTTTTAGCCAAGTAAAAACAATTTTAAGTCATACTTAGAGACCAAACATGGTATATTTTGTAAGAAGTTTTCCGGATTATCCACAGTATTGAGGAACATGTGTCGACGTTTCAAATCCCAACTGGGATTGATGGATCCCAGTTGGGATTTGAAACGTCGACACATGTTCCTCAATACTGTGGATAATCCAGAAAACTTCTTACAAAATGATCACCACAGGAGTTTAAAAACCAAAAATCCTATATTTTCTTGTGTAGTTAAGTGAATATCAATGTTTATCTTCACAATTTTAAATTTGTCAACAATATTGTAAGTCTTTCTTTAATCATCTCTATTTGTTTTTGTTAAATTTGTTTTAATATATTTAATTTTTTTACAGTCATTTTTATTTTTATAATTAAATAGTTAAAAATTTTACATGTTTGTGTAATTTTATGATTTTTATAACTTTTGTTGATGTTGTCATGGTTTCACATATTATAAGAATTCAATAAAATAAAAGTTAACATGAAATCATAACTTAAATTGTTACCTGGAGAAATAATTATATGTCCTTTTGATTCCACATAGTTATGTGGAAAATTGGTTGCGTGTTTTTTTTCTTACATTGATAATAACACTCATAAATTTTAGCAAGAGTCTTTTTTTTTTTCAAAAAGAAATTCACAAATACTAATTTGTATGTAATAATCTACATGTTATTTCTTTTTTGAATTGTTTCTTTCTATAATTATATTTATATAGACATATGCATTTTTTTTAAAACACTGGGAAAATCTATCATAACTTAATTGTCAAAGATATATTGGGTACACTGATCACTAGTTGCTACTATTATTTAAGGATAGCCATGCCACTTGTAATTACCGGTTGGTGGTTCGTAAGGGGGCAAGTTTTCACTCCTCCCAAATGCCTTTAGGTCTAGAGCAATTAACTTATTCCTTGTGTTATCACCAAAATAGGACCCGATTGGCTGCTGATCAGACAACTTCAGTGTAACTATTTCAAACCAATCTTTTGGCTGAGGCTTAGTCTCCTCAACCTGAGAGGGCTCTCTCAAGGGTTAATGATTTTTTATTAATGATTAGATAGATGGCTAACTCTATTGTTTTTGTCTTGGTTTTATATGTTTGTAGGTTGAAAAGATGAAGGCTTACTACCATTGGGCTATGGAGTCAACAAGTCAGTAGATTCAGTGGCAAGATCTCTTGACATGGAAGCTGAGACAAATAGGGCTTTTAACAAAGACAATTCACTCAATAACATAGGTCAAAACAGTCATTCCATTACTAAAGGAAGTCAGAGCATAGGGTTATGAATTCTGAGTAATAGTATGGAAATCTACTGCTAGTGTTTCAAGGGTAGTTTGCTCACAAGATTTAGAAAAACACAGTCATCTCATTACTAAATGAATTCAGAGCATAGGATTATGAATTCTGAGTAATAGAAATGAGATCTACTGCTAAAAACAATAATTCCATTACTAAAGGAAGTCAGAGCATAGGATTATGAATTTTGAGTAATAGCAATGAGATCTACTGCTAAAAACAATAATTCCATTACTAAAGGAAGTCAGAGCATATGATTATGAATTCTGAGTAATAGCAATGAAATCTAGTGCTAGTGGTTCAAAGGTAGTTTACTCACAAGATACAGGAAAAACACAGTCATCCCATTACTAAAGGAAGTCAGAGCACATGGTTGTGAATTCTGAGTAATAGTAATAAGAGCTACTACAAGAAATTTAAAGTAACATATAGATCAAGAAAACATTAAACCCCATGAGAAACTCGGATTTGTCAAGAAGAAAAAAAACCTCTCTGTATTACTGATTATAGTCCATAACATAAAGCAGCAGCTGGGCCAAAAAGTCTCCAACCTTTTTCTAATTCGACCTAATGCTTCATATAGAGCTTTTACAATCTTGGATTCCATGATCCACCACTAGGAGAATTCGAATTCCCATCCATGACACCTAATCTAACCATAAAACAGACTTTTAATGACAAAATGACAAGTAAACAGTCTTTGAAGAGTCCTAATCCAAATAGGAGTGAAACTCCTAAATATGCTTGCAACAACCTTATCTAAACTTTAATGCTTCCTTTGATAGCTGCAACCTCATGAGGTCGAATTTGGATGATGTCTTTAGTCTTTTATAAACCCTGCTGATTCATGACCTAACTGTCCTAAAAACCAGGAGACAAAGTTTCCTAATTTTTAGCCCTTAACCTCCATGCTTGTCTTCGAATAGCTTTTCTAGCCTTAATGGTTGTTTTGTATATGTAACATGTGTTAAAATTCCATAAACACTTCAAAATTCCACCTGTGCAAAAAGATACCTTCAAAAAAATGAAAAGGAGATGAAATATGATTGCGCTACGAAAATAGCCTGTTTTCGTAGCGCAGTTTTTATACCACTATAAAAGTACTTCCTTTGACCATTCTTTCTCCTGCTTTTCAATATGAAACTTCATTTGTGACCTTGATCTTTCCACCAGTAATATAAAAATATGAAAACTAGCAGTCCTTACCTCCTAATTACATGCAAAACATGCCAAAACTTCACCTTCAGCAGTTTCGTAGCGCGCTACGAAACTGCTGTGTATGCTCCTTTAACACAGTTTTTTTTCCAAAAAATCTAAAATTTTGAGGATATTAAATATTTTTTAAGGATGTATATCAACATAAAATGGCTTTACTGGATGTTCTCCTTCAAAAATGATCTTTATCTTCATGACAAAACTGTTTGAAAGATTTACCATTTTTTGCACTTTTTTCATCTGAAAAATAGATGTTGAGACAGAGCTTTTATCTTCTCACCCATAATGTATTTTGCAAAACTGAAGGAGTCTTTTGGAGACCAATTTGTCTTGAACAAAAACCTGTCTTGGTTTTTTGAAATACCTCTCCTACTGCCCAGAAACTGTCTTTGAACAACCTGTGTAAAACTGGAAATTTCTAATTTCTGAAAATATGGCTTCAAAGAAAGCCTTGTACCTCCCAACTGGTAACACTTGTGAGAAATGTGAGATAGGTTATTGTATCTGGAGATTTTATGAAGAGAAACCTCCTTTATAATTTCAAAATACCTTTTATTCTGGCCATAAACTGATCTTGAAGTGAACTACTAAAACTAGAAAGCAGAGTTTTTTTGTCAATGACTTTCAACAGTTTCGTAGCGCAAGTTGAGTCATCAATTTATCCCACCTCATAATGAATTTGAAGAAAATGAAAGAGGTTTTTGTAGTTAAGTATGTCAGGAAGAGAAATTTCTTTTAGTTTTCAAAAATGAGTTTTCAGTTGCTCAGTAACCCCCTTGGAAGTGGACTACTAAAAACTAAAAAATAGGGTTTTTGCCTCATAGTGCGCTACGAAAACAGCTTGTTTTCGTAGCGCAAATCACCTTTTTTGAACTAGCTGTGCTACGAAAATGCGGATTCCTGTATGATTGCAAAAATTTAACCCAAAAATTCATGGCATGACCCCTAAATGAAAAATATGACCTATTTGACCATGAATTGAACCTAAAGGACTTTATTTGAAAATGAAAAATGACCTTTTAAAACTTCTAAATGGATGATGGGATCTTTAAACCATGGAATAAGACTTATAAACTTTATTTGGAAATGAAAGATGAAATTTTTGAGACTCTAAGCCTATCACTTACCCTTTCAATCATGAAATGTCTTAAAACCTATCTAAGACCTCCTTGAAATCATGACCAAAAGCAGAGTTGACACAATGATGTTTTGAGAATTTTTGGGTGATAAAAGTGGCTCCACTTGGGATAGTGTGCCCCTGTGGTACACTAAGAACTAGTAGCTCCAGTGCTTCTATCCATCCTTTAAAATAAAACTCTGAAATTCGACCAAATCTGCTTCAAAATTTTATTGTCTTCACCTTGGGCTCAAGTTTGCTGGTCTCTGCAAGAAGCACTCAAACTGTACCTACTAAAAATTCTCATTCAACCTACCTTGAGCTTATTTTCACATTCCTACCTACCTACCCTGTTAGCTAAAATCTCCATTTGTAGCTCAAGGAACATGAAACTTCCAATGAAGCCAATCATTGATCTGATCTGACACTTGAATCTCTTGATTGTGCTTGAAGAAAAAATAAACATGATACTGAAATAACCGAGGCAGCATAAGATATATCTGATCTTCAAGATGAAAATATAACTGGAAATCTGAACAATAAATATTTTCCATGTAATCAGTTATAGAACCATAGAAGACATAATCTGTTTGAAACTTCTCATGACATTCTAAGACTTTGGACCACACATACATGCTTTGATCAACCAGATAAGACCTCAGTTGTGTGCTCTCAAATTGCTTTTCAAAAACAGTGCATTCTTCCTCAATCTCAAAGGAGAAAGGTAGAAACACTCTCTCTTTGTGTTCTGTCATGGAAAGCTTTTGAAAAGAATGATCATGATCATGAATACTATATGATTGAATTTGACCTTGTAAGCCTTCAATGTCTTTCTCAATGTTCTTAGCAACTTCATCCAAAAATTTCATCTTATCTTCTGTCTTGCACTCAAATGATTTTAGATAAGAAGACAAGGACAAAGAAAAATTTTCATCTATTTCTTCATTAATATGATCATCATTCCATTGTTTGAAACCGTGAATTGAAGGAGAGTTTGCCACCAACTCTGTTCTGTCTATCCATTCCTCCAAAAACTTAAGCCAAAAGTCTGCAAATGACTTAATTGATCTGACAGGAAAACTTTCAATCCACTGTTTACATTTCCCTTGAAATGAATCATATAACAACATAATGCAAACATCTTCATGTTTGACTCTAAGAAGCTCAGTAAAATCACAAAAATATGATATATGCTTCAAAGTCAAACTCAAATATTCTCCATTGAATTTTGGATCATTCCTTAAAAAATATGTATCCTTGGGAAACCATGAATTCCTGAAAAATTTATACATGTATACCTTGAAACAAGAATGGCATCATCTGAGTTCTTCATAAGTCCAGTGCAATCACCAAGAATCTATGAATTTTGAATTCTTCAACAATGGAGTCGCCAAGGTAGTTTTGCAGCCTCGAAAAGATTTCTGAGCTCCTGCTACCTTCAAGAGTTCAGCTTCATGATTTTTTAGGAGATGTATATCTTCAGACTCCCGACAGACGCACCAAAATGTTATCACCAAAATAGGACCCGATTGGTTGCTGATTAGACAACTTCAATGTAACTATTTCAAACCAATATTTTGGCTGAGGCTTAGCCTCCTCAGCCTGAGAGGGCTCTCTCAAGGGTTAATTATTTTTTATTAAAGATTAGATAGATGGCTAACTCTATTGTTTTTGTCTTGGTTTTATATGTTTGTAGGTTGAAAATATGAAGGCTTACTACCATTGGGCTATGGAGTCAACAAGTCAGTAGATTCAGTGGCAAGATCTCTTGACACGGAAGCTGAGACAAATAGGGTTTTTAACAAAGATAATTCACTCAATAACATAGGTCAAAACAGTCATTCCATTACTAAAGGAATTCAGAGCATAGGGTTATGAATTCTGAGTAATAGTATGGAAATATACTGCTAGTGTTTCAAGGGTAGTTTACTCACAAGATTCAGAAAAACACAGTCATCTCATTACTAAAGGAAGTCAGAGCATAGGATTATGAATTCTGAGTAATAGCAATGAGATCTATTGCTAAAAACAATAATAACATTACTAAAGTAAGTCAGAGCATATTATTTTGAATTATGAGTAATAGCAATGAAATCTAGTGCTAGTGGTTCAAAGGTAGTTTACTCACAAGATACAGGAAAAACACAGTCATCCCATTACTAAAGGAAGTCAGATCACATGGTTTTGAATTCTGAGTAATAGTAATCATATCTACTGCAAGAAATTTAAAGTAACATATAGATCAAGAAAACATTAAACCCCATGAGAAACTCAGATCTGTCAAGAAGAAAAAAAACCTCTCTGTATTACTGATTATAGTCCATAACATAAAGCAGCAGTTGGGCTAAAAAGTCTCCAACATTTTTCTAATTCGACCTAATGCTTCATATAGAGCTTTTACAATCTTGGATTCCATGATCCACCACTAGGAGAATTCGAATTCCCATCCATGACATCTAATCTAACCATAAAACAGACTTTTAATTACAAAATGACAAGTAAACAGTATTTGAAGAGTCCTAATCCAAATAGGAGTGAAACTCGTAAATATGCTTGCAACAACCTTATGTAAACTTTAATGCTTCCTTTGACAGCTGCAACCTCATGAGGTCGAATTTGGATGATGCCTTTAGTCTTGTTATAAACCCTGCTGATTCATGACCTAACTATCCTAAAAACCAGGAGACAGAGTTTCCTAATTTTTAGCCCTTAACCTCCATGCTTGTCTTTGAACACCTTTTCTAGCCTTGATGATTGTTTGGTATATGTAACATGTGTTAAAATTCCATAAACACTTCAACCTTCCACCTGTGCAAAAAGAAACCTTCGAAAAAATGAAAAGGAGATGAAATATGACTGCGCTACGAAAATAACCTGTTTTCGTAGCGCAATTTTTATACCACTGTAAAAGTACTTCCTTTGACCATTCTTTCTCCTGCTTTTAAATCTGAAACTTCATTTGTGACCTTTATATTTCCACCAGTAATATCAAAATCTGAAAACCAACAGTCCTTACCTCCCAATTACATGCAAAACATGCCAAAACATCACCTTCAGCAGTTTCGTAGCGCGCTACGAAATTGCTGTGTATGCTCTTTTAACACAGTTTTTTTTTTCCAAAAAATCTACAATTTTGAGGATATTAAAGATTTTTTAAGGATGTATATCAACATCAAATGGCTTTACTGGATGTTCTCCTTCAAAAATGATCTTTATCTTCATGACAAAACTGTTTCAAAGATTTATCATTTTTTGCACTTTTTCATCTGAAAAATAGATGTTGAGATAGAGATTTTATCTTCTCACCCATAATGTATTTTGCAAAATTGAAGGAGGCTTTTGGAGAAAAAATTGTATTTAACAAAAACCTCTCTTGGTTTTGAAATACCTCTCCTACTGCCCATAAACTGTCCTTAAACAACCTATGTAAAACTGGAAAATTCTGATTTCTGAAAATATGGCTTCAAAGAAAGCCTTGTATCTCCCAACTGGTAACACTTATGAGAAAAGTGAGATAGGTTATTGTAGCTGGAGATCTTATGAAGAGAAATATCCTTTAGAATTTCAAAAGACATTTTCTTGTGGCCAGAAACTGATCTTGAAGTGAACTACTAAAACCAGAAAGCAGAGTTATTCTGTCAATGACTTTCAGCAGTTTCGTAGCACAAGTTGAGTCATGAATTTCTCCCACTTCATAATGAATTTGAAGTATGTTAGGAAGAGAAACCTCTTTTAGTTTTCAAAAATGATTTTTCAGTTGCTAAGGAACCCCCTTGGAAGTTGACTACTAAAACCAGAAAAACAAGGTTTTTGCCTCATAGTGCACTATGAAAACAACTTGTTTTCGTAGTGCAAATCACCTTTTTTGAACTAGCTGCACTATGAAAATGGGGATTCCTGTATGATTGCAAAAATTTAACCCAAAAATTCATGGCATGACCCCTAAATGAAAAATATGACCTATTTGACCATGAATTGAACCTAAAGGACTTTATTTGAAAATGAAAACTGGCCTTTTAAAACTTCTAAATGGATGATGGGATCTTTAAACCATGAAATAAGACTTCTAAACTTTATTTGGAAATGAAAGATGACATTTTCGAGACTCTAAGCCTATCACTTACCCTTTCAATCATGAAATGACTAAAAACCTAACTAAGACCTCCTTGAAATCATGACCAAAAGCAGAGTTGACACAATGATGTTTTGAGATTTTTTGGGTGATAACACCTTATGTTTTTTTTCAACAAAAATTGTTACATTTTTGTTATTCCATAAGAATAAAAAAAGGTACATTTCATACTTGCAATGGATGGAAATCCAGACTTACAACAAGGTTGGTTTGTGAGCAACATATTTAGACTTTTTTTTGCTGATTTGTACATTTATAAAATGTGGTTTTTAGTGCTAGAAAATAAATAGGCAGGAGACTCATGAACTATCACATGTTATGGATACATATTAATTGACATTGACTTGAAATGGATAACAACATAGAAACAATGATGTTGTAACACCCATCAATATAGTCATAAAAAACTTTTAACTATACCACTCTTCATAAATTGACTACATATTACTTATAAACTCTTTGGAATATAAGTTTCCAGTTTTAAAAAGAAAATCATAAAACATGTATTTTTCACGTTAGTAACATAACATTTATAAAATGTAATCCATACTCTAATGTCTACCAGTTTCATGTCACTAAACCACAAACATTATTAAGTTGAACAATTCGATTTCCTCCGTTTTCGATACATCTAACAACTATTACGCATTTAAGTTATGACTATACTTGTATTTAATACTCATCAACCTTCTCGTCCTTATCAATTAAATTCGATGGCACGGTGGCATTGTTGGATTACGACATATGTAAAACTTGATTGGAAATATCTTCTCGCATGATAGATCTCAATTATGAGCTACGCTTGTCAAATCTACCACCATAGATCCTTCTATTCTTGATTCAACGGCAAAGGAGATTTAGGATTTGGTGCTAATGACCATACCCCGTAACTGATTTCTTTTGTCATTTTTCGCATTTCACCAAAATTGTCAGATGCATGCGCCTCCGACCTCAGCTTCGGCTCTCTGCAAGTGAGATATCCTTAGATTTATGTCTAGCTTTCCCACGGATGCATCTATGGCCGCGACGATAAGCCCTGTGGAGTACCTCTCCCTGTGCATGACGTTTTTTCCAGTTTTCCAGAGGTATGTAGCTATCTGGCGTTGTGGTTTTCCATTTTTAATGAATTCTAACTTACAATTGAACTACCAAATTTACCTTAGACTTCCTACGTTGTGACTTGATGCTCTGCTTCTTCGTTATCCGTAGATTTAACACCTAAGTTACTTGTTTATTTTATGGTGACGAGTTCATAGTATGGAAAACACGGTCTCTGTGGAATTCAAGTTTGGTGAATTCCATTTCACTTCCTCCCACAACACGAAGAAAGGAAAAAAGGTAACTACCCATTATTGTTGTATATGAATAAGTGCGAATAAGTTTTTTTTGAAGTTTTTCCATTTCATTATTTGCCATTAACGCTTACCCATATACTCTTATGATGACGTCGTTCAGGTTTTTGCTTCCTTTCCATTCTCGGCGGAATTTAATTAGGTAAGTTGATATTTGTTTCCAGAAGACCTAAGGTTCTTCTTCTCAGAAACTTTTGGTTAAATAACAGTGTTTTTACACATGCCCTTTTTTTTTTCTTTCACAGGTAAATGATTTTGAAATACCTTTTTGGAAATGGGTACTCGCTCCATCAGATTCCTCTAAAGAGCATCTTCTCTTCGCATTGAACAGGTACCATTTCATGTGTTTTGAGTTTGGTTGCACGATCTTCTCACGGGGCTTAGTTCTCGACAGAATTTCCCATTGAACCGAGACTGTAGAAATGTAATTGAATATCACTTGCTACAATATGAAAGTTTTTCTACATGTAGTAGAACTCCTTTGGACTAAATAATATATTACGCTTTTCTTGAAAGGAAATTCAATATGTAAATTATAGAGTTTGGGTTCTCTACTCCCTATAAATAGATTCAGTTTCTGGTTTGAATTAAACTTTGCAATTCATGACTGTTTCCATAATATTAATATAAGTTCTAGAATTCACAAAATAGTGAATGTATTTTCTTTGGATTACTTCTATAGTTTTGTTCCACCGATAATCTATTTGAATGTCCTATTTTTACAGGTTAATATTTCTTTTACTCTCTCAGAATACAGTTCTGCAGAATGTTTATATTTGTTTCTTGATAGTTACTTACTAATAATCTTAATGCTTGTCATTCTAGCCGAAATCATCTTTCTCATTGTTTCTCTCTCTCTATATATATATATATTTCTGGTCTCGGTCTACAGTTTATAATTTACGGTGTTTAAATAGCGAAATTTCCTTTTTTAGATTTCTTTCACTGCTATCTTTATAAACTTTAGGGTCGACTGGACCGACTGAGTTAAGTCCGTGTATAGTCTATGAGATTGGAACAAAGTATCCCAAATTTACGGAACACCAAAGTTCTGGAATTCGGTAAAGCTTCTTATATAATGTCTACATCTTCCAGTTTTCTGTCTATTTAGCTACCTTTGATAAACTCAGTCACCGAAAGATTCATATAGTCACTAAGCAACATGCTAATCTACTACTTCTGTCACACAATAACTTTGTACTTTATAGATATACAAGAATTTAAAGAAAAATATATTTCCAACAGTTATGCAGTAACCTTTTTTTTTAAGCTAAATGTTCTTTCTTTTTTTAAACTCTTTCTTAAAACAATATTCTTCCAAAATTTACTGTATTGAAATAACAGTTTAACTCTAATTTCCTGTGATATGAAATAATTAGAGTCTACTTCTCGAAATAACAGCATAACCTTAATTATTCTTAACAATATCTAACCAAAGTCTACTTCTCTGAAATGACATTATAATTTTACTTATCTGTGATTGACTATGGTTTTCCTCCCTACCATGGATGAGGCAATTACATCCTCACCCCCCCCCCCCACCCCCCTCGTGCTCCAATCCTGAGCCAAGTATAAGAAAACAATGCACATAAGAGATATCGGGACTCCGGTCCAATCCACCTTCTAGAAAGTGCAGAATAGTTGAGAGTTTTTCCATTGGTTATACGAGCTCGGGAAAATAAAACTCACTCTCCTTCTTCACTTCATCACACCTAAGTCAGAACCCCTCTTCCTCACAAGGATGTTGCTTTTATCCACAGAGAAAGAGTAACTGTCCAAAACTGTTTTTCCTTCAACTACTACACAATTGGAATAAATATTTTACCATCAGTCTTTCACTCCATGGTTCCATAACCAATTTAGTTAATCAAATTTAATTTCTGTTCATAATTTATTATTTTCAAAATAATAACAAAAATTGTTTTAAAGTCTTAACAAATAACTTTAAGCAACATTTAACATTTAAAGCAGTGGTTGCAACTTTCCCCCTGGAAGTGAACGTCGTCCTTGGTGTTCTCATTCTGCTCCAGCAAAAAATTCAAGGTAGGCTTCCAGAACAAAACCTTCATCTTCCCGGGTAGCTTCTTCTGGGCTAAAGTGCTTCCATTGCACTTTAACCTGGGAAATGGTTCGTTTTCGTAGCATGATTTCCCTCTGGTCGATTATATAGTGAGGCTCGATCAGAAACTCTTCGTCTGACTCGACCTGCAAACAATGAGCTTGAATTAGTTTTACTCATAAATCTTAACATCTTTAATCAATCTAGTTTTCATATTCTACCTAAATATTCTACCAGTGAATTATGTGTTTTGGATCATGAATGTATCATTTCAATAACGATACATGAAATACGTTGTGTACACGGATATGACTGGGCAGTGCCAATCAGTAAGCTATGGGTCCTACCCTTTCCAATATTTGGAAAGGGCCACAAAACCTGGGAGCTAACTTGGCACAAGATGTCCATCTCAAAGTGATTTTCTTTGGCTTGATTCTTACATACACATGGTCCCCCACTTCAAATTCACGATAAGTCCTTTTTTTATCTACATATACTTTTTGCCTATCCTGAGCTGCCTTCAAATTTTGTCGGATCTTCTTTACTTCTGTTTCCATTTCAGCTAGCATATCCAGTCCAAGCATCAACTTGGTTTCTCGACTGCTCCAATTAATAGGAGTTCTACACTGTCGTTCATATAAGGCTTCAAACAGACTCATCTTGAGTGACTCCTGATAGCCGTTATTATATGCAAACTCCACCAGGTGTAAATACTCTTCCCACCTAGTTGGATGTTGCATTACATACATACGTAACATATCCTCCAGAATTTGATTTACTCGCTTTGTTTGTCTGTCCATCTGTGAATGGTAAGTAGTGCTAAAGTTAATTTGAGTTCCCAGTCTTGTAAACAACATTTTCCAGAACGCTAAAGTAAACTTTACATCCCTATCAGATATGACAGTCTTTGGAATGCCATGTAGTCTAATGATTTCTCGCATGAATATGTCCGCTATCTGCATCGTCTTATAAGTGGACTGCACTGGTATAAAGTGTGTTGATTTGCTTAATCGATCCACCACTACCATTATAGAGTCGTTATGCTTCTTTGACCTTGGTAGTCCAATTATAAAGTCTAATGATATCACTTCCCACTTCCACTCAAGTATCAGTATAGGCTGCATCAGCCCAGCTGGGTGTTGGTCCTCCACTTTCACTTGCTGGCATTCTAAGCACTTGTTTAGATATTCTGCAATATCTCTCCTCATACCTGGCTAAAAGTAATTCTTCCTTATTGCTGTTAAAATCTTCTGATATCCAGGATGTCCAGAGTAATTACTTCGATGATACTCATTTAGAATCAGCTCCTTCAACTCCATTTTGTTTGGAACAAAAAATTCTCTTTTTGAAAATCAAAAACCCATCCTTATCAATTTCGTAATCAACAGATTTTCCTTGGTCTTTGAACTCTTTTGCTTACTGCCACATAAAATTATATTCAAGATATTTATCCGCTTCTACTTTTATTTTCTCCAGAAATCTGCACTCAACCTGATTATAATACAGCGAATAAACACCATACAATTTTATGCTTAATGCATCAACTACTCTATTCTCCTTACCTTTTACATGTTGCATATCAATATCAAATTCACTCAGGAAGGCATTCCACCTTTCCTGGCGAGAATTGAGATCAGCTTACTTAAAATAGTTGGTTAAGCTATTGTGATCAGGTTTAAGCACAAATATTTTTCCAAGCAAGTAGTGCCTCCATACTCGGAGTGCATGCACTACTTCTGTCAGCTCCAAGTCATAAGCTAAGTACCTCTGCTCATGCTCCTTTAATTTTCGTGACTCATAGGCAACCACTTTACCCTCTTGTAACAAAATCGCTCCAACTCCTTCTTTGCATGCATCTGTGAAGACCTCAAACTCTTTATTAGGATTAGCTACCCTTAATATCGGAGCAGTAGTTAATAACTGCTTCAGTTTCTCAAAACTGTCTTGACATTCCTTTGTCCATTTAAATATCTTTCCTTTTCCTTTGTAATGAAGTGATTGGAAAAGCAATTTTTGAAAAAACTTCAATAAACCGCCGATAATAACCAGCTAATCCCATAAAGGATCGGATGTCTGCCACGCATTGAGGTAATTTCCATTCCATAATCGTCTCGATCTTCTCAGGATCAACTGCAATACCTTCAGTAGAAATAACGTGGCCAAGGTACTATATTTCTTCCTTGAAGAAATCACACTTGCTGAACTTAGCGTACAACTGGTGCTTTCTTAACATTTTTAGCACTATCCGCAGGTGTTCTTTGTGTTCTTCTGCATTCTTAGAATAAACTAAAATGTCATCAATAAAAATTAACACAAAATTATCTAGATAGGGATGAAATACATTATGCATTAACCTCATAAAGGTTGCTGGTGCATTGGTTAATCCAAAAGGTAGCACCACAAATTTGTAGTGTCCATACCTTGTACGAAAAGCAGTTTTATGTATGTCTTCGTCCTTTATCCGGATCTAGTGATATCCCGACCTTAGATCTATCTTTGAAAATACTGTCGCTCCCTTCACCTAATCAAACAAATCATCAATTCGCGGTAGAGGGTATCTGTTTTTAATAGTCAGTTTATTAGGCTAGCAGTAATCCATGCAGATTCGCATGGTTCCGTCTTTTTTCTTTACAAACAGCACAGGTGCTCCCCAAGGGGATACAATTGGTCGGATGTATCCTTTATCTAGTAATTCTTGTAACTGCATCTTTAATTCAGTTAATTCAGGTACACTCATTTGATAGGGTGCCCTTGAAATTGGTGATGCTCCAGATATCAATTCAATGGTAAAATATATATCCCTTCTAGGCGGTAAGCTTGGTATTTCCTCTAGAAATACATCCATAAACTTCTGTACTATTGGTATATTTTCCAACATTGGAGCCTTCTCTTTAGAATTGGTAAAGCCCACCTATATGGCATATAGATGGCACCCCTTCCTCATGCACTTGCCCATTTGAGATGCTGTGATTGGATGCAGTTGTAAAGGTTTCTTTATGCCTTGAATTTCCTAGCGGGTTCCATCCTGCATTATGTAGTAGATGATCTTTTCTTTATAGTCTACTAATGTCTAGTGCTTCTCCAACCAGTCCATGCCAAGTAACACATCATAAGAACCTAGAGGTAGTATATTCAGATCCACAGTTAACTGCTATTCACTAAATTTTAGTGCACAGTTCTGTATTTTGGCACTAACTTTCCTCTTAGCTCTAGTGGCTAACTGTACTAGCCATGGGTTTCTGAATTTTTGACTCTGTAATTTACAAATTTCTACTAATTTGGAATTACATAGCTTAAACTTGCACCTGGGTCTACCAAAATAGAAATAGATTGAGATAACAATTTACCTTCCAGTTCTATCATTGTCGGCTGGTAGTCCGCTTGCCGATCTTCCAATGCTACAATAATTTTGGGTATGTTTTCGATGACATCACCCATTGTTGAGGCTTCCTGCAAATTGGTAACTGCCTCACTCCTACCTCGCCATGGACAGTTTCTGTTGTAATGTGCCTCACCACACCCCCAACACTGTAAAGGTGGCTTCTGATTCTGGGCTTGTTCTGGTTTGCTGGAGGCTTCTGTGGTTTTATCTTCTGCAGGCCATATTATTCTTTGATGATTCCTTCCAAACTGTTTGCTAACTGAGCTTCTGGTAGCACCTTCGAAATTGTTGGTTCTATTATTCTTAAAACCAAAACTGCCCTTATGCTCTTTCTTTGCCTGCCAGCTTTTACCTTGTTCACCTTTTTCTTTAGCTTGCTGGTAACACATTCTAGCTTTTCTGATTGCTTCATCCATAGTCTTAGGATTCACAAACTCAATACGTTCTTTCATGTGAGTTGGAAAAATACTTAGAAACTGTTGTACTTTAGCCTTTTCATCTCTTAAATAGGGAACATAAGGAAGTAAGGAAGTAAACATAGCGATGTACTCATCCATCGTCATTTGTCCCAACTTCAAGTCATGGAAGTCTCCAGACTTCTCATCATAGAAGAATTTTGTTAAGTATTTAAATAAATCTTCAAAATACTATTGGAATGCATCCCAAGTTACATCCTGGTCATCTATACTGCAGACGTTTTTCACTTCCTCCCATCACAATGTGGCTTTCTCCCTCAACTGATAAATAGCCAATCTGGCTTTGAGATTACTACTATATTCATATACTTGAAAATACTTATTCATGTTTATCAGCCATGCCTCAGCTACTTCCTCCTCTACTCCATCAAATGTGGGAGGATTTATTTTTCTAAATTCACCTTGTAGTTCTACTTTCTGTCTTTTCACTTCTTTCTGATTTGATATATTATCGGACTAAGCTTCATGGTATTTTTTATTCTGTTACTCCGCTGAGACTGGCTTCTTTCCATTCTATTAGTGTCATGGTCTCTTGTCCACTGCTCATTTCCTTCTTGAAACTCTCTATCAGTACTTGGCTTCTCATTTCCTTGATTCTGTTTGTCTGAGAGGATTTTTAATATTCTCTCATGTTCTTGCATCAACCTGTGCATTATCGTTTCTCACTCTCTCCATTTCTTCTTTTAATTTATGTACTGTGTTTAAGAAAATGCTGGTTTGGTTCTACTGTTCCTCCAACAACCTACTGGTTTGCTGGTGTTGATCCACACAAAGCTGCACCCACATTTCTGGGTTCATTTCCAGTCGAGGTTGGGTTTCCCTGGCATTCGGGGGTGGCTGCTGTATCGACACCCTCCTCATAATATCATGTTAACTTCTTTCTCTCTGTGTCCATTAGTAATACACAACTTAAAATGTTAGTTGACCCATAGGGTCCCAATGTTACAACGCTGCTCTGATACCACTTGTAACACCCATCAATATAGTCATAAAAAATACAAATTTAACTTTTAACTATACCACTCTTCACAAATTGACTACATATTACTTATAAACACTTCGGAATATAAGCTTTCTAGTTTTAAAAAGAAAATCATAAAACATGTCTTTTTCACGTTAGTAACATAACCTTTATAAAATGTAATCCATGCTCGAATGTCTACCAGTTTCATGTCACTAAACCACAAACATTATTAAGTTGAACAATTGGATTTCCTCCATTTTCGATACATCTAACAACTGTTAGGCATTTAAGTTATGACTGTACTTGTATTTAATACTCATCAACCTTCTCGTCCTTATCAATTAAATCCGATGGCACGGTGGCGTTGTTAGATTACGACATATTTCAAACTTGATTGGAAATATCATCTCGCATGATAGATCTCAATTATGAACTACACTTGTTAGATCTACCATCATAGATCCATCTAGTCTCGATGCGACGACAAAGGAGTTTTAGGGTTTGGTGCTAATGACCATACCCCGTAACTGATTTCTTTTGTCATTTTCCACATTTCACCAAAATTATCTGACGCATGCGTCTCCGGCCTCAGCTTTGGCTCTCTGCAAGTGAGATAGCCTTAGATTTCTTTCTATTTTTCCCATGGATGCGTCTATGGCCGCGACAATAATCCCTGTGGAGTACCTCTTCCTATGCATGACGTTTTTTCCAGTTTTCCAGAGGTATGTAGCTATCTGGCGCCGTGGTTTTCCATTTTTAATGAATTTTGACTTACAATTGAACTGCCAGATTTACCTTAGTCTTATTACACTGTGCCTTGATTCTCTATTTCTTCATTATCCGTAGATTTAACACCTAAGTTACTTGTTTATGTTATGGTGATGAGTTCACAGTATGGCAAACACGGTCTCTGTGGAATTCAAGTTTGGTGAATTCCATTTCACTTCCTCCCACAACACCAAGAAAGGAAAAAAGGTAACTATCCATTATTGTTGTATATGAATAAGTGCGAATATTTTTTTTTTTTTTTTAAGTTTTTCCATTTAATTATTTCCATTAACGCTTACCCATATACTCTTATGATGACGCCGTTCAGGGTTTCACTTCCTTTCCATTCTCGGCGGAATTTAGTTAGGTAAGGTGAGATTTGTTTCCAGAAGACCTAGGTTTATTATTCTCAGAAAATTTTGGTTAAATGATAGTGTTTTTACTCATGCCCTTTTTTTATTTTCTTTCACAGGTAAATGATTTTGAAATACCCTTTTGGAAATGGGTACTCGCTCCATTGGATTCCTCTGAAGAGCATCTTCTCTTCGCATTGAACAGGTACCATTTCCTGCGTTTTGAGTTCGGTTGCCCGGTCTTCTCACGGGGCTTAGTTCTCGGTAGAATTTCCCATTGAACCGAGATTATAGAAATGTAATTGAATATCACTTGCTACAGTATGCAAGTTTTTCTACATGTAGTAGAACTCCTTTGGACTAAATAATATATTACACTTTTCTTGAAAGGAACTTCAATATGTAACTTATAGATTTCGGGTTCTCTGCTCCCTACAAATAGATTTGGTTTCTGGTTTGAATTAAAATATGCAATTCGTGACTGTTTCCAGAATATTAATATAAGTTCTAAAATTCATAGAATAGTGAATGTATTTTCTCTGGATTACTTCTATAGTTTTGTTCCACTAATAATCTATCTGAATGTCCTATTTTTACAGGTTAATATTTCTTTTAATCTCCAAGAGTACAGTTCTGCAGAATGTTTATATTTGTTTCTTGATAGTTACTTACTGATAATCTTAATGCTTGTCATTCTAGCCGAAATCATCTTTCTCAGTGTTTCTCAAAACTATATATATATATATATATATATATATATATATATTTCTGGTCTCTGTCTGCAGTGTATAATTTACAGCGTTTAAATAGCTAAAATTCCTTTTTTAGATTTCTTTTCACTGCTATCTTTATAAACTTTAGGGTGGACCGACTGAGTTAAGTCCGTGTATAGTCTATGAGATTGGAACAAAGAATCCTGAATTTACGGAACACCAAAGTTCTGGAATTCGGTAAAGCTTCTTATATAATGTCTACATCTTCCAGTTTTCTGTCTATTTAGCTACTTATGATAAACTTAGTCACCGAAAGATTCATATAGTCACTAAACAACATGCTAATCTACTACTTCTGTCACACAATAACTATGTACTTTATAGATATACAAGAATTTAAAGGAAATATATTTCCAATAGTTATGCAGTAACCCTTTCTTCTTCTTTTTTAAGCTGAATGTTCTTTCTTTTTTTAAACTCTTTCTTAAAACAATATTATTCCAGAATTTATTGTACTGAAAATAACAGTTTAACTCTACTTTCGTGTGATATGAAATAACTAGAGTCTACTTCTCGAAATAACAACATAACCTTAATTATTCTTAACAATATCTAACCAGAGTCTATTTCTTTGAAATGACAGTATAATCTTACTTATCTGTGATTGATCATGTTTGTCCTCCCTAACATGGATGAGGCAATTATGTCCTCACCCCCCTGTGCTCCAATCTTGATCCAAGTAGAAGAAAACAGTGCACGTAAGAGATATCGGGACTCCGGTCCAATCCACCTTCCAGAAAGTGTAGGATAGCTGAGAGTTTTTCCACTGTTCTACCAGCTCGGGAAAATACAACTCTCTCTCCTTCACTTCATCACACCTATGTTGGACATGTTAAACACCATGTTAAACACACACATGGTGTATGAGAAAGATAAACACACACACACAAGAGACTCAACACACAATGAACGATAAGCGTGAGGCTTTCTTAGTTTCCATTATACAAAGATGTACATTTATAGTACAATGGTGTGACTCTTGGTTTCACATTCCAAGGTCACTTGGACTCCATTGTGACTTTTCGCATTCCACACCTACCCATGTAGGATTAGGTGTTCCAACATCCCCCTTAATCCGAAGGGGTATGTGTGAGTCCAAGAAAAGAGTTGTAATACAAATCTGCAAAGTATGCATGGCAGCACTTGGGCTGAATCAACTCTCTGAAATGTTGGAAAAAGAGATGGTTTAAGGATGACCACCAACACTGGAACGCAAAACTTGTTGCAGTTCCCGGAACTCTTCCAAAACTGGAAAGAAGCTGAAAGCTTCTGCTAGAGGAATTGTCCCTCATAAAAAAGGGAGACCTTCAACCTAAAAGAAGGGAGGTCTACTACCCGTGATGGTTTTAGGATTACCAACAACTCTGGAATGCTTGAAGCATTTCCTGGAACTCAACCAAAGCTGGCAAGAAGTTGAAGGCTTCTGCTAGAGGAAGTGTCCCTCATATATGAAAGGGAGACCTTCAACCTGAAAGAAGGGAGGTCTACTACCTGTGATGGTTTTAGGATTACCAACAACCAAAGATGATGGTTTAAGGTTTTCCACCAACCAAAGGCATGCTCATGGGTATCCGTGTCTCTGGCTACATCTCTGAATCTGGAATGATGAATTGTGGCTCAGGCTCGCTTGAACTGCTGTGTCTCTGGCTACAACTCTGAACATGGAATGAGAGATTTTGGCTCAGGCTTGCTTGATCTGATGTCGAAGCTTGTACATGACCACCATTTCCCCCCCTGTCAGGGATAAGGTGAAATGATGGCGAAAACTCAACTGCAAGTTTTCTCAATATCCGTGAACAAGTTCTGACATGTGTCTTAAACATCTTCTTGGATGTTGATGCCCATTGCCAAGAAGCGATCCATCCTAGATGAATCTTGGTTCTTGCAGGATGCTTGTGTCTGAAGCATCTGTCTGAAGAATGGGTGTGCCGACCATAGTGCTTGCATGGATGAAGATCAAACAGTCTTTCATATGGCCAACTCGATCACGGTGTTGGCATTTTTTCTAATATACGCTTGTTGTTGTGGACGGAAGCGGGTCCCTACAGAACAGCGCCCAGGTGAAGCCCAATCATACGGTCAGGCCTCCCCGAAATATGATGGGATTGGTGTAATTACGGAATATGAAAGGACACATCCTTGTCATATCCAAGACCAGTTACGTGCTTGTTGTGGACAAGCTCTTTGAGTTTCATATGGGCTTGAGAAGTGCAGGCTGAGCTGCTGCATCTGCATGTACATCTGCTCTTGTGCAAGGAACTGAATGTGAATCATCTGCAACTTTATCTTCTTTCTTCTGATGAGAGTCCTTCACAATCTTCTGAACAGAAACAGGTTCAAAATGGTGACTCTTTTGCTGAAGTTCATCTTGTTGGAGCTGAGATTCCAACTGCAAAAACTCAATCTTTTCTTGTGCATCTTGCAAACAACTTTGAATGTTACAAAGAGCATTCTTTCTCATTCTTATCATATCATCAACATTGGAGTGAATGAGATTATTCAACAACTCTAATGCCTCATTGATTTTAGCCATTTTCAACAACTTAGGCTCAAAAATGAAAGGGTGTCAGCTTCAACCGAAAATGCACCCGTTTACAATGTGATTCAACTTAATTTCAAGAAATACAAATGACTCAAGAGAACTTCCAACTATGGAATTCTCAAAGTACAAAATCTGCTCCTCAAATGATGGAGGACAATCAACAATGACTTACATCAACAATTTTTCAACTCAAGTACTGATTGCAACTATGAATGAAGATGCAAATTCACTCACAATGTGAGTTCAATACAAAATCTCTGCAAAATATTGTGTAACTGTGCAGGAAAAACACTTGTGCAAGAGGCCTTTGAGGCAGCTGATTTTTCTTCTTCAAGGAGCTATTTTTCATCAAGAACAACTCGTCTTCATATGTCAATCTCTTTTAGAAAAAGTCATCCTTATGTCAATGCCACAAATCACAATGCAAAACTGCAATTTTCTCTATGTGTACTGTCCATTTACTGATATGTCATTTTCTCTTTGTTGCTGTTCATTTTCTCTCTCTGCTCTTCCTCTCTTCCTCTCTCTTTGCTTTTTTTTTTTAATTAAAAATTAATTAAAAAATGGATTAATTGAAATGGGAATTAATTAAAAGGGGAAGGGGGCTTTTTAATAATAATAATAATAAAATTAAGATGGGAATGGAGAGGGGTTAATTACAATTGTGGGAGGGGAATTAAAAGGGAGAGAGAATTTAAAAGAAAAGGGATGGGGATTTTTAAAAAGTTAAAGGTTGAATTAAATTAAAAAAAAAAGAAAAAAAAAAAAGAAAGAAAATTGACTGTTTTTGAAAAGGGGGCAGAGTGATGTTGGGAGGGGCAGATTGTAGGTGGGGGAAGGAGGGCCGAAAGGCCATGTGGGAGGGGGGTAGGGAGAGAGGAGGGCGTTGTAGCGAGGGTAGACAGGGTTTGAAGGGGCATTTGCAGGCCGTGAGTATGGAGAACCGTGGGGAGAGCGAAGGGTAGGTGTAGATTGGTGGAAGGGGGAGCGTGGTGAAGAGGGCAGGTAGGGCGTATGGCAGAGTGGCGTAGAGCTTGGGTGTAGAGAAGGGTTGTGGTCAAGCCGCAAGGGGGGAGTGTATAGCATATGGGAGGGGCGGAGTAATAAGAGTGTGAGGGGGAGGTGTGTAGTTGAGTAGGAAAGGTGGAGCGATAAGGGTGAGCGTGGGGCCGAAAGGCCATGAGGGAGCAACGTAAGTTGGGAAGGGATGGGTATCTGGTAGGAGCGACAGGTGGGGAGGGCCACTGTGAGGAGGAGCAATTGCGTAGGGAAGAGTGGTTGGGTAAGTGCAATGATGGTTGGGTGTGTTGAGTGGAGGAGGGCCGTGAGGCCGCAGGGGAGGGGGAGCCGCGGATAAGGGAAGGGGAAGCGCAGGCGGTGAGGGGGTATGGTAAGGTGCGTAGGGGTGAACTGTGAGTGAGAGGTGGGTAGGGAGTATAAGGGGGTATGGAGCTGTAGTGTGAGGGGGGCCGAGAGGCCTGGTGTGATTCAAGAATTTTTTTATTTTTTTATTTTTTTAAACAACATAGAGTAGAAGGATAATAGGAGAAATGCAGATTTTATTGCAGAATTGGAGAATTTCACAGATATACAACAGAGCGGAATTTTTCAGCAGAATAACTTTCAGAAATTGTAGAGAAAATTTCGCCAGTAAACTCAGAAATTTTTCTAATAAAAACCAGAAACTTCTTCAGAAACCCTCTTTAAACTATTTTCCAGCAGCTCTTTAAAATGCAGAAATTTAAAAGTGGGCAGCAAAAATTGCATGGAAATTCAAAATGAAAACCTGCAAAAATCTCTGAGTGCTACAGAATGCACAGTGCTGCTCTTCTTCAAAACCAATGCTTGAATGTTGCTCCTTCTCAAAACCAATGCTGCTCTTTTTCAAAACCACTTTCTGAATGCGGCAAAATGTTTGCTGCAGAAACTCTCTAAATGTTGCAAAAATGCCAAGAATTTTTGCAGATATGCACAGGCCATAAACACAAATGGCTCACTCAAGGTTGAGTTGGCTATGAACGTATCAGCTCCGATACCACGTTAAACACCATGTTAAACACACACATGGTGTATGAGAAAGATAAACACACACACACAAGAGACTCAACACACAATGAAGGATAAGCGTGAGGCTTTCTTATTTTCCATTATACAAAGATGTACATTTATAGTACAATGGTGTGACTCTTGGTTTCATATTCCAAGGTCACTTGGACTCCATTGTGACTTTTCGCATTCCACACCTACCCATGTAGGATTAGGTGTTCCAACATAAATGTTGTCATTGATGGAAAAGGAGGTAGAAAAGGCAGAGACAGACAAAGGACAGCAGCAGAAGCAAAGGGGAAGACAACAGGTCTTTGGTGAATGGTTTAGTCACATTTACAGGGAGCATGAGAAGAACAGAGGGAGAGTTTATTTACAGAGACAGGGTATCAAAAAGAAAAGAAAGGCAACGCAAAGGAGACAACATAGATGGCAACTATTGAAATAAAATGGTCAAGCAGCAGAGGCAGACACATATAAAGGAGGCAGAACCAAAAGAGGTAGAGCAGCAGAGGAGGAGACAGAGAATACAGAGGCAGAGATGAAATAGTCGAGCAGCAGAGGCAGAGGCAGAGCCGTTAAAAAACAGAGAAATGATCAAGCAGAGACAGAACCCTAAGGGTAATGGAACCAAGCGTTTAAAAATAAAAACCTAATGAAGTCGGGTATTAAAACCTTATGGTAGCATTTATTTACCATAACAATGAAACAAGGTTTACATATTAAAAAGCGCTGAAGAAATAAGTTTATATGTATAAACTTATATATTAAACGTTGAAGAAATAAGTTGAATAGAGATTATATGTATATGTAAATAACGAAGGTGCGAAGTTTTTTGTTGGAATGGAACCATGACTTTAAGCAGAACCCCGACCATGAACAGTGAAACCGGAGAGCCACAAAACCAGTGGGTTCACGCATCGATTGAAGTGGTAAGCAGTATTGCTAAGATGAATGTGATATGTGTCATTGAAGGACACGTGTCCTCAGGCGGTTTTATAATACAACTTTTTTCGCGTGATTTTGGAGAATTATGAAGGGAGAAATTAAGTTGCGCGATATTGCGCATCGTCCGTTGGATGGGGGTCCTAAGCTCAGTTGGTGCACGAGAGAAAGTTGACCATCCGATCGAAGGTGAAGATGCGAGGAAGAGAACCAAGGATGTGTGTCCTACAGTCAGAGCTATGGAGCGAAAGTATTATGTGAATGATTGTGTATTCCGTGTTGTGAAAGTTAATGAATAGGCGGAGGTTATAACTTATATTAATATATGTTGATATATATAATGGGTCGAATGCAGGTTGAATTACATGGTATAATGGTTGAGATATCACGCAGGAGGTAGTATACGCGAATATAGTATGGAGAGTATGAAATATCACAAAAGGGTTCAATATAGTTTGAGCATTGTATTAAATGAGGAGCAAGATTATATATAAAACATTGTATATGTGATATAAGTTGTGGTGGGCCCAGTTGAAATATTGCGTTAATGGTTAGTAATTAACCATTGAAGAAAATGCTGAAGGGTTGATATGTTTGTATATTAAGTGTGGGACCCCTACATAAAATTCCGAGAATCATAACCCAAGCTGGAGGATACATTAAAGCTGAAGCGGAAGCTTATATATATATGCAACACGGTACATATGTTGCGCTTTATATACAAAGGTCCAAAGCATATATATATTTATACATAGAACTTTATGGACAAGGGATCAAAGGTATAATACAAAGCATATGTATTATATTATTGAGCGCGAGATCAAAAGATCCAAAGTTCCTATCGCTTGGTTTTAAAACAAAGTCTTATATTGTGGGACCCTCACCAATCGCATCGGAGAAAACTTGGCAGCGGAACATGTTAACAAAATTTGCGATTGCAATTGAGTTTCGGACCCGATGGGTATATGAACTATGATTCATACATGTTTAAGTTCCGGCATCATAGTAGGCCATCACATCAGAAAGAAGCAGAACATCGGAGCACTATATTGAAAGTTGCGATTGTGATGATCGCATCGGGTCCTTCGCAAATGCATCAATTGCAATCGGAAGTATCCAGTTATGATTAATCGCATCAACACAATAAAGTGCAGTGAACAGTGAATCATCGGATTGGAGTGATTACATCAGAGCATCGAAACATTGGAACTCACAACTAAAAGTTGCGATTGCGATTAATCGCAATCGGAAGAATTCAGGAGGTGACTCATCGCATTAGAGAATAAAACAAGCTTGGTAGGTGGGCCCGAAAGGGCATTTTAAGGATTAAAATATTTTGATTTAAGTTCTCCGTGAGTTGATTTGCGTTACAAAAGGGGCAATTTATATGTTAAAACACTTCATTATCATGCCGAGAGTTAAATTGTGATATATGAAAAGCGCAGTTACATATATATATGTCAGTTACACTGCGACAATGAACAGGAGATCAAACAAAGCCGAAAAGGACAAACACAGTCACAGAAAAGACAAACACAGTGATCCAAAACTTAATAAGTTGATTTGTAATCCTCATTGTAACTGAATGTATACGTTTTTTATTGGTGTATATTGTTTGTGATGCATTGGCAAGTCTCCGGAAGAAAACAAAATTCCCACTGTAATATTAAAATTAGTACGTACAGCCATATTTTTCTGAGTGAGCTGGAAAAGAAATGTGAAGGCAGAGGGCTAAGAGGTATGGCTATTCATTTCGAATTCCCTGAGGAATACAGACAATCATAAGGAAATCTCTATAAATGATATCACCGTGATATGCATAGAGAGGTTAGAGAGAGTGAGTATAGAGAATGCAGAGTATGGAAAATTGAGGCAGAGAAGATAAGCAAGAGAGGAGCAGAAAGAGATGCTACAGAACAGAGCTCATATATGAGGTAACAACAAACATTTATTTTGATAAATTGAGGAAGTTGGAGCTTCCCTATCAAGTTGAAGCTTGATAATTTTCAGTTGTAGCTGACTGAGGTTGGAGCCTCCTGTAGGTAGGTGCCTGCAGAAAACTAGTGGTGAGAGGGATTTGGAGCTTGCCTTTGCATCACAACAATAATAAGATGTGGTTTTCTCCCTTTATGGGTTTCCATTTATATCTGCTGTCTCTATGTGTGTTGCCTATGTGTTGATATGATCTACCCAATCTGCTTAATGTTTGCTGCTCTCATAATAAGTTTGGTGTCTCATTAATTTAATACTTGCTGCAACATATTAAGACTGTTCATATATTATAGTTGGTTATAACATTAAGCTGTAAATAAGTTGATGAAAAATTTAAAAATCTAATGTATGTGTTAAATTGATTCACCCCCCCTCTCAGTTTAACTAAGGATTCAACAATTCGTATCGGATCCAAGTTCCTTTGTACTAGTTTAACCACTGAAAGGAGATCCTAGGTCCCCAGGATGACTAGTCGAGAAGGAAGCTCAACAAATAAATCCCCTTTCTTCACCCGTGCTAATTATGCCTTCTGGAAAATCAGAATGAGAGCATACATAATGTCTCTAGGAATAGAGGTTTGGGCTGCTGTAGAATTTGGATATGCCCCAAAGGCAACTAACCCAGAGAGAGAAGCTAAACAAGAATTTGTAGCAAATGCAAAGGCCATGAATGCAATCTTAAGTGGACTTTGTGAGGCTGAATTTATCAAAATAATGCACAGTAAGACTGCCAAAGATATGTGGGATACTCTTGAAAACATCCATGAGGGAAATAAAAAAGTAAAGACTGCCAAACTTCAAGTATATAGAGCTCAGTTTGAAAATTTAAAAATGAATGATGATGAAGATGTTGGCAGCTTCTTCCTAAGAGTTGTAGAAATTGTTAACAATATGAAAGCTCTTGGAGAAACTATATCAGAATGTGTAATTGTACAAAATATTCTAAGATCTCTTCCACCCAGCTTTAACCCCAAGGTTTCTACCATCGAAGAAACAGCGGATTGGGAAACCTTGACCATGAACCAGGTACTTGGAAATCTAACAGTCTATGAGATGAAGCTCCCACAGAAGAAGCCAAGTACGAGGGAGGCAACTTTTAAAACAGAAAAGAAGAAAGAAGAAAAGGAAGACATATGCTCTTGCTCTGATGAAGAAGAGGCTAAATTTGTCAAGAAACTAGATAGAGGCTCAGGTAAATACAAAGGTAAACTTCCTTTCAAATTCTTTAACTATGGAAGAGTTGGACACTATGCTGCTAAGTGTCCTCACAAGAAATTAAGGAATTAGGCTCAAGAATCAGAGAAAAATACATCAAAGAACTGGAAAAAAGGAAAGAAATTCAGTAGAAAATCCTTCTATTCTCAAAAAGACAGCAGCGCATCCGAAGACGCAAATGAATCCTCCAGTGAAGAAGGAACCTCTGAATTTTTACTGATGGCCATAGAAGAACTTGAAGGACTCCTGCTAGAAGATGAAGAAGAAGGTGAAGTTGACCTTGAGGGGGAGCTAAGAAGTGCCCTAGAGGAGATTGACAGACTCAAACTGAAGTGCAGAAAAAAAAAGGACATTCTCCTCAAGTATGTAAGAGAAGAGAAAAATTTAGAAGTCCTCATGCAGCTGAAGGTAGAGCTTGAAGAAGCCAAGAAGATAGAAGACATGTTACTTAAGAAAATCAAGGATAAAACTCAGGAACAAGAGAAGTTGGAAGAAGAAGTAGTATGTCTGAGGAAGAAATTAGAAAATGCTCAAAGGAAAGTATCTATAAATTCTTCTCAAACAATAAGCTCTGGTAAGTTGAACGAAATTCTGGATGCTCAAAGATCTCCCCTTATAAAAAATGGAATAGGCTATGAAGGAGAATCAAGTAAAAGCAAAGAAAAGGAAAACAAAAACATTATTTTTGTAAAAGCAAAGAAGGCTGATGAAGCAACTCAAGTAATTCTTACAAAGGAAGAAACATGTAATGAGGGAGACAGAAACCAGAAGAATCCTCTAATAACAAAGAGTGAAATAAATACTAAAACAACAGAAGATTCTGAACTGAGCTCGAAAGCCCCCTCAAGATACACTCAGAAGAACCATCCTGAAGATCATATCATTGGAGACAAGAGAGTAGGGGTCCAGACAAGAAGGCAACTAACTGAACAGACATAAGAGGTATACATGGCCATGCTATCACAAATAGAGCCAAAGAAGTTTGAAGAAGCCAGCAAGGACAAGTATTGGGTGAATGTTATGAATGAAGAATTGGACCAAATTGAGAAGAAAAATACCTGGGAACTAGTTCCTAGACCCACTGAGAAAAATGTCATAGGCTCAAAATGGGTATTCAAAAATAAAATGAATGAGCAAGGACAGGTAATCAGGAATAAAGCCAGACTTGTCTGCAAAGGATATTCACAAATCAAATGACTTGATTACGATGAAACATTTGCCCCTGTAGCCAAAATGGAAGCTATCAGAATGTTTTTGGCCTTTGCATGCTACCAAGACTTCAAGGTATATCAAATGGATGTGAAATCTGCATTTTTGAATGGAGATCTAGAAGAAGAAGTCTACATGGAACAACCAGAAGGCTTCTCATTAACAGACAAAGAAGACTATGTATGCAGACTAAAGAAGGCTCTATATGGACTAAAACAAGCTCCTCGTGCTTGGTACTCAAGGTTGGATAAATACTTGCAAAAACAAGGCTTTAAGAGAGGAGGAGTAGACAACAATCTATACATAAAAGCCCATGAAAATGAACTCCTGATTGTTGTAGTATATATTGATGACATTATGTTTGAAGCAATAGAGATGAGCTAGCAAAAGGGTTTGCTGAGGAGATGAAATCAGAGTTTGAGATGTCTATGATTGGAGAGCTCAGTTTCTATTTAGGACTTCAAATTCAGCAAAAGAACACAGGTACATTTATCTCACAGGAATAATACTTAAAAGAAATGTTGAAAAAGTTCAAAATGGAAGACTGCAAACCTGTGTCAACTCCCATGATCACGGGATGCAAGCTATGTGTTGATGATGGATCTACTGATATAGATCAAAGACTCTACAGATCCATGATAGGAAGTCTACTGTACCTGACAGCATCAAGACCAGACATCATGCTAGCAGTAGGACTTGTGGCCAGATATCAAGAAGCACCAAAGCAAAATCATCTTCTAGCAGTCAAAAGAATATTTAGATATCTACAAGGAACAATACAGTTTGGGCTATGGTATCCAAAAGGAAAAAGCTTCACTTTGACATCATACACATATGCAGATTGGGCCAGCTATGTGGATGACAGGAAAAGCACAAGTGGAGGTGCATTCTATCTAGGATAAAGTCTGGTGGCATGGCTAAGCAAGAAACAAACATCTATTTCTCTATCTACAGCAGAAGCAGAATACATAGCAGCAACAACATGTTGTACACAAGTCATGTGGATTAAGAAAAACCTCCAAGACATGAAGGTAAGCATTGATGAACCTATCTCTATCAAATGTGATAATACTAGTGCTATAAGCATATCAAAAAATCCTGTGCTTCATTCAAAAACTAAACATATCCCAATCAAGTATCATTTTCTCCGAGAACAAGTAGCTCAGAAGGTAGTAAAGCTGGAGTATGTGCCAACAAAAGAACAAACAACAGATATATTTACCAAACCCCTTGCTAGAGAACCATTTGAATATTTGAGAGATAGACTAGGGGTAGTATCTGTAGATGCTACTCTCTGATATGAAGATAAAGCATAGTTTCAGGGGGAGAACAAAAATGAAAATATCATTCCAGGGGGAGATCAGTTAGCAAGGAAAGCATGAAACAGGTTGTCAAGATCAGTGCAACATGGGCGAGAGTTAAAATCACACTGAAAAATGAGCAACCCCTTGCCATTGATGTCAAAGGGGGAGGAAGAGCAAGCAACAGAAGGAAGGGTCCTAACAGGCAAGCAGAGGAAGTGTATTTCCATCAATGCCAAAGGGGGAGACTGTTGGAAATGTTGTCATTGATGGCAAAGGAGGCAGAAGAGGCAGAGACAGACAAAGGATAGCAGCAGAAGCAAAGGGGAAGACATCAGGTCTTTGGTGAATGGTTTATTCACATTTACAGGGAGCATGGGAAGAACAGAGGGAGAGTTTATTTATAGAGACAGGGCAAAAAAAGAAAAGAAAAGCAGCACAAAGGAGACAACTTAGATGGCAACTGTTGAAATAAAATGGTCAAGCAACAGAGGCGGACACAGAGAAAGGAGGCAGAGTAGCAGAGGAGGAGACAGAGAATATAGAGGCAGAGATGAAACAGTCGAGCAGCAGAGGCAGAGGCAGAGCCGTTAACAAACAAAGAAATGATCAAGCAGAGACGGAACCCTGAGGGTAATGGAACCAAGCGTTTAGCAATAAAAACCTAATGAAGTCGGGTATTAAAACCTTATGGTAGCATTGATTTAACATAACAATGAAACAGGGTTTACATATTAAAAAGCGCAGAAGAAATAAGTTTATATGTATAAACTTATATATTAAACGCTGAAGAAATAAGTTGAAGAGAGATTATATGTATATGTAAATAACGAAGGCGTGAAGTTTTTTGTTGGAACAGAACCATGACTTTAAGCGGAACCCCGACCATGAACAGTAAAATCGGAGAGCCACAAAACCAGTGGGTTCATGCGTCGATTGAAGTGGTAAGCAGTATTGCCAAAATGAACGCGATATGTGTCATTGAAGGACATGTGTCCTCAGGTGGTTTTATAATACAACTTTTTTCACGTGATTTTGGAGAATTATGAAGTGAGCAATTAAGTTGTGCGATATTGCGCGTCGTCCGTTGGATGGGGGTCTTAAGCTCAGTTGGTGCGCGAGAGCAAGTTGACCTTCCGATCGAAGGTGAAGATGTGGGGAAGAGAACCAAGGATGTGGGTCCTACAGTCAGAGCTGCGGAGCCAAAGTATTATGTGAATGATTGTGTATTCCGTGTTGTGAAAGTTAATGAACAGGCAGAGGTTATAACTTATATTAATATATGTTGATATATATAATGGGCCGAATGTAGGTTGAATTACATGGTATAATGGTTGAAATATGACGGAGGAGGTAATATACGAGAATATAGTATGGAGAGTATGAAATATCACAAAAGGGTTCAATATAGTGTGAGCGTTGTATTAAATGAGGAGCAAGATTATATATAAAACATTGTATATGTGATATAAGTTGCGGTGGGCCCAGTTGAAGTATTGCGTTAATGGTTAGTAATTAACCATTGAAGAAAATGCTGAAGGGTTCATATGTTTGTATATTAAGTGTGGGACCCCTACATAAAATTCTGAGAATCATAACCCAAGCTGGAGGATACATTAAAGCTGAAGCGGAAGCTTATATATATATATATATATGCAGCACGGTACATATGTTGTACTTTATATACAAATTTCTAAAGCATATATATATATATATATATATATATATATAAAAGTAGCGCTTTATGGACAAGGGATCAAAGGTATAATACAAAGCATATGTATTATATTATTGAGCATGAGATCAAAACAACCAAAGGTCCTATCGCTTGGTTTTAAAACAAAGTCTTATATTGTGGGACCCTCACCAATCGCATCGGAGAAAACTTGGCAGCGGAACATGTTAACAAAAGTTGCGATTTCGATTGAGTTCAAGACCCGATGGGTATATGAACTATGATTCATACATGTTTAAGTTCCGACATCAAAAGTAGGCCATCGCATCGGAAAGAAGCAGAACATCGGAGCACTATATTGAAAGCTACGATTGCGATGATCGCATCGGGTCCTTCGCAAATGCATCAATCACAATCGGAAGTATCCAGTTACGATTAATCGCATTGGCACAATAAAGTGCACTGAACAGTGAATCATCGGATCAGAGTGATCGCATAGGAGCATCAGAACTCACAAATAAAAGTTGCGATTACGATTAATCGCAATCGAAATAATTCAGGAGGTGACTCATCGCATCAGAGAATAAAACAAGCTTGGTAGGTGGGCCCAAAAGGGCCCGACAAGGATTAAAATATTTTGATTTAAGTTCTCCGTGTGTTGATTTGCGTTACAAAAGGGGAAGTTTATATGTTAAAACACTTCATTATCATGCCGAGAGTTAAATTGCGATATATGAAAAGCGTAGTTACACATGTATGGCAGTTACACTGTGACAGTGAACAGGAGATCAAACAGAGCCGAAAAGGGACAAACACAGTGATCCAAAACTGAATAAGTTGATTTGTAATCCTCATTGTAACTGAATGTATACATTTTTTTATTGGTTTATTGATCTAGGTGGATATTGGTGGCCACCCGCCTATTCCACTTGGGGCCCCACCATTGTCTCTTTCATTTTTTCATTTTCGGCACAACTTACTATTTTTAGCAGTTTTTTGGGTCATGAACTTCTGGAGCCGTTTTGAGGCCCTAAACGACGTTTTTTGGGAATCACGCCTCCAATGAATATCATTTTGTTTTGAAATGATATTCGTGGCAAAAGTTGTAGTCCTCGGATAGATATTTCTAATGATGTATCATGTGCGTCAAACGGAGATAATCTGCCAAAGTTACGTCCCTGGGAAGTTGAAACACAAATTTACCCAAACTGGGCCCATAGTTTTGGTGCTTCATCTCCTAGGGTTAGGTTTTTGGATGTTTAGGGTTCTCCATTGTTTCTCAATAATAAATAGGCCCTCGAGCCTCATTGTAACTCAGTTCAGAGGCCTGTAGCCGCCACATCTCTCCTCAGAGATAACTACCAGCGCCCTAGCTAGTTTTATTTCCATTCTGTCTGTAAGAAAATTTCAGTTCTTTGATATTAATGAAATGAAGTGTTATTTCCGCTGCATCTCTGTATTTATGGTTATGTGTTTATTCTGTTGCGTTCCTGCATAAATCTAGATCATTTATATTGTTTGTGATGCACTAGCAAGTCTCCGGAAGAATACAAAATTCCCACTGTAATATTAAAATTAGTACATACAGCTATATTTTTCTGAGTGAGCTGGAAAAGAAATGAGAAGGCAGAGGGCTAAGAGGTATGGCTATTCATTTCGAATTCCCTGAGGAATACAAACAGTCATAAGGAAATCTCTATAAATAATATCATCTTGATATGCAAAGAGAGGTTAGAGAGAGTGAGTATAGAGAATGCAAAGTATGGAAAATTGAGGCAGAGAAGATAAGGAAGAGAGGAGCAGAAAGAGATGCTACCGAACAGAGCTGATATCTGAGGTAAATCAACAAACATTTCTTTTGATAAATTGAGGAAGTTGGAGCTTCCCTATCAAGTTGAAGCTTGATAGTTGTCAGTTGTAGCTGACTGAAGTTGGAGCCTCCTGTAGGTTGGTGCTTGCAGAAAAAAAGTGGTGAGAGGGAGTTGGAGCTTGCCTTTGCATCACAACAATAATAAGATGTGGTTTTCTCCCTTTATGGGTTTCCATTTATATCTTTTGTCTATATGTGTGTTTCCTATGTGTTGATATGATCTACCCAATCTGCTTAATGTTTGCTGCTCTCATAATAAGTTTGGTGTCTCATTAATTTAATACTTGCTGCAACATATTAAGACTGTTCACATAGTAAAGTTGGTTAAAAAATTAAGTTGTAAATAAGTTGATGAAAAATTTAAAAAGCCGATGTATGTGTTAAACTGATTCACCCCCCCCTCTCAGTTTAACTAAGGATTCAACAATCTAAGTTAGAACCCCTCTTCCTCACAGGGATGTTGCTTTTATCCACAGAGAAAGAGTAACTGACCAAAACTGTTTTTCCTTCAACTACTTCTCAGTTGGAATAAATATTTTACCATTAGTATTTCACTCCATGGAACCAATTCTATAACCAATTTAGTTTATGTTCATAATGTATTATTTTCAAAATAATAACAAAAAATGTTTTAAAGTCTTCACAAATAATTTTAACCAACAGTTAACATTAAAACCAGTGGTTACAGATGTAGCTTTGGATGTGATATGATTGAACAATCTCTATTAGCTAAATTAAGAGTGTGAAGATATGAACTCCAAAAAATTAGGTGTACATTTTGTAGGGTTGATCCATTGAGTTCTTTAAAATATATGAAACCATGATCCATTTTGAGAGCTTTTTTGGATAAGTTATTAGTTGTTGTATTGTATTCCTTGTAAATATCTAGGAAAATTACTTGGAAAACTTTTTTCTTCCATGTTGCTAGGTTGAGAACTTCTAATTGTGCTTTTCTAGCCAACTAGTCCATTACACACTTGGAATCCCAAAAAAAAATTGATATTTTTTATGTTTTTATTTTTGTTGATGCTAAGAACATATGGAAGTTGATTCTTTCCGTCGAAGAAAAACACTTATAACTTTAATTTTATTTAAACATTAAATAAATGAGGTTATTAATATTTAAAATTATGATTAAAAATAACTAATATTAATTTAAACATTTCCTTGCATTATAGCTTTCAAATATAATAAAAAATGTGATATTTAATATAAAAAATTATTTATTGAAAAATAAAATAAAACATATGACATTAACATAGATATATTTGGTTGTTTGTATTATCGAAACATTTATTTTCTATTTTAAAATTACATTTTTGAGCAAAGAGGCTCATTTTACAACCCAGTATGATGGTCATGTGTAAGTTCGTAAGTCCATCAGTGCTCAAAAATTGTGAACAAAAAATAAACTACTCTAAATAGAAAAGTAATATAGGCTATAATAAAAAACAAAAACAATTATGTTATTGCGCTAAGAGGCTCTTTCTACAATCCAATATGATGTATAAGGGTGTCCGTATGTCGTCAAAGTTGAATTTTTGCTTATGTCGACCAAAATAAAAATGTTAAAATATCTAAAAAAAATTAAATAACTATAAAAAAACATTTAAATAATGTTATCTCATAAAAAAAATTGCACTTGAAGAAATTAGATCTCTCGGCTCATGTTAGATCTGTATTTAAAATGGCTCTATGCCGGTATATGTTTCGTTAATTATCCATATGACATAATATAATTTCATGTAAAGAAATTAGAAGTAGAAAAAATTTCTAACTAAAATGTTTAAACCTTATTTCAACACAATTTTTTTTTAAATTAATTTGAATATATATATTAACTAATTTATGTGGATCTCAATTTATTTACACATTGTATTTTTCACTTTAAAAGGGATTTGTACTTGAGTCCGCTTGTGTTAGATCCAGAGTTAGATAGATGCATGTTGGTCATATTATTAAATTCAACAATAGCTTAAATTTTTTTAGTAAATTTATAATGATCTCCAATCATTCTACCTTATTTGATATTTCTATCCTACTTTTTGTTTTTTAACCAAGAATTTGGAGGTTGTATAAACTCTAATAGCTTTTATAGTTTTTTTTTTCATGGATTCATATGTATTAGAGATTTAATGTAATTAAAGTTGGGAATGTTCGATAATATTTTTCAAACGATTTTATTATTCACATAATTATGCAAAATCATATTTAAATATTAATAATATAAAATAATAATAATAATAATTTATATATTTATAAATAAATGTTTTATATATTAAATTTTCATGTATTAATTATAATAATTTTTTAATATTTAAATTTTATATTATATAAAAAAGATGTTTAACTAAAATGTTTAAATTTTATTTCAACATTAGAATTTTTTAATTAATTTGAATATCTATATTAACTAATATATGGATATCAATTTATTTACACATTGTATTTTTCACTTTAAAAGAGATTTCACTTGAAGAAATTTGATCTCTTTGTTTATGGTAGATCCAAAGTTAAATGAATATAGGTTGGTCATATTATTAAGTTCAACAATAATGTAAATTTTTTTACTCAAATTTATAATGATCTCCACTCATTCTACCTTGTTTGATATTTCTATCACATTTTTTGTTTTTGTAACCAAGAATTTGGAGGTTGTATAAACTTTAATAGCTTTAATAGAATTTTTTTATGGATTTATATGTATAAGGGATTTAATGTAATTAAAGTTGGGAATGCTTGATAACATTTTTCAAACGATTTTATTAATCACATAATTATGCAAAATCATAGTTAAATATTAATAATATAAAATAATAATAATTTATATATTTATAATTAAATATTTTATATATTACTTTTTCATGTATTAATTATAATAATTTATTTTTATTTATTATTTTTTTTTTTTTTTTTTTCTGCCCTGGAGTCTTCCAATCCCTTTTCCTCCATTTCTCCTCCCGATGATGACCCTCCCCTCTCCATCCCTCTCTCTCAATCTGAAGCCCATTGCTCCTCCCCTAACCTACAGGATCCTCCTTCTGCTCATGACCCCCCCTCCGCTCGAGCAACTAGGAACTCTTCAAAAGAGCATGGTGCAAACCTTGAACCACATAAAAAGAAAGGGCCAGGAAGGAGATCCATTAAGCAGCAAAGGGATGAAAATGCACAAAAATATATTGCAATGGGTACCCAAAACCCCATAGAAACCTACATTTTGGGCCAAAGTAGCAAGGAGGCGGGGCTTAAGGAACAAGGAGGGCGAGCAACCCTTTGCACCACCTGCACTCAATGATGAAATTCCTTTCTTGGAACAACAGGGGATTAGGGCACCCCTCCAAAATTGTTGCCCTCAAATATCTGATAAATCATGAGAAACCATAAATCGTTATCTTGCAAGAAACTAAGCATGGAAGACTAGAAATGAAAGGAATAATTAATAAGTTCAAGCAGTATGAAGGCCTTCTCTCTGAATCAAGAGGGACTTCTGGGGGTTTAGTTACCCTTTGGAATCACAGTGTACGGAGACTTAAAGACAACATAATCAATCAGAACTAGATCAAAGTTATATTAGAGAACTTTAGAGACAACAAAAAAATTGCCATTTACAATGTTTACGCCCCAAATCACTACAGAGATAAAGAGCAGTGCTGGAATTCTATCAAGGCAGATATTGATGAAGAAGAGAACAGTAATATATTAATAGGAGGAGATTTTAATCTCATACTTCATTCCAATGAAAAGAGAGGACGATGTTTCACTCAAGATCCATTCACGGCTCAGCTTGAAGGCATCATGCAAGAGCACGAATTGGTGGATATTTGTTCCTAAAAATTGCAGATTCACATGGAGTAATCGAAGAATTGGGAAGGACAATATCATGGAGAGGCTAGACATAATTCTCGTGGATATTTCCTTCCTTTCATCTTACTCTACGGCTTCGGCCTTCATGCTTCCCTTTTCTGCTCCTGATCATTATCCAATCACGCTCATATTCGAAGAGCAACGCCCTTTAGGGCCTATTCCATTTAAATACAGTTCATTGTGGAACAATATTCCTAAAGCCAATCAAATTGTTCGGTATACTTGGAGCCAACATATAGAAGGATCACCTGTATTCATATGGGAAAACAAGCTGAAGAAGACTAAAATCGCTCTCAAGGAATGGGCGAAATTCCATTATAAAGAACCAGAGAGGATTCAATTAGATATAAAGAGCAGATTGGAAGGCGTCCACGACAAAATTGAAAAAACTGGGCTCAATCATGAACATCGTGCACTTGAAAATGATCTATACTGCCAACTTTACCGTGCCAACAGAGAGGAGGAGAAAAAATGGCGCATTAAATCGAGACAACTTTGGCTGCAAGGAGGCGACAAGAATTCCGCTTTTTTCCACAAATAGGCCATTGTTAGGAAAATTCGGAACAATATAAATTCCATTACAGATGTAGAATGCTACCTCCATTGTGATCAAGAAGCAATAAAAAAAGCCACCTCTGAACACTTTCAAGATCTTCTCACTGAGACAAGAGGCGATGAGGACTATTCTGACTTCCTCCAGTACCTTCCCACTGTGGTCACTGAGGAAACTAACAATCTGATCAACAGGAAAATTGAAGAAGCAGAGATCCAAAGAGCAATATGGACCCTACAGCCAGAAAAAGTTCTCGGCCCAGATGGCTTTTCTATTAGTTTTTACAGGACATATTGGGGAATAATTAAAAAAGATCTGGTCAAAATGATACAATGGGCCCAGCGCAAGAGAAAAATTGGCGACTATACCAATGCCACCCACCTCGTCCTCATTCCCAAAGAAAATTGGCCCTCATCCTTCTCCAGATTTCGGCCCATTTCTCTTTGTAATTCCTCTTATAAAATTATGACCAAAATTCTTGCAATGCGCTTTAAACCCCATCTTCATACTCTCATTTCTGAGAACCAAGGAGGCTTCATGTCCAATAGACAAATCTCAGATTCCATCCTCCTTGTTCAAGAGGCAATCCATTCTAGTCTCTCTCACAAGGAAAAAGGCTTTATCCTAAAGCTTGATTTGGCCAATGCTTTCGACCGGGTTAGACACTCTTTCCTTCTTGCTGTCCTTAAAAAAATGGGATTTGACCCCTCCTTTCTTGATCTTGTTAAAGCATGCATCTCTAGCCCGTGGATCTCTCTCCTCATCAATGGTAGGCCAACCCCTTCATTTCAATCGTCTCGTGGATTAAGACAAGGTTGTCCCCTATCTCCTTACCTTTTCATTTTGATGGTTGAATCCTTCAACAAGGCCTTGGACCACAAGTGTCAATTCGGGCTCATCACTGGCATTAAGTTTGGCAATGGAGTTAAAAACATGAGCCACTCTCAATTCACATATGATACTCTGCTAATGGAAGGTGCTTCCAACATCATTGCTCAACGTTTCAAAATCCTCCTGGATAAATTCATGAGCTACTCCGGAGGCATCATTAATCATCTTAAAAGTTGTATTTATGGATGGAATGCTTCAGCTCAGTATCTTCACAACATTGCCAACATATTTGGGGTGCCTTACAAGCTGGAATGGGGGCATTTTTCTTATCTGGGCATGCCTGTGAGCACAGGTCCTCTGAAAACTGAAGTATGGGACATTATCATAGACAAAATGAAAAGAAAAGTGCAGTATTGGGGCTCTTCTTGGCTCAATCCTACAGGCCACCTCATCCTCCTCAAATCTTGTCTCTCTTCCTTGCCTTTATACCAATTTACCCTTCTCCAAGCCCTCGCCATCTTCCACCATAAAGTGGAGGCTATCATTCGACACTTTCTCTGGCAAGGGGGGGAAAGTGAAAAAAAGAAAATACAATCTCATAAACTGAAGACAGGTCATCCAAGATCAGGAGCATGGTGGATTGGGAGTCCGCTCTCTAAAGCGTCTAAATGTGGCTTTTGCTGGGAAGATTATTTGGAGACTTATCTGTGGTAAGCCTGCTTGGTGGAAGAGTGTTTTGGAAATTAAATATCTCAATACTTCCAGGCAGCACCTTCTTGACCAAGCTATCCCCAATAAAGCTTGTTCCAGAATTTGGGGGCTATGTAAAAAATCTATTCCTTTTCTAGGTCAAAATATTTCCAAAATGCCCAAAGGGTGGCAGCAATATCAACATTGGGGCAGATAGAATTATGGGGCAGCCCCCCATCAACAACAATCAAGGAACTCACCATATTTTAACCTATCTCAGTAACATGGGGTTGCATAGTTTAAATCAGATCTCTTATTGGGATGCTCAATCTCTGCTATGGACTGGGTGGCAATGTCCTGAAGTCCCTGCTTATTTAGAGGTGAGTCTTGCAGCCCTCCAAGCTCATCTCCATGGCATTGCTCCTATTAAACAAGACAACAAGGATGAATTTCGTTGGGATCCCTCAGGATCGACTTACACTATTAAAGCTACTTATCAAAACCTTTGCAATAAGGAATATCCCACGCCTATATGGTCAAGCTGGAAGGTAGCTTGGAGATCTGAGGCCCTCCCCAAGATCAAATTCTTCATATGGACTTTTCTTAAAGGGAAAATCTTAACCTCGGACAATTTAAAAAAACGAGGTGTGATTGGACCTTCTCGATGCCCAAATTGCCATGCTGCTGAAGAAACCATTCAACATCTGTTTATTGAATTTCCTTTTGCCACTTGCTATTGGAAGGAGCTCACTCCTAACTCCCATCTCCCATGGAGCTCACCTAGCTCCATTGCTGAAGCCTTGAACTTATGGAAGAGAAGCTACCCCTAGAAACGTAAAAATAATAGTATAGCCAAAAGAGTTTGGGATGCTCTCCCCTACACAGCTCTTTGGAATATATGGCTGGCTCGAAATCGAAAAGTTTTCAAAGATAAAGAAACCAATTTCAGGAAGCTTTGTAGTAAGGCTCAGAGCCTTACTCTCAAAACTATTTCAACTAAGAGTCCAACAAACCAAATTGATTATAAGGAACTCTGTGTTGAAGAACGAAACTTTATAGGCTACCTGCTGGACAAAAATAATAGCATCAAGCGCAGTAGTGCCATCATCAATCAGTGGCACATCCCCAATATCAGTTGGAAAATTCGACTGAGTGAGGAGGATTTTATCACTTGGTTAAAAAGTTGCAATAGGCCATCCCTATTCTTCGATGGCGTGTCTAAGTCCAATCTGGGCATGGCTGGGGCAGGTGGTATCATTCATAATGAATATGGTGCCATTATATCTTCTTTTGAATGGGGACTAGGTTCTCTTTCCAATAACAGGGCCGAAGCTCTTGCCTTGTTCCAAGGTATATCCCAATTGCAAAACCTTGGAATAACCAATGCCATGATATTTGGCGATTCAACTATTATTATCAGTATGATGATCCACAATCGCTTGGCATCCAATGTGGCGTTTCAAAAAATCACCAGGAGATGTCAATCTCTTATTGTTAATATGCAAGGTATCAACTTCTACCATATTCTTCGCAACCTCAACAAGGAGGCGGACCTCCATGCCAACAGGGCCTGCAACAGAACCATAGGGTGCCTCTCCTGCAATGATGTCGAATCTCAAGTCCATCTACCATGAATCTACACAATCTTTATCAGATCCCCAGCAGAGGACTCTGTCCACCTTGGATATGGCGTGCCTATTCCATCACAACCTCAAGCCAGAGGCGGATTCTCGTGCCATATGAGCCTGTACATGGTCCAAATGTTATCTCCTCCACAATGATTTCGAATCCCAATCCTCCTGCCATGAATCTACATAATCCTTACATGAGATCCCCGACAAAAGATTCTGTCCTTCTTGATCCTTCTTGTGTCAATATCCTCAGCAATCTCGTGATTATTTCCTCGGCCTGCATCGCCTTCCCATACTTGACTCTCCCTTCTTATATGCCCTCCTTCCCTTCTGCCGTGGAGCTTTGTTTCCCTTATTTCCTGGTCCGAACTGCTGTTCCATCTATCCACGGTTTCGATCCTCAGCTGGTGCGCATTTTTCTCTCGCCCTTCTTAGCATCGGGCTTCCCATCTTATTCCAATGTCAGTCTCATTATCTCCCTTTTCCCCAGTTTCGACCGCAGCAACCTGAAGCAACACTCCAACCATCCTTACACTCAGTTATATTTCTTGAATATTGAAATCTTTCATTTGCTACCTAGAATGGCGAGGAGTGAAGATTGTTTACATTGTGCAGACCTCCAAGCGGAACTGGAGCAAATTCGAGCCCATCAGAAGATCCTGGATGATAAACTTCAATACCAGGCTAAGATGGCTGATGAGAAACATGAAGCCGATCTCAATTTATTCCACCATAGGGTCTCCTCTCTTTAGGAACAGTTCAATGAGCTCTCCAACAAATGCGCTCACGCTCAAGAATCAATTCAAATCTTGAAGTATATGTTGGAAAAGAATATCGCACCTAGTTCCAGCTCTACAAATTTAAGAAATCTGGGCGCATATGCCAACCTTGAAGACTCCACTGCTCGCCAGATCAGCCATATAAATATAGACTAAGCATGTCTTGCAAATTTATCTTATTACTGTTTCAGTTCATTCGAATCTACGCACCTTCTGTTTTTCAGATATTTAGGAAAGTTAGAAGCAAAAGCGTTGTAGCAGTTCCCATTGCCACACCCTTTATTGCTCCCTATGTATCGCATCTTGTAACACCAGAGCTTTGTCTCCCCTTTTTTTGAATACTAATAGCAACCGATTGTGTAAAAAAAAAATTATAATATTTTTTTAATAATTAAAATTTTTATTATATAAATTTATTTTTTATTGAAATAATTATAAATGTATATATGATGATGATTAATATTTACTAATTACATTACAAAGTAATTAATTTATAATTTTTATAACTATTAAAATAATAAATAATAAAATTAAGATAATGGAAAGTCTATAATTTTGGAAAGTTGTAGAGTGTTCAAATGAGCTCCATTTTTGCTTTTGATAAATTCATAAGCTTTTATACTTTGGAGAAAGTGTTTTTCATCTTCAACCTTCATAGTATTGCACAATTAATAGTTTTTTCATCCTAGGGTATTTTGGGGATAAACCAACATCACATTTCATTTCTAAGCTCATGAGAGTTAGTTCGTTGCAATCTTCATTTTCTTCTTAGTACTATAGAAAGAGATAATTTTGGTTGGAAGGTTTGATCACCTCCTTCTAATATCACATTTCATTTAGAAGCTCATAGGAGTTAGTTCTTTGCAATCTTCATTTTCTTCTTAGTACTATAGAAAGATAAATTTGGTTAACTATAAAAGGTTTGATCACCTTCTTCTAATACCTTAGCTTTGTTTTCCCCTATCTTCTTATCATTCTACAATTTGTCTTTAAATTTAAAATTTGAAAGTAATCATATTTTTAATATTATATTCAAAATAATTTGATTTTTTAACCCAATAATAAAACCAAAACTAATCATATTTGTGGCAAAGATAAAAGTTAATGTTAAGTTTTTTAAAATTTTAAAAGCTATATAATTTTATAACTCATAACGAATGAGAAAAATAAAATAAAAAACGTATTAAAATATATATAAAATAAGAATGAAAAAAAAAATGTTTTTGCTATTAAAATGAGAGTAGCAAGAAATATATTGTTCCCCTTGATTTTTTCCACCCACCAATCAAAGCAGAACCTGATATCTCACTTTCATCGCCAGATTTGCGGTGAAAGTGAAAAAGTGACGTGAGAGTTTTACACTCTATGTTGCATTGTAAGTCACTGTATGAGTAGCGTTTTAAGTATTGTGTGACTAGGGATAAGTTATATTCAGTAGTGACAATTTAGTGAGGGTTGAGACACATTGAAGAGGTGAGTGAGGCACGGGCACATGTGAATAATGTATTATGAGAAACAATGTGAGGTGTCATGTTAGTATTATAATAAACCAGTATATATTTATTTTTATAGAATGTAAATTTTTATTAAATTTGATTAGAATGTAATTTTTTTTGAGTGCCAAAATTGAAAATGGTTTAAATTTTTCTTAACACTTTATAAATTCAAAATTAAAATAAATCTATATTTATTATATTAAACTCTAATTATTAAAAATATATAACTATTTTGATTTATTTAATTACATTAATTACTAAATATATTAAAAATCTTTAAATTTATTTATATAACCAATAACAAATTCTATATTTTTATATTTACTACTTAGTTTTTATATTTAGTTTTCCAATATAAGTGTTTACTTCTCATTTTAAAATGAAATGTTTAGATTTAGGTTTACGTTAACAATATTAGTCAACTAAAAATTATATTAAATTTTTTACTTTTAGGTTTTCAAGAAAATCATATTAAAATTTGTATTTTTTAAAGTTTTCAATATAATAGTAATAAGTGAAAATTTACATTGCTTTTATATTTTTAAACAATTTTTAATATTAGTTTTGATTTCTTAATATAATTGAAGTTTGGTTATTATATTTAGGAGTAATTTTTAAGTATGATTTTTAGTCTGAATTTTGCAAAAATATTTGTGCTGAGTTGTGTTGTTTAAAATGGTTTTTTGAATGCATATATGGATTTCCTAAAAAATCCATAAGGCATTTAGATTTTGAAGAGTTCATGTGATTTCTAATCCCTATTAGATTAGAATTAGATTTGAAAATAAACCAGAAAACTTTCCAAAAAATCACACTTAAAGAGTATTGGTTATAATTATAGTATGTATTTGTTATCAATTTTATTCCACTCATTAGGAAGGCTATACAATTTTTTAATCCTAGTTTTGATTTCTTAATTTTAAATATAGAAGTTTTGTTAACATTTATTGCACAAGTTAATGAGGCTATACATTTTTAAAGAATAATCTAAAGAGGTGATATTTTCTCTCAAAAAATAATAGAAATTCTCTCATAATGTTGAAAAAATTTAATGGAAAGTTTTGGAAATCTAGATTACAGCTTCATGATTTTGGATGTCCCAAAAGTTCTTGATGGTGTTGAACCTATTTCTACCATGAAAACATGATTCAAACATTTCCATGATCAGATTTCTTGGAAATTTTGTTTCCAAGAAATCACAATTTTATATAACATTTGTTATCATATTTATTGTACACATTAGGAAAGTTCCATGGATTATGAGTGCATTTTTCTCATATATCTATAACTTACTTTATCATAAAAGAAAATTTCAAAACATTTAATTAATCAAGTTGGAGTTGGAGACTATGTTATTTACCTTTTTCCAATATAATTAAGGGAATATAAAAATCAATCCATCAACAATATTATAATTTTTGGAATCTAAGCTTATAAATTAGTAGAAATTCTTTCGGTAATAATCACATGCAAATTCTTTTGCATGTGATTATTACCGAAAGAATTTCTACTAATATTATAAATTTTTTTTAATTTTTTTTATTTGTTTTTTTTTTTTTTAATTTGTTTTACTACGTTTGATTTTTTTATAACCATTTTTTTGTTTATAATATTTTTTATAACCATTTTTGTTTTATAATTAAAAGTTAAAGATTTTACATATTCATGTAATTTTTATTAATGTTGTCATGGTTTCAATTATAATAGAATAAAAGTTATTTCTATTTTTTTTGACTCACCTCATAAATTAATTAGTTATGTGGAGAAAGATTTTATGTCCTTTCATTAAAAATAATTATTTGGAAAATGGTTGCATGTTTTTTTGCTTACGTTATAAGCATACACTCATAAATTTTAGCAAGTTTATAATGAAAATCATAAATGTTGATGTGTATGCAATAATTTATATATTATTTTTTTTAATATATATATATATATATATATATATATATATATATATAGATATATATATAATATATATTTTTTTATATTTATTTAGAAAAGTTATTTTAATTTGATTGCCAAATTAATACTGGTAATAATTATTATTGGTTGTTATTTATGAATGCAGGTTGACTCATCACTATTATTTAAGGAAAATTTGGCCACTTGTAATTCTATTCTTTAAGGAAAATTTGGCCACTTGTAATAATCCACTAGTGATCCGTAAGAGGGAAAACTTTCACTCCTCTAAAATACCTTTGGTTCGGATCAACCTATTTTTTTTGTACAAAAAAAATATACATATGTATATACATTTACTTATAACTTTAATTTTATTTACTTCAAATGAATAATTTTATTAATATTAAGAATTGATAATTAAAATAATTAATATTATTTTTTATTAAACACTTCCATTCCATTCTTACTTTGAAATATAATAAAATATTTTAATTATTAATATCACAAATAATTTTATAAAGAAAAAATTAAAACATCCTTGAAAAGCATAACATTAACATAGATATATTTAAGTGTTTGTATTATTGACATCAACAATAGCATAAATTATTTCTCCAAATTTATAATGCTTTTTACTTATTTTATCTTATTTTATATTTGTATGATATGTTTTATTTTTTAACTAAAAATTTGGAGTAATAGATTGAAGATTTCCATAATTATTCATATTCTGTAAAATAAGATAATAGCCTTTACACGATTCTATAAGAAAAATCTTATAGCTACAAAAATTGGAAAGCTATATAGGCTCTAATAGCTTTTTATCATCGATTCATATATACTAGGGATTTAATGTAATTAAAGTTGGTTTTTTCCAACCATTTTATTAGTAACCATGGTTCAAAATTGCACCTTTACGAAAGGCCTCTTACATGTCATAAAGTGATAAGCAGAAATTACCTCTCAAAAGAAATGCAAATATATATATATATATATATATATATATATATATATATATATATACCTTATGAAGGGTTGTGGGTCCTTTCAATTGGAAATTGTTTTGAAGATGGTTTAAAGTTAGTGCACATTATCTTGAAAGTGCATTGTGCATGGTATTTAATGTTTATACAGTTTGGTAATTATTGCAGGTCAGAAATTCAAGGAGCAGTAAATAGAGTGTAATGGAGGTTGGTGTATTGCAACTTTTGAAGTTGTGATTTTTGAACATAGTTGGCAACTTCAATCTCATCTTTCTGTAGTGCCACTCAAATAAAATAGGGAAAATGAGATGAATTAAATCTCTCTAAGGGCAAACTTTTCTTCAAATTCTACAATAAAAACAAAGTTCACATATTGAGAGATTTGATCCATTTTCATAGACCCAAAATTAAATAAATCTATACAAAATATTTTATAGCTTTCTAAAACAAAGTTCGCATACTAAGAGATTTGATCCATCTTCATAAATCCAAAATTAAATAAATCTATACAAAATATTTTATATTATTTTTATATGATTACTTTTTAATAAAATATACACAATAAATCTTAACTTTATTTTACATATTTTATTATTTTATTTAAGTAATTTAATAAAATAAAAACTTTATTTTACATATTTTATTATTTTATTTAAGTCATTTGATAAAATAAAATTGATTGTATTTTCTTATACAATGATCTTCTTAATAAAATATTTTACAAATTTCATTATTCTTTATCCATTTTAAAAAATAATAATAATTTTCTTTCACATAATAATAATATCAATTTTTTTTGTCTTTTAAAATAAATTTCACCCTAGGTGACACCATTTAAATATCTAATAAAATCTACATCTCTTTTATATATTTAATTAAAATAAATTAATTTAAAATTAAAATTTAAAAATAGTAAGAAAAAATAAAATAATATATCTTAATATATTTAATTATAAATTTTATACCATTATATGATTTATTTTAATCATATGAATATAAGACTACTCATAAATAAATATCACTATATAAAAATAAAAAAATATTTCTAATTTTTATAAATATTATATTATATCTATTATAAATATTAAATATCAAATTATTATTATATCTATTTTAATATAAAATAAAATGTATATGTATATGTGTATATATATATATATATATATATTAAAATTGTGGTGAAGTAAAATAACAAATAAATGTATTAAGAATTAATAATTATTATTTTTTATTTGATTTATAATAATGATAATAATGATGATTAATATCCATTGAGACCAATGAGGTGATAATGACAATGATGGTGATTAACATCCATTAAGATCAATGAGGTCTAGCAAACCTTAAGAAATAAAGTAATTAATTGAGATTTTTTAATATTTTATTTTTATGATCGAAGAGAAGGGAAAAAAGCATTCCTAAATCATTATAGTTTTGTTGATTGAAAAATCAAGGAGGTTGGTAGTGTGGCAGATGTTTTGGAAATGGGAACAACTGGGCAATCCAAGAGAAAGTGCATTTCATCTTCAACCCTCTTAATATCTCACAGTTGATATATTTTTTCATCTGAGGGTATTTTGGGGATAGACCAATGCTACGTTTCACTTCGAAGCTCATGGCAGTTAGTTCTTATCTTTGTAATGTTCATTTTCTTCTTAGTACTAGTCAAGACAAAGAGATAATTTTGGTTAGTGAGAGTGGGGTTGATCACCTCCTTGTAATACCTTAGCTTCATTTTCCCCTCTATCTCCTTATCGTCTCACAATTTGTCCTTAAATTTTGAAGTGAAATACTTTTAATATTATCTTTATTCTCCAAGATGATCTCCTCCTTTAACCACCAATAGTCGAGCCAAGACTAGGCATCATTGTGCCAGCCACGCTTGAGCTAGATAAGGGTTAAGTTTATATATGTATATATTTATTCATTTGTTATGAGTTATAATTTTATATGGTTTTTAATTTAAAGAATGAAAGGAATGTTTTTCCTAATAAAGTGAGAGTAGTGAGAAATATATTGTTCCCCTTAATGTTTTCCACCACCCATCAAAGCAGACCTAATATGTGATTTTCATTGCCTAATTGGGGTGCATGTGAAAAAGTGACATGAGAGTTTACACTCTATGATGCAAAATCTTACACTATGTAAGAGTGAAATGGCTATTTTTAGAAACAGGACGAGTAATTGTGAAACTTAGATACCAAAATATTATTTCAATGTAACATACATCCTTTGCTCTGTATGCCTTTGGTCTCCATTGAGAAGCAAAGTGTGTGCCCTCCATTTCTGCTCTAGGCCTATTAAATATATGTACCCGACATTATCATATATTGCAAACTTCCTGTGAGATCTTCAAGATAAGGAGATAGAAGAAAATATGAGGGTTCCACACCCATTGCATATCCCTTCCATACATTGATCCCTTTTTATTATTTTTTTGTATATCGTGGGAAAATTGTAATCGACCTTTGTTATACCTTCTGCGTCCTCCTTGGATGTTATTTATGATACTAATCTATCGCAATCAACATATGCATTAACCTCAACTAGTAACCACAATAACCCTATTATATTCGTAAATCATCTTCGAACTGATGTAGGAAAGACCTTTTCCAGTCACCTCTCCTGCAACTTAATTTCCCATGGATTGCGACTTGACACTATCGAGACAACTTCCATGCACATATCAATTTTTTCTAAGAATTAGGTTAAGTCCAGTTGTTGTCTAAATGAGTTTCTGATTAGGTTGAAATTGGGGATACTCGTTATTCCCCTCTTTTACTGTTTCAATTCTTATGGTCAGGGTTGGAGTTTCAAAATAGAGCAACTTGTCAAATTTGACCATTTTTCACACCTCCACTATGATCGTCTTCACACTTTCAAGGAATAATTTTGATGGTTTTATATCCCATACTACAAATACCTATGAGATCTTCAAGATAAGGATATAGAAGAAAATATGAGGTTCAACACCCATTCCATATCTCTTACATACATTGATATGTTTTTTACATCGATAGGCACCCTTTTATGAATTTTTTCGTAGTGATATTGTAGATCGATGTCTTGGACTGGTGGGGAATCTTCAACTAGTGTCATCATCTGGACAGGTGGTGGATCCTCAATAGGTGTCTCCATGTGACAAGGTCAATTTCTAGGAAGCATGTGATAGCCTTTGCTCCGTTATCACGGTGTAGGTTTGACATGCCTTCAACTAGAGGTGGAATAAAAAACAAACTAATCTTTGAAGAATTTGAGATTCAGACCTTCTTGTCTTTGTAACAACCTCGATTAAAAATCCATGTAATAAAGTTAATAAAGGAAAAATAAGACAAAGGTCATGGGACATGTATTCTAAGTTGAATGTTGGGAAAAAACATAGTGATGGGGATCACTTGTGATTAAAAAATGGCTAATGAAATTGGAAAAGGCATTAACATAGGCAAAGAGGCATTAATTGACATTTATTTATGAAAATAAAGGAAAATAGGAGAAAAGGAAGGTGAAAGGTCACATAATTGCATGTGAGGAACAATGAAGGAAAATGAAGAAAATAAAGGCCTTAATGATAAAAAGGCTTCTCAAGATCAGTTCACGACCTTTTGTCAGTTTTAGCTTGGAGCGCTTGTCTCTTCTCTCTCTCTCATACTCTTGCACACTTAGACTTTTCTTGGAGCACTCTTGGAGAATTTTGGCACTTTGGATTTAGAGAAAGAAGGCAAAGGAAAAGTAGGAAAGTGCAAGGGGACAACAGGATCAATAACTACAATGAGATTACTTTGCAGGTATCGAGTTACATGTATTATTTCCTTCCTATTTTTGGCATGTATGGTATATGCATGTGGTTGTTTGGTTATGGCCTATCATTAACATGGAGGATTGTCTAGATTGACAATGGTTTGCCTAGCCTTGACATTTCCTTGATAGTCATGGTGTTGTGGGTTTCCCTCTTGATTGTTTCTGATTGGTGCTCATATTCCTCATGGTTGTGGGTTGAGTTACCACTTTCTGGAGCCTTGGTTGGACAAACACTTTGGAAGCCTTGGAACACTTTGGGTTGAGTTATTAGTCCAAGAATCCTTGGTTGGACAAATGTTCTAGAGCCCTTGGTGGGTTGAGTTACTAGTCCTCGAGCCTTGGTTGGAAAAATGCTCAGGAACCCTACGACAACTGTGGGTTGAGTTACTAGTCATGGAGTTGGATTTAATTGTACTTTAGAAGGAGTGGTGCCTCCAGAGTGGCTGCTGGATGCAAATGTGCTACTGGTGGGCAGCCTTTGAAGGATCTGGGCAAAGTTATCCATCATCGTGTTCCTTTGTTTCTTGAGAGCCTCCTTGAGAATTATTTTAATAGGATCTCTTGCTCCCTCGTATTTCTTTTCCTCCGCCATGGGAGGCCATCAAGCTTTGTGAGGCTGATCTTACAAAGGGTCAACCAAAGCCATCCCTAACTCCTTATACCCTGACCTCATTGGGGACATGCAAAGAAGGATCGAGAAAGAGAAGACCACTCTGAAACCATTGATCTATACTTATGCAGGAGCACAATAAAATACAAAAAAACACATAAAAACAGATACGTAGCAAAAATAACACCTCATTTCATTAATATCAAATAACTGAAATATGTTTACAGAGTATATGAAAATAAACTAGCTAGGACGCTTGTAGCTTATCTCTCAGAAGAGATGTGGTGGCTACAGGCCTCTGAACTGTGTTACAATGAGGATCAAGGGCCTTTTTATTATTGAACAACATAGGAAAACCCTAAAAAACCAAAACACTAACCCCAGGAGATGAAACGCCAAGAGTTGTGGTCCCTGTTGGGGCTAGTTGGGAAGCCAACTTCCCGGGGTCATTACTTGGTCATATTATCTTCGTTTGGTGCATACGATATCTCATCAAAAATGTCTCTCTGAGTACCACATGTTTTTCCAAAAGCCCTTTCCTATGGCTATGAACCTGCTGCAGACCTCAAAAAAAGTCGTTTAGGGGGTCAAAACTTCTCCAGAAGTTCAAGACCCGAAAAACTGCTAAAAATCGTAAATGCTACTATAAAAAAGGAAACTGATGAAATTGACTGGAGGTCTAGGTGTAATAGGTGGGTGGCCACCAATATCCACCTGGATCATTCCTCCCCCCTTAGGAAGAAATGGTCCCCATTGCGTACAAAGCCTCGATGAGGTGAGGAATTTTTTATTGAACCTCGTCCCTGGTGAACCACTTGCCCTGGTGGAGGAGTTAGCCTGCTTTGAAAACTCGATATAATTGGATCCTATGCTGATGGGTGTTCTTGATCTGTGTGTCCATGATTCGATCAGGTGTCGCTTGTTCCATGCAATCCAGGTTTAACTGTGTTGGTGTGAGTTGTTCTGCCATGTCAGATGTGTCCAACAGAGGCGGAAAGTAGGGTTGAAAGCTGTCCACATTGAAAACTGGGTGCATACCAAGGAATGGTGGAATACTGAGTTTGAAGGCATTTTCCCCTACAGCCTTGGTGATGGTGTATGGCTCATATCGGAGCGGATGAAGCTTGTGGTGGGGTCCAGTGAGGCGCTCCTTCTACAAATGTAACCACACTTTGTCACCCACCTAGAAGTTGTGTGGCACCCAATGCTGATCATGTTTATGCTTGTACTTAACATTGGCTCTATACAATATGTCATGAACCTGTTGGTGGATGTGTTGAATGCGCTCAATGATATTTTTCGCCTTGTCAGATTTAGACTAGACATGAGTCGAATCTACTTGAGTAGCCGCAAATGGCATGGCTACGTCAATGGGACATTGTGGCTGGAATCCCAAGCCCACCTGAAAGGGGTTATGGTCGGCTGAGCTGTGGAGAGCCGAGTTATAGATGTGTTGTACATAGGGGAGGCTTTCATCCCATGTGCATGGATGCTTTGAGTTATACATGCATAGAATGTGTATGATCATCCTGTTGACGACCTCTGTCAGTCCATCAGTTTGGGGATGGAAAGCTGTGGACTTGGTGAGCTTAGTGTGCAACATCGACCAGAGTCTAGACCAAAATGTTTTAAGGAAATTTCCATCCTGATATGGGATGATAGACTATGGGATCCCAAAGTTGTAGGTTTTAACCCTGAACAGAAATTATCTACACACGAATCTTATAACAGAAAATAAACAATAGCGAGAGCATAAAACATAAAACAGATAAACACAGAGATTTTCCCCTGGATCCCAAATTGGGACTACCAGCTTGATTTTTCATTATATTCCTTTTAGTGTTACAACACACATATATACATGCCGAAGCATACATAAACCCCAATCCATTAACCCTGGATTAGAACATAACCGTAGTTCCCTTGACCGGATCTACAAAATACCAGGGGCCGAAAACCATTGTACCCCAAAACCATGTGCAAAATCATGCATAAAACATGGGTGGGTTCGCCTATGAGTGGGTCCGCACACCAAAACAATTTTCGCTGAGGCGCTGCCCCGGACCCAAATAGTGGGGGCTGCCTCCCCCCCTGATGTGCCCGGTGCAACTTACAGCGCGTGGGGCTAGTCGTGGAAAGAATATAACACATACCCAACATTCTCCCACTTGTTGTTTTCTTTCCACAGGGGGCCACAGGAGCGCTTAGTCATTGGGCCAATTCTTCAACACCCATTGTTTCTCTACACCAAGAGAACTTCTGAGTGCTCACAGACTTCGTCAATGCATCTGCAACATTCTTCAAAGTGTCCACCTTTACCAGCAACACCCTTTTAGCCTCAACCATATCTCTAACAAAGTGATATTAAACATCAATGTGCTTTTTCTTTGAATGGTAAGCAGGGTTCTTAGCCAAGAAAATTGCACTTTGGCTATCACAGTCTATCCTTATAGCTTGTTGTACCAACCCCATACTTGAACACAATCTCTGCAACCAAACTGCTTCCTTGCTTGCATGAGTGGCTACTATATATTCTGCCTCTGTAGTTGAAAGAGCCACTACAGACTGTCTTTTACTCATCCAACTGACTGCGCCTCCAAATAAGCTAAACACATACCCACTTGTAGATATTCTTTGGTCCAGATCTCCAGCCCAGTCTGCATCAACAAAACCACGAATGTCCAACATTCTTTCCAATCCTGGTCTTCCCTGGTAGCACAAGCCATAATCACTAGTGCCACGTAAATATATGAAAACCCGCTTCACTACTGTCCAATGCTCCTTCCCTGGGTTTGACATAAACCTGCTCAATACTCCCACTGCATGTGCAATGTCTGGTCTAGTACAGACCATTGCATACATCAGGCTACCCACTGCACTTGCATATGGAACACAGGACATATACTCCTCTTCTTTTTGTGTCTTGGGACACTGTTCAGCAGACAGCTTTACACCTACAGGAATAGGAACATTCACCGGTTTACTATCCTGCATATTGAACCTCCGCAATATAGTCTCGACATACTTCCTCTGGTTTAACCAGAGCTTCCTCTTTGCCCGATCTCTCTTAATTTCCATGCCCAAAATATAGTTTGCAGCACCAAGATCCTTCATGTCGAATTTGGAGAACAGTTGGGTCTTCAAATCTTGGATAATTTATTTGTCATTTCCAATCAACAACATATCATCCACATACAAGACAAAATAAATAACACGGTCACCAATTAATTTAAAATAAACACAGTGATCCTCCTTGCTTCTAGTGAAGCCAAGTCCCCGTATATAGGTATCAAATTTCTGATACCACATCCTTGGTGACTGTTTTAACCCATACAGAGACTTATTCAACCTGCATACCAGTTTTTTCTTACCCTTCACTATAAAGCCTTCTAGTTTCTTCATGTAGATCTCCTCTTCTAGATTCCCGTGAAGAAATGATGTCTTCACATCCATCTGTTCTATCTCAAAATCAAATGCAGCAACAACAGATAAAAGTAATCTAATAGAAGTAACTTTGGCAATAGGAGAAAAAATATCACCAAAATCAATTCCCGGCACTTGGGAATAACCTTTTGCTACCAACCGAGCTTTGTATTTATCCACCTTGCCTTCTACATTCATCTTCTTCTTAAACACCCATTTTCTCCCAATGGGCTTCCTTCCAGCCGGCAACTCCACCAGATCCCATGCATCGTTTTTGTGCAAGGATGCCATTTCATCAACCATGGCCTCCTTCTAGAGTTTTCCATCCTTTGAATCTACTGCCTCCCTGACAGTTCTGGGTTCATCATCAGTTATAGTTAAGGCAAAACCTAAATAGAAAGCAGATGGACTATACCTTTCTGGTTGCCTTCTTTCCCGAACTGATCTTCTCAAAGCTGGAGTTTGTGGCTCTTCATCTTCTGAGTCTTCTTCTGTTGTAGAGTCTGATTCATCCTCCTTTAGCTCAAACTCTATCTTCTCAGGTTCCTTTGGTAGGACTTCATGTTTAACAACATCTTTCACTTCTCTAAACACCACATCTCGGCTGTACACAACTTTCCTTGTTTCTGGGTTCCAAAGCTTGTAACCCTTTAAACCATCCTTATACCCAATAAAGATGCACCTTTCAGATTTATTATCCAACTTGGTCCTTTTCTCCTTTGGAACATGTACATATGCATCACATCCAAATGCCCTTAGATGTGAAAGAGAGGGTTTCTTACCACTCCATACCTCATGTGGGGTCTTATCCTCCAACGCTGATGAAGGTGATCTGTTAACTAAGTAACATGCAGTCTCCACTGCCTCTGCCCAGAATTCTTGTCCTAACCCGGTACCACTGAGCATGCTTCTTGCCTTTTCCATCAGTGTTCTATTCATTCTTTCTGCAACTCCATTTTGCTGAGGTGTGTATGGAGTAGTCTTCTACCGTGCTATACCGCACTTCTTACAGAACTCTTCAAATTCCTTCTTGCAGAACTCCCCACCATTATCTGTCCTCAACGCCTTTATCTTCTTCTCTGTCTGGTTTTCCACCAGAGCCTTAAATTCTTTAAATTTGTCAAAGACTTCATATTTATTCCTCAAGAAATATATCCATGTATTCCTTGAGAAGTCATCTATGAATGAAACATAGTACACAGACTTTCCCAGTGATGGAACTGACACAGGTCCAAACACATCACTGTGCACAAGTTCTAATATCTTGTTCGCCCTCTTAGTGCCAGAAGGAAAACTCACCCAATTCTACTTCCCATATACACAATGTTCACAGAAATCGAAATCCAGAGAGAAATTAGACATACCTTCTCTCATACCATTTCTATGTAGTATCCGAAGGCCCTTCTCTCCAATATGTCCAAGCCTTTGATGCCATAGCATGGTCTTTTCTCCAGAGACAGCTAGGCTTTCCGCTCCACTTTCAGGAACCACATAACTATTACACCCATCAATAACAATGCTACCTTGTAGCTTGTACAGAGTTCCAGTCTAAACTCCTCGCATTAATACTAGTGCTCCCTGAACCATCTTGCAGGCATCTTTCTCGAACACTGTTTTTACACCTGCATCATCCATATTTCTTACAGAAATCAGATTTCTAGCCAATGCAGGAATATGCAGAACACCAGGAAGTGTTCTAATCCTCCCACCTTGCAGCTTCAGCTTGATCTTTCCACGTCCGATGATTTTGGCCTTCCTATCATCCCCTAGGAAGACATCACCATCATATTTCTCATACTTGCAAAACCACTCCCTATGAGGAGTGAAGTGAAAGGATGCACCTGAGTCAATCAACCATGACTCATGATCTACATGTGTATTTGAAGAAGAAGCCAAATACACATCCCCACCTTCATCCGAGGTGGTTTTTGCCTCTGCAGAAGGAGCATCATCAGATCCCTTTCCTTTCTCAGGAGCTTTAGATCTGCACTCCTTTTTGTAGTTCCCTTCCTTTCCGCATTTCCAGCATACCTTTACAAACTTTCCAGGAGATTTAGATCTCCCTCTAGATTTGGATCTCCCACTCGAAACCTTATTCTTGTTTCTGTTTTGGGACCTTCCTCGTACAAATAAGGCATCTCCATTCTGGCCCTCCATATTTCTCCATCTCATTTCCTCTGACAGCAAGGCTGAGACAATGTCATCAAAATTCAAGGTAGTTGTATTGCTACCTATTGCAATAACCAGACTATCCCACGAGTCTGGTAGAGAACAAAAAAAACTGATGCACTTATCTTCATCTGAGATTTTAATATCAACAGATGACAGCTAACTTACCACAATATTGAAGGCGTTCAGATGCTCTGTCACCGAGTCTCCATCCTTCATCCTCAGGTTATACAGCTTTTTCTGCAGGAACAACTTATTCACCAGAGACTTAGATTGGTACAAAGTCCCAAGTTTTTCCCACAAATTCTTTGCCGTAGCTTCCCCAAATACATTCAAAAATACTGAATCTAAGACACACAACCGTATTGTGCTCTTAGCCTTCCGATCCAGTTTCTTCCAGTCTTCATCTGACATTGCCGTTGGTTTAGTACCCGGATCTACCGCGATCCACTGATCTTTATCCACCAGCAGATCCTCCATCTTGAGCTTCCACAACTCAAAACTCTGACCATTAAATTTCTCGATCTCTATCTTTCCACTGCTCACCATCTTCTTTCACCGCAAGAATCGATCCTGCAGATCTCCCACTGAACAGGGTCTACCACAGGCCCGAGAAAAAAACCCTCAACAACAAAGGCATCCCCTTGAAGCCGAAACAACTCTGATTCCAAATGTAGGTTTTAACCCTGAACATAAATTATCTACACACAAATCTTATAACAGAAAATAAACAATAGCGAGAGCATAAAACATAAAACAGATAAACACAGAGATTTTCCCCTGGATCCCAAATCGGGACAACCAGCTTGATTTTTCATTATATTCCTTTTAGTGTTACAACACATATATATACATGCCGAAGCATACATAAACCCCAATCCATTAACCCCAGATTAGAACATAACCGTAGTTCCCTTGATCGGATCTACAAAATACCAGGGGCCGAAAACCATCGTACCCCAAAACCATGTGAAAAATCATGCACAAAACATGGGTGGGTCCACCTATGAGTGGGTCCGCACACCAAAACAATTTTCGCCAGGGCGCTGCCCCGGACCTCAACAGTGGGGGCTGCCTCCCCCCTTGTGACCCCCTTGCTGTGCCTGGTGCAACTTACAGCGCATGGGGCTAGTCGTGGAAAGAATATAACACATACCCAACAAAAGTGTACCCACACTCATTCAAAGAAGAGTTTAGTAGTGGCTTCTACTATGATATTCTTCTTGTAGGCCGCCATAATGGCCATCTTAGAGAATCTGTCGGCGACCAAAAAAACACAATCGTTGCCATGCTTAGTAGAAGGAAGGCTCGACATGTAATCCATGGATATGGATTCCCAATGTTGACTAGGAGTAGGAACCAGAGTATAAGGACCTTGCTTCTTGATGGTCAGTTTGGCAATGGTGCAAGAAGTGCAGGATCCACTACAAGGAAAAGACCCTCTAGCGGAGGTTATAAAGGAGGTTTTTAGTGTTATAAAATTGTCCAAAATTGTCAAAAAAAAAATTTCTACAACATCTGTTTTTGGTAATGGAGATTTTGACGGAGCTACTAACGGGACTTCAACACAACTAAAAAAAAACTGGGCGGCTGGAGGTTTTTACAAATGTTTTTCTTATCGGTGCATGCTTCATGTGTGAACGCACCGGTGCATTTTAAATGGTATGCACCGGTGCGGTAAACATACTAAGCACCGAGAAGGAAAATTTTTTTTTGAAGCCCCGGGGCGTTTAAATACGCAACATCCCAGTGCACGTCACCAACAAATACACATCAATTCGATAGAAGGTGCAGGCCCTAGTGTTATTCAGATTATAGTTTTAAAGCACCGAGGCATTTAATGCAAACAATACTGGTGTGTTATAAATACGAATACACTTGTACGTTGAGGCAAAATAACACTAGTGCATGCACCTTCTATCCTCCCGGTGCGTATCGGTTGTGTACACGCCCTGGGTCGTTAAGGTGTAAAAACGCACTAGCGTGTTAAAGGTAAACCATATCGATGCATGCAATGCCTATCTGCTCGGGTCTTAGTCATCGATAAAGCACACCGGGCGTTCTAATTGGTATTGGTATTTGGTGCAGTGCTTATAAGTCATAGAAACACACCGATGCACATTATCATACACACACATCGCTTCTCATTTTCTATTTGTTAGAAACATCAACCTGTGACAATGCAATTATTGTGATTTTTTAAAATTCATTATTCATCAAAAGCCGACACATATCTTATAACAATATTCATATCAATTAAATTTTTATTAGTGCATTTGAATATGATGTTTGGATGAATTTGTTATATCATCAGATTTTGCATCTCTTCATTATAATATTTAATCATCCATATATTTAATGAGTGGTCTAACATTTCACGATGACAATGGAGAACACAATAGAATAAATTAAAACATATTTTATTATATATGAATAAGGGACTCTTTGTCATACAAAATGGTACAATTATTGGTAACCCTTGTTCTTCAATTGGGACACCATGTCCATTACATTAAACAAAATGTCTGATTTCACAGAAAAATATTTCAAAAAATACAATGCCTTGCTTTTATATCCAAACATATTGATCATCATTCTTCGTGGGAACTGTTTTCACTACTCGAGTTACTTCCAAGGAGGAATGGTTTGTTCATTGGGTTGATTTTTTTCTTATTCTTCAAGTTCCATCTACAAACATAAAAATACAGTGTAATGAGTGTATCTATATTGGCGAGAATAATGAAATTTGCAATTATAAATAATATACATCAATGTAAATAAAAAATGAAAGTACCATAGCAAGAATTGACTCGTGAACTATACACATTCTTTCAAAACCAAATTTCATGTCTTCTTTCAATAATTCTTTTGTTGGCACAGTTCCATACTTTGTTTCCTGCAAGTTTTATACCCCATAATAAATCATAGATTTAATATAAAATATTTTTTTGTTCTATTAATAATAGACAGATCTAAGTAAAACAAGATAGATACTTACAAATTCCACACTTAATTTATGATATGCCAACATATACTGACAACCCATATTCAACCCAATGTCAATCAATTCTTCTGATGGTTCGTCTTTGTATGTTAGCACTTGTTTGAAGACATTTGATGATAATTGTTGTAAAACAACTTAAAATATACAAAAATGAAATTTAGTTAAGTTATTATAAGGAAGTAACAATTACTCACAAACTTAGATATCAACCCTTTTCTTTCTTGTCATCCTATTTTATGTGCTGAATGGGTTCCATTTTCTTTTCTTTTCTACAAGAAAATAGTTGAGAATTAATATTTAATGATAATTTATTTATTTATTGTACCTAATCAAAAAATTCAATGATTGCATATTACATTTGAAGCACATTTTTGTTGAGATGGCTCCTCATGCGATGCAATTATGTCCATTTCTTTGACCATCTCATTGTACACCTTTTTGGACATTCCTACTGGCATATTTTTGATATTAGTGTGTTCATTCTTTGAGATTTTCATAATCTTCCTAAAAAAGTAACATGACAATAAACTATTTAATTTTTATAATGATATATGAAAACTAAATATAACAAAAGTGATATTTATAAATGATTGCTTTGTAGTAATTTATACATATAATTCTAGAAAAACATTTGAAGGAATATTACTTTTTCAAAGCTTCTTTTTTGTTGTTATACGTTTTTGCTATTAAAATTCTAACATGTCTCACTGACCAATTCTCTGGAAACTCTTCCTGTAGTTTAAATAAAATTTGGTTCTTGAAATCGTTGGATTTATTTTTGTATTGTAAGTGGAAAGAATGTCTATACATTTGTTCCACTGGATCCCTCAGAGTTTTGTAAAAGTTTTCCCGCCTTTTGTTAACGTCCAGCACTGCTCCAGATGAGCTAAGGAGAAATTCATTTTAATTTGCATGTTCTATTTTTTTTTTCTTTTCTTAGAACTACATTCCTTTCCTTCGCAGTTGGTCCCTGTAGAACAAAACATATATGAATTAGTAGATTGTTTGAAACATGTTATCTAATATTTTTAAGTATATTATTAATGAAAATTCAAAAAAGAAACTCATATTGGATCGATAGTATTTTTTCATTCACCTAATTCATTCTTCTGCAATTTTTCCATCAAGCTTTTACGCTCTTCTGGTCTTAGATCAGAAAGAATCTTATCGAGATTCGTCATTTTGTGGCTCTGCATGACACACACTAAACAATACATATTAGTTAAACTTACATATAGTTCAAAAATAATATTTTTTGTAAAGAATTTACAAAAAACTTGCCTTTTTTGCTTTTCTGGATGTGCTATCAATATTTTTGTTACTTGAACTCTTGTTAGCCAATTTTTATCAATATAAAACCTGTACCATTCATTAATATTTTATAAATAAGTCACATACTTTTCAGGTAAAAAAAATCAAGAAAACGGTGCGTCTATCTAAATTAAACGTCTGGTGCGTTTATCGTTTTAACCGCACCGGTGCCGTTCACATTTTAGCACTGAAAATGGGAAAAAAATTTAAACGATAACAATGCGATATGTTATTATAAATGCACCGCCACTATAGTAGAAACATTTTACGATGCTCTTTGTCAATAGGAGACCCAATGTGTTATATTAATACGAGAGCACCGATTAACAGAAGTGATTATTTTGAAAAATAAACATAAATGAATGGAAACTGTTTTTATCAAACATTTCTCTTTGTCAATATGTGCCGGTGCGTTATACTAAAAGAGCGCACCAGTGCGCTATATTAAACAGGGTGTACCAATTAACAAAAGCCATTTTTTTAAAAGTCGTGAAAGGGCCAACAGGGTTAGGGATCCGACTCTGAAGTGGTCCCCTAAGTTAGATGTCAAACGTCTATATATATATATAGTAATACAAACCCTATAAATCTAAAATGAAAATCCCTAATAGTGAATTTTTGTTGTCACATAAACAAGAAGAAACAAGGGTTTAACGTAAGAATGGATTTTTTTTCCCTGAATTTTATTAAATCTAAATAGGAATAGAGATTGTAAATGATTTTATTAGTAAAATTTAAAATTTTACTATGCATGTATTAAATCTAACAAAAACTGTAAAAAAACAATTGTTACAACAAAATTTAACATTTTTACTATACTACTCGGTTTTTGTGTGAATCACCAAATGTTTCGAATTTTGATTCTCTGAATAGTGTTGTTGTTCGAAAGTATTTTGCTGCTCCACAATGCACTCTTACTCCAGGTATGTCTCTCCTGCAAATCCCTCCCTGAAAATTTTAGCAAAAATAATGAAATAATGAATAGATTTTACTATTTAAAGAAATTTTTATGAAATTGGATTTCTGAAAATCATTTTCCGCTCATTTTTCAGTTTATCGTTTTTTTTTTTCACTTCAAAAAAAAAATTTATGTTATTTTTTCCCAATATTTGGTGCATTTGTTAACTAACCGCACCGGTGCATCCGGTAATAAAACCACACCGGTGTGTTTAACAATAGATTAGCATCGATAACAATAACTCATTTTTTAACACACTGAAATTACTTTTAGGTATGTACACCAAAATTTATTGTTGATTTTTCTCAAATGTAGGGAGAAAATCTCATAATTATATCAAATGGAAAATTCTTCAAAATCCAGCTTGTTCCATAATATTTCTCAAAATCCATTGCGGAGTTCTTCCTATCCATCTCTAGACGTAATTACTTCATATTTTATTTATATTTTCATTATCTAATTGAATTTATTTATTTTATCCATGTCAATATGAATAAAATTAATGTATACAAATTTGCAGGTTCATGCAGATTCAAAATCGAGTTCAGATGCACAAAATATTCAAACAGTTCCAAAATGTCAAAAGTTCTTATCAGGAGCAACATACCGCAAGGCGCAGTTTGTAGATGAAAATGGACAACCGCTTCACCCTGCCAATTGTAACATGCCATCCTCTAGCCACAATCCTGGAACAATGATGGTAATAATTGTTTGGTATAATGTAATTATTTCAACGTTAACCAATTAATCATGCATTGACGTGCTTACTAATTTATATCATCAATATTGTACTAATCATGTTCAATTTTTTTTTTTAAATTATTAGGATTCTAGTGATGATGAGCGACTTACCTACCATCTTCCATTGCACCTCATGACAATGTCAAATCAAGAGAAGGCTTAATTAAGAGAAAAAATTGGAGAGGAATGATACTAAGAATGGTTGAATCAACCACCTATTCAATTCCCACTACGTCCAGATTCACCAATTAGGAATGATGACAACAAAAGTAGTTCTTCACAAGCTAGCAATGGAGGCAATCAAATAGAGGTTGGTATGGATTATTACTTAAGGGATACAATTTCCATGGAGACAATGTTCTTAGATGCATTCTAGAACGATGATAAGATAAGGGATGATGCTCATATCGCTAAGACCTTTTTCGAAAGCCTTAAATTTGCTTCCACCACTCCTCTCTTTGGACCTGGCAGTTAGTCAAATTCTACTCCACTAGGGACAACGATGTTACTGTACAACTTGAAAGAAAATTTTGGCTTATCGAATGGATGTTTCTCAGAAATTTTGAGGTAATTGACCATCAAGTTCCTTATATTTTGAGAAATATTGTCACAAAATCAACATTATAAATGGTCAATTTTATGAACGTTAATAATTATTGGCATTGTACATTTAATATTGTCCACCAACTATATGTTATTCAAAGATAAGGTTCTTCCAAGTTATAATGTCTTTCTCGGTAATTGCGATGAGGTAAAGAAATTGTTGAAAATGTTGGGTGTGGAGTACATATCACATCATGCATGTACAAATGATTGTATTCTATATAGAGGAGAATATGCAGAAAAAGAGATATGTTTGAAATGTGGGCATGATAGGTACGATAAATTAAAAAAGAAGGGTAAATCACCTGGTCCTCCTCTTAAGATATTGAGGCACATGCCTATAATCCCAAGGATTCAAAGGCTCTTTCGTTGCAAAGAATTAGCTATGTTGCAAGGATGGCATGCCTCACACAGAAGTGAGTTAGGAGTTATGTGAATCCCAACAAATTCAATAGCCATGAAGCATATAGAAGATACATGGCTCGAAAAATTCAAGGATGAAGTACGAAGTCTACGACTCAACCGCGGACTCAACATAGCCATGGATGGCATCAACCCATATTCCCTCTAGAACACCAAATATTACGTTTTGCTTGTAGTAGTGATCAATAACAATATGCCCCCATGGTTGTTCATGAAGAATGAGCATGTTATGTTGGCTCTCATAGTCCCTGGTAGAATACAAGTGAAGAATATGGATGTCTACTTACAATCACTGGTAGATGAATTGAAGGAATTATGGGATGGCATACATGTATACGATGTATCAAGACCTGTTAGAACAGGGTCTCCTAAAGCTGTGAATTTTGTCCATTTTTGTACATTTTTGTAATATTTAGTCTAACACAAGGGTTTTGGGGTGGGTCAAAGACCCTAATGCATTGTAACGGGTCAAGGGTAGACCAAGAATATGCAAACCATGGTTTGCGGACCATTGGATGCATAGGCTAAATCGATATAAATACATAAACCTTTTTGAGTCATAGGGAAGAAAAGAATAGAGATTGATGATAGTTGCAAATTGTTAGATCTGTTTGGGTTGCTAGGGTAAGGACTCCTGCTGGTTGTGTGCGCGGAGATCCTCAGTCCTGTTATGTGCAGACCCTGCTGGCTGTGTGCACAGGCTATGTTGGATTGTATTGGCTTTTGGAGGCTAATATATGTGGTTCTGGTTAGAGTACCTCTACGTTATCTGAGTTTATGTATTACTGTTGATGCGAACTAATGAATCTGTTACACTTACTATTAGTTATCCGTTGTTGCTGTGGATCTGTCTTTATTATAATACAGAGTATCACTATTGTCATGTTTTTATGATATTACATGTGGTAGTGCTGATGCAGAAGTGCTGATTAGATCTATGACTAATAATAGCTCTGTTAACTGTGGACTATACTAATTAGTGAACCCGCGAATAGATCTGCTTTATAGTTGCGAGAGTATTCTTGTTCTTGTTATATGGATCTATGATCTGTCAATTGCTGTGATTATAGTTATTGTACTGGTAGCATGGTATTATGCATGTGGATGTGAAGGTAATTGGTATCTATGAGCTCTGCGATATAAGTTTGTAACTAGATCTGTTAAATATGAAGCTGGTAAGCTAGGAACACAACTCTGCTTGACTTACCTGCTCTCTCTCAGGGTGCGGAAACCTGGTTCTAGCACCCTCCCATACTGCTTCGGGTGAGACTTTGGCCTGCGCAAGCAGGTCACTGCCAAAAGGGCCAGTAGTATAGGGGTTTGTTGGTAAACCTTAACCTCTGAACCTAGGTTAGGACCCCTCGAGCCAACAAATGGTTCCGTTGCCAGGACTGGGAGCATTTTGAGAGAGAGATCGGGTAATGCCAAGAGATTATTGGAAACATGAGAAGAAAGAAATTGAAGAGTGGTTCGAAAAACAAATTCAGGAATTTGTGATAAAGAGAATCGCAGCACAAGATTAACGGCAGAAAAGTGGAAGAATAAGTACGTTTTCACAGAGATCTACGGAATTTTCTTTGTGACATTTGCAGCCGAGCTTCAGGAGTGGCTTGCAAGGCTTGTAGATTTCTAGAAGTGTTGGAAGGACGAATAGGTCACACAGTGGACACCAGAATTGATCCAACAATTAGAAAAGAATGATAACACCATCACTCGTATGGTATATCACTGGGTGGACAATGTGCTAGGAGGGTTTGTGACAAAGATTTCCATCGATCAATTCGTCTCCTATTCTAAAGCAGAGCAAAGGTTCATCAAGGGTCTTTGGGGTAATTTTCTGAAAACATTACCATTGTTGATTAAGATATTACTGTGCGAAAAGAGCATTCTATGCATCCACACAGAGTGAATGAGCTCCGATAAAAGTGAGGGTACAACACGCAGTGGTAAATACTACAGAACTAATCAAGAAGGAGATCGATTTGTCTACAGTCCAGTAAGAAATTATGTTGCGCAGAGTTCTCCGTTTATGCCACAGTCGAACCCTCATAGGGGTAAGAACTCACCACCTCCACCATCAGAAGATGATATGTCCTCGCACATGAAGCTACCCACCTTCAAAGGCGTAGGGGGTGAAGAAATGGATCGGTTCTGGTTTGTCGCAAGATCGGTATGGACTGCATAGAATGTAGCTAGTGACATGGTGAAAAGAGTGCAAGTATCCCTTACCTTTGAAGGAAGAGCCTTGGACTGGTACATGGGATACATCGACCAGCATGCGAATGCAACCATTGAAGAGATTAAAAATGCCTTGAAAAAGTAGTTCAAGGAGCCCAAGTCCTACTCTTAGATAGTGAATGATTTGAAGGATATCAAGCAAGGACCATCTGAATCCGTATGGGAGGCTAACAACGGTTAAAGAAGGAAATTAGAGAAGGAGGATTTATGTATGATGACAGGCAGCACATAGAGTGGTTCATTTCTATGCTGCTACTCCACCTGCACGTGCCAATGGGACATCAAGCCATTGAGTCGCTAGAAAAGGCCTTGGAAATTGTGATGAAGCTAGAAGCTACGCCAAGAGATGAAACCCAGTTAGGAGTGTAGCAGATACAAGACCAACTAGAAGCAATGCATATGGAGATCTAGAATCTGTGGAAGGAGCGAGGAACAGAGGCTAGCCCTGAAATATGGTGCATACGGTGTAGGGTGAATGGACACACCAAGGATAACTATCCTCTGCTAGTAGACTACATACAGGCTGGGGGACCCAATCTGTTGCGACATAGGGAAGCTACAGGACCAAGTGGACCAGTGCTTTGGTGCAATTATTATCGCATTGCTGGGCTGCATGATACCAACCACTGCCCCTGCCTTGCCACATATGTCCCATAAATAAAGAAACAATGGTGCAGGTTCTGTAGATCTATAGGCCATGATGAACAGAACAACCAAACGTATGATCTGATGATAGATCGAGGAAATATATATAGGGTACAGTCGGATCCGTCCTCGCCAAGATCCCCCTCGGGCATTGGTTGCTCCCTAGCTCGGGGCAGGGGAGGGGGCCGAGGTGGAAGCGCGGGTAGAGGGAGAGGACAACTGATTTGCTGTAATTGTGGGGAAATAGGGCACTTTTCAAGGGACTGCATGAACCCTGTGAGACAATCCTGCAGATACTGTAGACAGCTGGATCATGCGATTAAAGATTGCCCAATTCTGATGGCCAAGACGCAAGAGAAGCAGTAGACACCTACACACAATATACAAAGGGTCAAGGTGGGACCTCAAGATGAAGGACCAAGTGTTAATGTTATAACACACAGTGGCATGGCCACCGGAGGAACTGCAGAGAAGGCTGAGGCGGAGCCTCTCATCTATAAAGCGGCTATTAAACAAGAAGGTTTGGATTTATAGAAAGAAAAGGAAACATTTTTCGCAGCTCTCCAATATTTTGCTAAGGCTGCGACACCTACTCCTCACGCCCCTACGAACCCCAAAGTAGATGATGAGGTTAAACCATTCCTACAGGCATGTATGAAGCTGCTGCGCAACCAACGGGTCGTAGAAAACCTCCAAGCCTTGATAGATAGTTGCGCATAACAGACAACCCCAGTTATGGAAGTTAAGGGTGTGCACACACTATATAAGCATAAGAGACGCACTGGCAGGGAGATGCAGTTAACCGCACATATTGGTGACTATGAGATGGATGAGGTTATTATGGACCTGCGCTCAGATGCGAATGTACTACCTAAGAAAACTTGGCAGCGAATGGGAGAACCTAAGTTAGAATAGTCCACTATCCAGTTGCGCATGGCTAATCAGCAGAAGATCATACCTTTAGGAAGATTATCAAAGATCGTGGTAGACATCACAGGGGTCAAGGTTCGGGTTGATTTTGAGGTCATTCAGATTGTAGAAGATGCGAACCCCTATCTTGTGCTCCTAGGATTGGATTGGGCCATTGATATAGGTGGTATTATCAATTTGAAGAAAAGAAGCATGGTGTTCGAAAGTGAAGGAACACGGGTGATTGTACCACTAGACCCCGTAGAAGGAGAAAGGTATACAAAACTAGTGTGTGATCAGGAAGAAGAGGTGGATCACATCTATAAGTTAACTGTGAAAGACGAAGACTGGATCAATCCTACGACCGATGGTATGCTTTTCTGGGAAAGAGATAACAAATGCTTCTCTGACTCTGATGAGGAAATGGAAAATTGGAAAAATCGGCTGCATGATGTCTCTGCGTTGCGCTGCCTGCGAATTACAAGGGACTTCCACTGCACATCTTTAGAGGTAAGAGAACTACCCTAGTTTTATGGTTCTGGTAGCATAAAAGAGTTTTTGTGAACATTCGAAGCTGAGATGCCTAGAGAACGAAGGTTATGGGCCCTTAATCTAGCCATGCACGCAACACCTGCAAGATGGTGGGACACGCATAGGGGAACATTCCAGGAGTGGGAGGAATGTCAGGTTATGATGGTCCTACGAATTAAGCCTCTGGCCGACATGCACGTCAAGACATTTCTTGGCCTAGGGATCCGCGCGAACATTTGTTCGCCTGGATGGAGAAATGGTGTGATCGTACCACAGAAGAATGGGTTCACTTGTTTATTCATGCCTTGGGACCAATTCCCACCACATGGTACCTAGATGCGGAGCTACATCAACGCACCCGCCAGTGGGAAACCTTAAAGGATGAATTTTTTGGGACATTTGAGTTAACAGGAGAATCGAAGGCGCTTGATGAAGCTCTGCAGGATATTGACACCTTTGTATTTGGTGAATCCAGTCCCTATGCCGCATATGAGATACCCACATGGGAAATGCAGGTGCAGGATATTGTTAATTTTCGCAATATAACTATAGAAGAGTGCGATGAGGATCCACGCAATATCTCTATCCCAGAATCAGAGGGGGAGCAAGCAGTTGCGGGACCTCCATTGCAGATTGTGGATGTGACGAAGCCTTTGAAACTGTGGGAAGTCAACATTGGCATAACAGATAAGCCTAAGTTGGCTATAATTGGGGACTACTGGGATGATGACACTGTAAGAAAAGTTGCTAAATTGGTCACATAATATCAAGACTTATTCCCAACCAAGTTTTCGGAGCTCAAAGGGATCACAGGAGACTTTGGGGTTATGCGCATCACACTAAAACCATATGCGCACCCTGTAAATTAGCGACCTTATCAACTGAACCCCAAGTATAAGCAGAAGGTTACAAAAGAAATCGATAAAATGCTCGCCTTAGGTATTATCGAGCCGATCGAGCAGTCAGATTGGGTAAGTTCGATGGTGGTTCAGGAACAAAAAAAAAAGGGAGAAATATGAATCTATGTGGAATTACGCAAGCTAAATGACGCTTGCGTACATGAACCCTTTCTGACACCATTCTCCGATGAGATACTAGATAACGTAAGAGGCTAGGAAGCATACTCATTCACTAACGGGTTCTCAGGATACCATCATATTAGAATCGCGCTAGAAGATCGCAGCAAAACTACATTTGCCACTAAAAGGGGATCCTTCCAGTGTACCATAACGTCGTTTGGACTCAAGAATTCCCCTGCTATCTTCTCACGGGTAGTTGTCGCAGTGTTCAAGGAATTCATCCACAAATTCCTAGAAGTGTATTTCGATGATTGGACTGTCTTCGGCTTAGTAAAGATGCACGTTTCAAACTTGCACATGATGTTGGACGCCTTCCGGAAAGACTAGATTTCCCTGAATATCAAGAAATGTATCTTTTACGTACCCTTCGAAACCTTACTCGGACATATAATTTTCTGACAAGGGTTGATGGTGGATCCTGTGAAAGTGGTCGTTATCATCAATCTGGTAGTGCCTACAACTGAGAAATAGTTACATTCGATCCTTGGACATACGGGCTGCTACAGAAAATTCATTCAGGGATACGCACTGATCACCACACCTTTGGAAAAGCTGCTTAAGAAGGATGTTTCATTCCTTTGGGATGACGAGTGCCAAAAGAGCTTTGAGCTACTCATGGCAAAGATGGTATATGCACCTATTCTTATTTTTCCCGATTGGGCAAAGGTAATTCATGTTCATGTTTATGCTTTGGGGATTTCCCTAGGAGCGGTCCTTATTCAACCTAGCGTCGGAGACATTGATCACCAAATCGCATTTGCTAGTCGAAAAATCTCGAGTGAGGAGCACAATTATGCCACCATGGAGAGGGAAGGGTTGGCCATAGTCTATGCACTATAGAAGTATTGGCACTATCTATTAGGAGGACACTTTAAGATGTTTACAGATCATTCGAATTTAAAGTCCCTAGTGAATAAGCTTGTGTTGGGGGGGGGGGGGGGAATTTTTAGATGGCTATTGATGTTTCAGGAATACGATTTTGAAATCGTAGTCGAGCCAGGGAAGTTGAATGCTGCGCAGATCACTTGTGCCAAATTGAGACGGGCGAGGAGCCCACTAACTTGGAGGAAGGATTGCATGATGCGCACTTCGCTGATATCATTCAGTTCCTGACTATATGCATGGCACTTGCAGAATATTCGGTACAACAAAAGAAGGAGTTGGTTACCCGGCGGTGGATTTTACCATTATCGCAGGTCATTTATATAAACTAGGCGCTGATGACGTACTGTGTAGATAAATTCTGGGGCATGAAAGGCACGCTATCTTGGCAGACGCTCATGAAGGCATAGAATGAGGTCACTACGTAGGCAAGGCAACGACACAAAAGATCTTGTGGGTTGGGCTATGGCGACGTAGAATTACATAGGCTCAGACTGCAGCCGGTGCGCTGGGAGCACATGAGATATGCTCAAAGCGCAGGGGTGCACTGGGAGTTCAGGAGGTATGCTTAAAGCGTACGGGTGCGCTAGGAGTGCAGGGGTATGCTAAGTGCACCCAAGGTGCGAAAACTAGCCATTGGAATAGTCAAATCAGGTAAAAATAAAAAATTACCGTTGGATGGGGCGGGCGACCGACATTTAAGGTAGCGATTTCCTGAGATTTTTTACCGTTTAATTGATGGTAAGTTCCACGTGAAATCTACCCTACTGTTGGGTGATTTCCAAAGCTATAAAACAAGTGGGCTAGATCAGACAAGGGTTCCGTATCGCTTAAATAGCTCATACTTGGCATGTTCGTCCTGGACGAATTTGTGTTGTAAGAATTTCTTTGCCTATAACATCTCTTTCATGTATGAGCAACCTACTCCCTCGAACAATAGCAATCCCGAGTTTTTATTTGATGCCAGGATGACAGCTAGGAATCCTGCTGAACCATCAAAACCAGTAATCTCGGTGGAATAAGGCACTGAGGAAGTAGTGGAGATTGAGTCTGAGGCTAAAGAAGTTTTCTCCACCCCAGTCACAAAGAAGGGCAAGGAAAAATAAGAAGGCTTAGGGAAGCCCTCGAAACCCGTAAAATGGGTTGGGGGGAAGCCTCGTACTTCCCTGCAGAACGTAAAATCCCTGAAGGCGACACCCCATGCGCATGCTGCTCAGGAGGAGGCCCAGCCTGCCGGCCCGATCAACTGGTTACCTCCCTTCATTCGGCCACGCAAGACCTCGACGCGCACGCTGAAGAACCTCGACGGCCTAATCACTTATTTCCAGATGACACTGACCTCGGGAGAGGTCCCTATCATTGGTGAACCTGTTGGAAAGCTTCACAAGATCAAATTTGACGATCATGACTTGGCCAGTTTGGAGGCCTTCCCTGAGCTAGCACTCGAATTATACCTTGACACAATTCAAGTAGACGATGGTATTAAAATTTTTCCTCAGCGCTGGGTGCATGGATTGGCCGAGTCTGGGCTCCTGAACTTGCTAAGGATGCCACACTTTGGTCACTACAATGTCATGGACCGGCTAGACCAACAATTGCTTGCCCTAATTCATGATGGTTGCTTGTGGATCCGGGATAGGATCCCCATCAACGTTGTGTTGGTTCACAGAATTATTGGCCTTCCCATGCATGGCCCCAACCCTCTGGAGCGCGTGGGTAAAAATTATGAGTAGGAAACTGCTAAGTATGTGCACAAGACCTACCATGTGGAGCGCAATACTTGGGGTTTTATAATCATGTTTGTAAGTGACCAAGGCATGCAGTTGGGCACGGTTTTTTTGGCGTGAAAAATGATGAGAAATTTTCAGGTCACCTCTGTCCTAGCCTACGTAATTCAATTAGCAGGCCAATGCGGGAAAGGGTTTGTTATCACCCAATTTTTTTTTTCAAAAAACATCATTGTGTCAAGTTTGTTTTTGGTCATGGTTCAAAATTTGGGTTTAGAAGTCAATTTAGGATTTGATCAAGGGTAGGATAGATTTTTATAAGTTCAAAGCCCATCCTTAAGTTCAAATAAATTCTTTTTTAAGGTTCATTCGTTGTCAAATATCCATAATTTCCATTTGTGGGTCATTTCCTAAAGTTCCATATCAAAACTGGTCAATTAGCCAAGAAACCTTGCTTTCGTAGTGCCACTAGTTCAAAAAAGTTGATTTGCGCTATGAAAGCGCTAATAGTTTCATAGCACAAACAGGGAAAAATACACTGCAGGCGCTACGAAAGCGCGATTTCTTAACTGTCTTGTCATATGAGCTGGAAAAGGTCAGAAACCGTTGGGAAATGGTAATTTAGTGGTATGATGAGTTAGTTAATGATGAGATTCAATGTACTTACCCATGTTGTAGTCATCATTTTCATGATAGGGTATGAATGAGGCATCATTCAGTTATGAGATGACATTTTAAATTCAAAATATTTCCTAATTAGTCATTCTCATTTCCTTTGCCTCCATTCAAGATGTCTGAGCACTGAAGTGTTAAAGCCAAACTTGTGGCTGTTTTATACATAGGTTTTCCTCATCCTTATCAAGTGAGGCTGATATAAATTAATCAAGCGAGGCTGTTGTTTCACATTTTCAATCGAGGCTAATTCAATTTATCAAGCGAGGCTGACAAGATTTATGAGAATCATGGCAGAGGAAAAGAAAGTTCACAGAGGGAGACACTGCTTAAGACATGAGCCTGAAGATATGAAGGCCATAATTGAAGACCCAATAGTGATGGAGGATTTCAGAAGAGTAGGTTGTCTTCAGTTTTGAGAAAATTTGCAGGGTTGCCACACATAGGTATCCAAAGAATTTTCCTTGAATTTCAATGGAACAACTACCAAGGTTGGGATGCTAAGTGTGTCAATTACACCAGAGATTATTGCTGCTGTTACAGAGATACCAAGAGGTCAAGAAACTTGGTTCAAAGGTTTCAAATTTGATATGGAGCCATGTAAAGAGTTCATGAAACTTGAGTATGCAGATATGGACCTCAATAATGCTATCCCTAGAAGTTGCATCAAAGACACTTATGCAAAGCTGCTGCTCAACATTTAGAGGTATTTTACATGTGAAGGCAATATCATAAGGTTTACACATATCATTTCAAGCTACTTCTGCATTTCACTGGTAATATTTCACTCGATTTTCCCTTTTATCTACATAGGAGTCTTGCAAAAATGGATGATAAATTACAAGCCAAATTTGAAGGTAGTGAAACATCCTTGTTTCATCATGGTTTAATGAAGTTATTGATTTTAGATGAGCTTCAGAATATAGGTAGGGATTGGTCATCCTTTTTGTTTATAAATGGTTTTGAGTTGGAAACCCTAACTCCTGCTAGAAACCCTAAAAATAAAGGAGTTCCATCATCACCAGTAGCAGAGACTAGTCAACCTATAGTTGCAAAATCACAGGAATTTGCAAAACTGAAGCCAAGGAAATAGGTTGAGAAAAGGGCAGAGAAGACACAAATACTTGACACACCAACTCCATCACCTACAAAACAAAGGTCAAAGATTGTCAAAGAGGCAAAACAAAAGCAAGTTGTTAGCAAGCAGGAAATCAAAAGGGTAACAAGAAGCCAAGCAGTGTCATTAAAAGGAAAGACAGTTGCTATAGCTACAGAGGAAAACCCAGTAATAAAGGGAAATTTAGATGACATCCTGCATGCTATTGACATAGAGGAGACACCCATTGTTCAAGCAGAGTTCATTGGAGAAGATGAGAAAAAACAGAAAAAGGCTAAGTCTGCAAAGAAGCTTGATTTTGAGGGTGAAAATGCAGCCTTCATATTTCAAGCAAGAAAACCTATAACTAGGCATGCTAAGAAACTCAAGGAAGGCATCAAGGAAGTTCAAGAACCTATTGAGACAGATAAAGCCCCTGAAGAAGTGGTTGATCTCTCATCACCTATAGTAAAGCATACAACCAACAGAACAAATAAGGGAAAAGAAGAAATGACAGAGTTTCAAAATCTTGAGGAGAAATTGAGGTTGGAAAACCAAGAAATTTATTTGATGAGAAAGAGGGCTAGAAAGCACAGTATTGATAAAGTAGAGTTTAAAAGAATGAAGGCACTATGGGAAGGTCAAACTGGTTCTATTTTTGAAACTCTAAGCAGTGCAGAGAAGTTTTTCACATGGACAGACCAGTAGTAAAGGAATCCAAATTTGTCAGAGTAATAAATACTCACTTTAGAGCTAATAACATGAGACTTAAAGATCAAGTAGAAGAATTGGAGTAGCAGATGAATTTGATTCATGATGAGTTAAAAAGCAGAGGTATTAACATAACAGTCATAGAAGAGCATATAGCTAAATCAAATGAAAATAAGAAAGGGACCTCATGAAGGCTGGAATGACTGTGTTTTTCACTTGATATGTTTTTTAAATGATGAAATCAGATTGATTTTGAGTTTTTGGCACATTTAAAATTTTCACTTTGGAATTTTTTTGACAAAACTGCTGTAGCAGCTTTTCTTTCCCTTCTTAATCAAATTTTGAGGCGTAAAACAATGGATCAAGAACTGAAATTGATAGGGAGGATGTATTTAAAGTCAATTAACATAATTTTGGAGGATAGAAGTCAAAAAATTGAAGAAAAAAAGGGTAAAGGCCAGCATTATGAAAGGCACTACGAAACTGTTTGTTTTCGTAGCGCAGTGTATTATAGCTCATTTGAACAGTTTGAAGATGGTTTTGGAAAGCTGGAGCTTAAGGAGGAGTTTTGGCATGTGTTAATTTAATTTCCAATAGCTAAGGACCTCAAAATAATGAGTTAATCATGGTCATAATGTTCCAAGCATGCAAAGGACCCTATGCCTAAAAAACGGGGGACTGTTTCCTACTTTGGTGGAGGACATAAATATGGTCATGAAGAGTTGAAGCTTATAATATAGATTCGACCATGTGTTGATACACTTGGAAAATGATGTAATTTAATTTAGATAAGGTTGTTATGGATAGAGATAAGAAGTTTTAATCCTATTTGTAATAGGACTGTCTAGTAGATTAGTTGTCTTTTTGTAATAAATACCATGTCATATGGTTAGGCAAGGTGTCAAGAGTCAGGATTTAGATGTATCTAGCATAAGATAAGGTTATCTCATGTTGTAAATGGTCTATAAAATATCAAGAAGTTGAATATGCCAGGGGTTGGACATTTTTTGGCAAAAGACTGTGTTTATTGTAATTGACTGGTTTTCAGCTAATATAGGAGATTTCTACTTAACCAACTTGAGATTCATAAGGAGTTTTAGCATGTTCTTATTCTATTTTGCATCTCTCTATTATCCTATTGCAGCGGAGTTTGTTTATATTACTCAGAATTCATCTTTGATGCTCTTACTTCCTATATAAATGAACTGACTATGTTTTTTATAGTTTCACATGTGTATCTCTTGACTATAACTCTTATATGCCTCAACTTCCATGTTAAGTAGATTTATTGGTTTACTGAAACTATCTTGAATCCATAAGCCCAATGTGTACTTTCTGATGTAATTTTCAACCTACATTTATCATCTATCTGATTATTACTCCACATAGAGTTAGCCATCTATATTTTTATCTAAATCATTAATCCTTGAGAGAGCCCTCTCAGGCTGAGGAGGCTAAGCCTCAGTCAAAATATTAGGTTTGAAATCGTTACATGAAGTTGACTGATTAAGTAGCCTATCAGATCCAATTTTGTGATAACAAGGGTATGTTTTAATTGGGCCCAGTATTTGTGTGATGAGTTTTTGACTAATGTTCGCGAGTCCCAGGAGTAGGGCCACGCCTTTTGTTATTCCTGGTTACTATTCCTCATAGTGTTGGTTTCTTGGGAAGTTCCTGCGGATTCAATCCTCCCTGAGCTTACCTCGGACATGTGCGAATGGGCTCGCTATGCACACTTATGGGATTCTAAAGATCTGCAACGTCTCGAGGACAACCAAGTTTTTTGGGTCCTCTTTCAGAGTAGCTTGGCCGCAGCCATTAACTCCCAACCACGGTTGTCCCCTACCGTGTATGACAGATACAAGGGCATTACAGAATTTCAAATCACTATGCACAACGTCCATATCAGAGCACACAAGGATAAATCTTGGACTTCACTCCCTTATATGGTGGTGGATGAAGAAGTTGACAATGTCATTACGCTCTGCCCTCCTAACTGGAAGATCAACTTCAAAACTGGTGCAAAGGGCGTCGAAGGAACTAGCACATCAAAATTCACCCCCCTTGTCATCATTAAGGATACTAGAGGTGCGACCAACAGTACCAGACAAGATACGGGCGTGGCCACACAAAAGGATGCACAACAGAAGTAGACCCTTGAGAAGGATGTCGAGGCGGAGACTCAGGTAGATTCACAGCCAGACCTGGGCACAGAAGGACTGGATGCAGGAGGACCTGCCTCCCCCCGCGGCATAAAGAGAACAAGTGAGTTTGTCAAAACGCCCTGCAAGAAGCAGTGCTCTTAGCGGATGGAACAAGACGAGACAGTCACGTTGACTGAAAGAGACCTTGAACAAATCGCTGATGCGGTCACTTTGGCCACGGAGGACAGGTGGGTAGCCTTAGAGGAGCAACAGAAAGATGCAGTCGACATAATCCAGGCCGAGCTCTGTGCGCTACAGTTGAATACTGATACATTGTAGACCAGTGTAACTCAAGTACGCACACCTTTAGCCACCAGTAGTGCAGCATTAGTTACAAATGAAAGCCGCTTGTACTCTCTACCTAGCGCAATCCTTGTGATCAGTCCACCCGACTTGGGAATCCAAGTCCAGGCCAGTACATAAGTCCAGTTGAATTTAGATAGGCTACCTCATGAGGCCTTGCAGGGTCTCCACACTTCTGTATTTCAGGAAATTGACCATCGAGACCAACAAGTGCACCAACAGCTCAGAGTGGCTGAACAGATAATTGATGCAAATAACGCTGAAGTGTGCCTCACCATCGTGAAGGACATGGAGCTCGAAAATGTGATTCACCAACTTTGTGTAGGTGTTACCTTAGAGATCCTGGCCATAAACACCCCTCAGGTGAAGGTTGAAAGGTTGGTCGTAACACTGAAGGCCTCCCGGGAGGAAGTTCAGATGGTCAAGGCATGAATGGAGCAGCAGATTTCCGACCTCTAGGCTAAGTTGCAGCCTGAAACACCTCCGAAGGTACGGGCCTAGCAAACTACGCTGGTCACTGTGGCTACGAACGCCATTATAGGGAAAATCGTGCAGGGTGCTCAATTCTTAAAAACGACCATGCAGCTATGGACCAAGGTCCAGCGTGACCCGATCCTGTGTGGCATCAACCAGGACCTGCGACAGAAAGAAGAAGAGTTATAGACGTTGGAAGCCACCCTACCCACTTTAGTTCATGCTTAGTGTTTGACACGACTGCGCACCAGTCACGCCCTCCAAGTTGATATTTATGAACTTCGGTAAAAGAAGAAGGCCCTTGGCGACTGCCTGAAGCCTTGGGTTGTTGAGGCCCTAAAGCTTTCACAAGATGTTGATTTCACGGTTAAGTAGCTGAACCAAACTTTGCAGAGTGGCACTGCCACGACGGAAGGCCCAATTTAAGAAAAGTTGGTCGCCATCGCACAAAATTCCGCTGCTCAGAGTGAAGGCGTGCTGCCTCCATTAGCCGAGGCGATTAGATTATTGCAGGTGCAAGTGGAGACCCCACCATCACAGTGATTCGGGACGAGTCACAAGATTGTGTTGGGGGACTGTTGGAACAGGGTCTCCTAACGCTGCGAATTTTATCCATTTTTGTATATTTTGTAATATTTAGTCTAACATAGGGGTTTTGGGGTGGGTCAAAGCCCCTAATTCATTGTAATGGGTCAAGGGTAGACCAAGAATCCACAAACCATGGTTTGCAGACCATTGGATGGGTAGGATAAATCGATATAAATAGATAAACCTTTTTGAGTCATAGGGACGAAAAGAATAGAGATTGATAACCATGGTTTGTGGACCATGGATGGGTAGGATAAATCGATATAAATAGATAAAACTTTTTGAGTCATAGGGAAGAAAAGAATAGAGATTGATGATAGTTGCGAATTGTTAGATCTGTTTGGGTTGCTAGGGTAAGGACTCCTATTGGATGTGTGCATGGAGATCCTCAGTCCTGCTATGTGCGGACCCTGCTGGCTATGTGCGCAGGCTGTGTTGGATTGTATTGGGTTTTGGAGGCTAATATATGCGAATCTGGTTAGATTACCTCTGTGTTATCTGAGCTTATGTATTACTTTTGATGTGAACTGTTGAATCTGTTACACTTACTATTGGTTATCCATTGTTGCTACGGATCCGTCTTTATTATAATACGAAGTATTAATATTGTCATGCATTTATGATATAACATGTGATAGTGCTGATGCGGAAGTGATGATTAGATCTATGAATGATAATAGCTCTGTTAATCGTGGACTATACTAATTAGTGAACCTGCGAATAGATCTGTTTTATAGCTGCGGGAGTATCCTTGTTCCTGTTATATGGATCTATGATCTGTCAATTGCTACGATTATAGTCATTGTACTAATAGCGTGGTATTACGCACATGGATGTGAAGGTAATTGGTAGCTATGAGCTCTGTGATATAAGTCTGTAACTAGATCTGTTAAATACGAAGCTGGTAAGCTAGGAACGCAGCTCTGCTTGACTTACCTGCTCTCTCTCAGGGTGCGAAAACCTAGTTCCAACACCCTCCCGTACTGCTTCGGGTGAGACTTTGGCCTATGCAAGCAGGTCAATACTGAAAGGGCCAGTAGTATAGGGGTTTGTTGGCAAACCTTAACCTCCGAGCCTGGGTCAAGACCCCTCGAGCCAACAAGACCCATCACAACATAGAGGATTTTACATTGTATGGCATATGTGCTTACACCACACATGATTTTCCAGGCTTAGGATTTTTATATGGTAAATTACATGTTTATTGATTTGTTTATATACGTAACAATATTTTTTCGCATATTAATTTAATTCATTGTAATTGTTTTGATCCTCATGATATTCTTTAACGTGCCATGCATATTGTATATAATTATTTCGTAGGTCTTGTAACAAAAGGGTATTATGGATGTAAATGTGTTGGACCTTCTCTAAAAGCTATATGGTCCAATGACCTATGAAAGCCAGTGTATGACCGCTCTAGGGTATTCCTCGTAGAAGAACACCCTTACAGAAAAGAAACATTCGCTTTTAATGGTAAACAAGAGAGAACCCAAAGGCCTACAATAATGAAATCAACTGAATGGACTAAAGCATATGAGAGAGATAAGGAGAAGGAGTTCATAGAAATGTTTGATTCAAATGGGGAGCCTATGTTTGATGATCCAGAATTATTCGACACGTATGTTGAGAAATTTCCCATTGGGATGAAAAGAAAATCTATCTTTTATAACCTCCCATATTGGGAGCATCTTAAGATTACCCACTTACTAAATCCCATGCATATATTTAAAAATGTTTCATCTTCTTTATGGAGGCACATATCATCGAAAAAAAGTGATACATTGGCTATTAATACAGATTATATTACTTCAAAAAATAAAAATAAGTATTGGCCAAGACAATTAGAAAGTACAGGAGAGGCTGGTCCCTCTAATTGTTCTTTCAAAGAAGCTGATGTCCCATGGATTTTAAAAAAATATGATCTTTCTTTAGAAAAGGAAGTTATAATGGGTGTGAGGGTGCCATCTTCATATGGGTCTTCACTACAATGTTGCTTCACCATGGAAGACCATTTTTCGGGGTTTAAATCACATGACCATTTGAATCTTCCAAGAGTACATATAATGTCAAAAGCATGATTTTATTATTTTTTATATTAATAATTTTTATCCCATGGGATCATAAAACATAATTAATTTTGTATGCATTTGTTTATAACTTTGCAATGTCATTATCCTTTGTTCATGCATGGGTGTGTGAAACACGACTTCCCTCAAGACCTAGGAGGTTCCATATCTAAATTATTTGCATTTGTACGTTGGATCACGTCGAATGATATTCATGTGGCTAGCATTCTATGGTGGCGTCAAGATATAGTTGAGATTGTTTGTATGTTTGAGAAGGAACTGCCGACGAGTTTCATGGACTTGCGGGTTCATCTTCTAATCCACCTAGTAGATGAGGTTGAATTAGTTGGGGTGGTTTCTTGTCGTTGGATGTTATTTTTAGAGAGGTACATGAATAAATTTAAAGGTTTTTTCCGACAAAGGGAAAAACCCAAGGGGTCTATGGAAAAGGGGTACATATAGTATGATTCTTTCTATTATGTCAGTCAGTACATCAAGCAAATCGACAACAGACTAGGTGCGGTGATCTGGGATGATGAAAGGGATGAAGACAAAAGAGAAGGGGAGCTTCTCCAAACGAATGGAAAAAGGAGTTTCATAATGAGTAAGCGACTTATAATTTGTAAAATTTACACAAAGTAAATATTCATGTTGAACTTCGATATAATGTATATTTTGATCTCATATGTACTATTTGTCAGCTTGATTTTATCAACGATTCCAGAAATTAAAGCAATCAATAAATTCGTTCTTTACAATTCCAAAGTGACACAACCATGGGTCACATTGTATGAACAAAAGAGCATGAAATGCGATAGTGACAGGAAAGAATTCAAACGGTTGAATGGTAGAAGCATGCCTTATCCTGATCATTTTAAAAAAAATATTCCAATTATATGCCCCAACAGTTGGGTCGCTGACCAAGTTAGAGAGAAATACGGTGCAACTGGTTGTTACCCACGTGATGAAGAGGATGTGCTAAACGTAGGGATTTAGTGCAACCACTCGGTAATAATCTATTTTGAATAATGCACCTTTGAAATTTAACATCTATATTTTATATTTTAACAGTTAGGTTATTAGACACATGACACTATCATTTTTAAATTTTTTTTTATAGGTGCATTTGTTCCCATCTATGTAGGCATATGGACACCATTTTCACACAAAAAATGTCGATGATGGACACATGACACAAGAATGTGGAGTGGAAGTCAACTTCAATCAATCTAGTCAAGCTAACCACCGTGATCAAAACCTAGTATGAGGGATTTTAGGTTAGGTCGGAAAGATATAAGAGATCATTGAAGTGGACTTCTCTTCTTTCTAATGTGTTATTTTTAGGTGCAAATGGTGGGACACCTTTGATTGTAATAATGTAAAGGAATATCACGATAGTAGGTTTATATGTATCAACTCTAGAAAGATGTGGGATGAAGCTAAGGAGCCTCATGTTTTCCCCAAACACTGCAACCAGGTGTTTTTTACCCATATGTGTTGGATAGGGATTGGTGGTTCGTTGAGACATGACCCTAGATCAAAAAATATTTTTGAGAACAATAGTGTTATCATGCCAAGCGAGCTGGAAGATAATGAGGGTGATGAAAACAGAGAGTGATATGGTACATGTGTTATTTCATCATTTATACTATTTAAGATGGGATTTTATAAAGAATAGGACTTAACCTTATAACTAAGACTCTTTTTTTCCAAACATTATAATATGTATTTTGAATTATTTGGTTTGCATTGTGTTAATGTTAAAATCATTTCACTTGATAATTTACAATTATGTTGATCTCGAAAGCAATGCACTGTATCAAGTTCTTTTTTGTTATGCCAATTCCTAAAAGAATACAACTATTTGATTGGTTTAAATGGTTTTTCACTATATCTTTACTTAAATAAATGCACCATATATATATATATATATATATATATATCTTCAAAATTTAAAAAATGTATTAATGTATACTATTATTTTTGGTATGTAAGATCATAATAAAATAATGATAATTCTAAACATGAATTTATTTGCATTATTTTCTAAACTTTATTATGTTACAGACATTCATATTATTCTAGATTTATTATTTTACAATGATTTATATTCTTACAAATTTACAATTATGGTAATTTAACAATATTTATGGTATACATTTTATAATTTTACGATGATTCATTTTTACGGTAGTTATGGTTCAAATTTGACAATTAATTTACAATTTTACAAATTTACAAATTTTACAATTTTAATAAAATTGAATCATGACAATACATACAATTACAATTACAATTTCACAATACAATTACAGTTACAATTACAATTTTACATACAATTACAATTAAAATTAAAATTACAATAATGATACATACAATTACAATTACAATTTTATAATTTTACAATTACCAATACATAATATTTAAATTTAATATAAAAAATCAACATCACGATCATGATAACCATCGTACAAACATAATATTCTAAAATTCACATTCAAATTCTATAACATCATCTAATCATCGTGATCATGATCTTCTAACAAAACAAAAACATTGTATAACATCATCACAACACAAACATCAAATATACATCTCATGTCAAATAACTTCTATAACATACACATCTATTTGCAAGCTCATTAAATGAACATATCTAACATGACCTAACGATATTCACATCATGATGAACACCAACATGTAAAATAAGTACATCAAGATGAACATAAAATACATGCACTATATATATATATAATTGTATAATGTCAAAAAATATACAATTTCAATAAAACTGCATATAAACTTCAAATATATGGTGGTACATGACAATACTATAAATAGTCGAGACCTGCTCAGATGGTATCTTCTCAGGAGGTGCCTGCTCAGGAGGTGCTTCCTCAGATGGTGTCTGCTCAGGAGGTGCCTGCTCAGGAGGCGCCTACTTAGATGGTGTCTGCTCAGGAGGTGCCTGCTCAGATGGTGCCTGCTCAAGAGGTGCCTTCTCATCTCCGCGAGGTGAAGGAGGAGGAGGTGGAGTACTAGAATGATCACTCCCCTCATTATCATCATATGAGCTACTGTGTGGCGCATATCCATGGCGCATATCCCTCCTCGCTTCCACTAGTCTGGAATCTTTGACGATATGATGCATAAGGCTCATCATATCGCATGACGTTTCCCTCCAGAGATCCATGAGCATATGATCTGCCTAGATGTCTTTGATCATCGCAGGGTAGAATCCCTCATAAACCAAGAGTCTACATAGTCAGTTGCCTAACTCCATCCTGAATTGAATGTCAGCCCTACGCCGCATGCCCACGGGTATCTGCACCTTAGGAGGTCTCTCACCCTCTGTGACCTCCACCATCTCATCATCATCTACATGATCATCCGGTGGGGGTGGAGGAATGTCCCCAAAGAACATGCCAATATATACAAAATATGTAGTACACAACAATAATTAGACAATTTCATTAAACAATTTAACAAAACAAGTTAAAGAACGTGTTAGAATAAATTTTATTTTAATTAATTAAGACAATAAAATGAAACATTTAATTTAAAGAAAACACTAATATTACCTCTATCATATGGTGGATCATCCTGTGTGAAGAGGATTTTGGTACACCCTCTCCAATCTAACCCCGCGTAAGGACATGGCACCATCACAAACATGTGGTCATCCTCACTGGCTAGTATCTCCAATGCATCACTAGAAATCCTGGCTGGATACTCCGATTGGCCCCTCTTGGGCATCATCTCGCCCCACATGTGCATCTGTACCTTTATCATCAGCCTGTGAGCTTGATTGACAAAATTGGGCCTCGTCTCGGGAAACCTCTCAAAAAATAAACAAAACAACTCTGAAGCAAAAGGGAAGGTCAACCTCCCACGTGCTTGAGAAAGAAATTTATCTAAGGATATACAAAACTGCTACAAAATAATGGCAGACCATGTAACAAGTCGTGGCCTCTAGAATAGAGAATCAACATAAAATAAAATAGGGCAACTAATGTGCTGCCCGTCACTGGTATAATGTGCAATGGTGGTCAGTAATAGTGAGAGGCACTTAACCTCCTCTGGACCAAAAGAAGCAATCCGTATTTTTCCACCATGTTAGCGCTAGAATCAGCACTTGGATTGTGAAAAGCGCCTGACTAGACATATCTTAAGCTCAAGGGATTTTCTTACAGTTGGATTAGGTTTTTTTTTGGAAAGTGGTTGGAAATCACACACACTAAAAGGTGTTTTGAGCAAATAAGGATCTCTCACACATATGAGGGCATTATTGCATAATGTGGTAGCAAGGTTGGGTTTGTAGCTTGATGGTTAGAAGAATGGAAGATAAATAGTGGATATGTAAAACAAAAGCCCACTGCTAAGAGGAAAGGGTGACACAAATTATAGATCTGAAATGTATAGTGAAATAATGCTTTAAAAGACTTACAAGAGTCTCACTCTACATTTTAAGTGTACAAATTTATACAAAATGCATGTATGTCTTGGATTCTCCTGATCTAACAATATGCTATTGTTAAATACATAATCGATTCTAAAATATTTGCGGAATTTAAAACACAATCGCCAGCTACAATATCATGAAGAAAGATCAATCACACACAACACAGATAATTTACCCAGGGAAAGCTTATAGCTAAAAACCGCACTATCTTCTATTGTATATTATATCATGGATCATGAAACAATTGCATACAAAGCTCTAATCCAAGAGCTCTTAGTACATGAGCTAATTGTCTCACACTGTCATACAAAAATTGGCAAGTTCCTTAGCCAATTTACTGTCTCTAGAAACCCTGCCTCCAATGTGCAATTCTAGCTGATAGCAATCCATGAATGAGTGGAATATTGCCTGCCTTAACTGCGAAATCCTCACGGGCACATCCAATGTGTGTGTGGTTGCATGTGTGCAACCAGATAATGTCACAACTGATAGTTTAATTCCCTTGCACCTAGAACTCAACTGGGTCTCCACTGGATCTGACGTGCATGCAGTTAATAATAGTAAATCTTCAATTGCATGTGAGACCACTGATTGTGAATTAATTAATAATTAATTCACTTGATCTCTCACTAGTGTATGTTCAGTTACAACTAGTACAACTGAGTTTAACTCACTTAACTAAGTTAACTACTTTATGACTTGCATAACTTCACTTCCAACTTTGTTACAACTTTGAATCACACAGTTACAAATAAGTCAACCTGCATGTCACACCAAGCAACCACTTAACTCGAAATTCCTTTAGCTAACTGATTTGCAACTTCAGTTAACTATTTCCAAGTGCTCATTGAGAATAGAATATAGTTCGTTGTCCAAATAATATTAAGGGACAATAATAGTAGACACGCAATCAATAAATATAATTTGCACATACATCTATAAATAGACATACACCTAAAAATAGCCTGAGGCTCCATCCTAGTGTAGGTGCTTCATTTTCACTAGGATCTTCTTGTTGAATCTCAACACTCCCTCTAGACAAGAAAGGGATTATCCTTCACTTTGATCATGTCTCTATGGTATTCGAATTTTTTCCTGGTGAGCACCTTCGTCAGAATATCTGCATCTTGATCTTCTGTGGGAATGTATTGAAGCAACATGATTCTCCTCCACACATAGTCTCTGAGATGATGGTACCAGTTATCTATATGCTTAGATCTATCATGAAACACATGATTAATCGAGAGTTTAATGCAACTCTGATTATCACAATGAATCACTGCCGGATCCAAATGAGAACCAAACAAACCAACCAAGATCTTTCTCATCCAGATAGCCTCACATGCAGCTTGACTTTCTGCCATGTATTCCGCTTCCGCTGAATTGAGTGCCACAGATCTCTTCTTCCTGCTGTACCAAGAAACAATTGTAGACCGGATACTAAAGATCCCCCCTGATGTGCTCCTTCTGTCCGTTGGACTTCTAGCCCAATCTGCATCCGTGAAGCCATGCAAATTCACTCAATTCGTATGTATGTACCATAAACCATGCTCTGATGTGCCCCTCAAGTATCTCAGGACATGCTTACCTACCTTCCAAAAGAGCTTGGTAGGCTTAACCATAGCTTGAATCAACTGGTTAACCGCATATAAAATGTCCGGTCTCGTGTTCACTACATACATTAGTGAATCAACTAACTATTGATAGACAATAGCATCCACTACCTCTCCAGAAGTAGCATCCTCTTTCATTCAGTTTCCTGGAAGAGGAGTATCCATGGGTTTGCAACCCTCCATGTGAAACTTACCCAATATCTCCCTTGCATACTTTCCTTGAGACACAAAAATTTCACCATCCTGTTGCCATATTTCCAATCCAAGGAAATAATGAAGGAGGCCCATATCCTTCATTTCGAACTCCTTGGCAAGATCCTCATCGAATTTTATATCCCGTCGCACAATAGTCATTCTGCTGTTTGGAAAATATACAAGATAATTATGGGGTGTTTCTGTGTACCCCACAAAAATCCCAACTTCAACAGTCGGCTCCAGCTTCTTCCTGGCGTCCTTGGTCACATGCACATAAATAGATGAGCCAAAAATTTGTGAAACATCCAGTTTCTTACCAGTGAAAGCTTCTTCGAGTGTACTCATGCTAAGTACTCTATGAGGACAACAGTTTTGCACATAAACCGCAGTGTTTCATGCTTCCACCCAAAAATGCATTGGTAGGCCCAAATCATGCAACATCGCTTGTGCTGCACCCATGATTGTTCTGTTCTTCCTCTCCACGACCCCATTTTTCTGTGGGTTATGAGGCATTATGAGTTCTCTTTGAATTCCTTCTTTGCTGTAGAATTTTTTGAATTCGTTAAAGATTTATTCTCCACCATTATCGCTCCTAAGAGCCTTCACTTTATTCCTCGACTCTTTCTCCACCAATGCCTTAAACTCACAGAACTTTGAGAAAGTTTGATCCTTCTTCTTCATGAATAATATCCAGCATTTATGAGAAAATTCATCAACAAAAATAACATAGTACTTACGTTTTGCTGTTGAAGCAACCGAGAACAGTCCACACACGTCTTTGTGAACTCTCTCAAGGATCCCCGAAGCATGGTTCTCCTTCTCATGAAAGGTGGACTTTACATACTTCCCCATGGTGCAACCCTTGCACTGATCTAACTGAGAAAGTGTTCCCATTTGAATTCCAGTAGATATTTGATGCACGACTTTCAAGGCTCCATGATGAAGATGGCCCAATCACTTGTGCCATAATTCGCCCTCATCCCGGCTCACCACTTTTTCTGCCTTTCCCATCATGGCAGCATAGCCATCTACCTCCAGCTTGTAGATATTCTTAACTCAAATCCCTATCCTCTTGGCTTGACTCGTTGTTTTACATCACATGAAAGCTTTTTCATCGCTAAAAAAAACGTCATAACCTCTGTCCTCCAACATTGCTACTGAGACCAAATTTTTCTTCAGACCTGGAACATGCATAACATCTTTCAATTGAAATTGTTTACTTGAATCCCTTTGAAAGGTAATGGTACCAATCCCAGTAGCATTGTACCATCCGTTGTCACCCATCTCTATATGCATCTGGAGATATTTCTCCTCCAAGTCACTGAAAAGTTCCTTATCTCCTGTCATGTGAAAGGAAGTGCCACTATCCAAATACTACACCGATCCCAACGCACTTGACACCATGCATGAAATTAAAGAGAAGTAAAGCTCAAATTGCAAGGCAAGGGCCTCACCAGCTGTAGATCCAACAATCTTCTTGTTATTATTCTTTTGCGGACAGTTATTAGTAAGATGCCCATGTTCGTGACAGTGAAAAAAATTCACCTTGGACATATCCAACTTCTTTCCTTTAGACTCAGATTTAGAATGGAATTTCTTCCCCTTCCCCTTCTTCGCCTTGGAAGCCAAAGAAAAATCCTCTTCATCATCATGCTTTGATGAAGAGCCATCTCTGGTGTTCTGCCTGAACTCCTCCTGCACCAGATCCGACCACAGTCGTTCCCAATCCGACAATTTTTCCCATCCGTTGACAGACTCTTCATAACTGTGCCAACTCTTAGGAAGTCCCAAGAGAGCCAAGCTCACAAAATCATCATCATCAATAGTTATTCCCAAACTCCCCAGTTCATCCCAACATTGGAAAAAATTCATGAGATACTTTGGAATGTTGTCGCCCTTTTCCATTTTGATCTTCCTGAGTTTATATTTGAGCGCCAATTTCCTATGGTCACTACTACTTTGGAATATATTTTTCAAAGCCTTCCACATAGCATATGGTGTGGATTTCCCATGGAGGCTTGAGACAATGTGGTCTCGTACTCCCTCCAACAGGATCCTCCTCGCCTTTGCCACTTTCTTTTGCCATGCATCAAGATTGGTAGCATCTGAAAAAGCAGGCTTAGGAACATCATTGTCAATGAATTCCTTCAAGCCATTGTCTTCGAGTACTTCCTCCATCCTGTCCTTCCAAGAAATGTAGTTTGAGCTGCCCTCAAGTGCATACTGTAACCTCAAGCCATTGAAAGCCATTTCGATCTTGAATCAGTTGTAGCACCAAGAAAGTGTTTTTGCAAATTCGAATTCTTTCCACCAACAAAATCAACTCCTACTTCACTGCTGCAATTTCCTGTTTTCTGATACCATGTAGAAATTTATACAAATACATGTATGTCCTTGATTATCCTTATCTAAAAATATGCTACTTTTAAATACATAATCGCTTCTACAAATCTTTGCAGAATTTAAAACACAATCGCCATTTACAATATCATGAAGAAATATCAATCACACACAAGACAGATAATTTACCCGGGAAATATTATAGCTAAAAACCCCACTATCTTCTATTGTATATTATATCATGGATCATGAAAAAATTACATACAAATCTCTAATCCAAGAGCTCTCAGTACATGAGTTATTTGGGGTGTAGGAATTACTCTTAAGTAAAAATCCTCAACACTTAATTGTAAACCCGAGGGATTCGTAAACTTAGAGACGAAGCACATGCAATGCCAGAGATGGTATGAATATTTCCAATCTCAACTCCTACTTTTGAAAAGAAGAATTGTAGAATCAATCTTTAGAGAATAAAGATTAAAACTCAAATCGTCAAAACAATCTGAGGCTAGGACAAAAAGAAATGTACTTGCAAAAGAGATTCAAAGATAAAGAGGAGCAATCACTCTAGCCAAATATTGATTAGCTACTGAGAATGTATTTCCTTCAGCAAAGACACTTTACGAATTTCCAACAAATGGGCCCCTTCGATCTTGCATATATAAAGATATCCTTCTTGCGAAAAATCAATCTTGCACTAGTTTAGTCTTCCTGCACTAGTGCAGGAATCAACGATTTATGCAGAAAGTGTAAAGTAATGTCTTTGCTAAAATTTATTTTTCTTTGTGCAAGGGCTTTGAAATTTCTCAAGTCCGCATCACTCAGATCCAATACCAAGAAACTAGTTCTTGTGCTTGATCCAGGCTTCTTGCATCTTAACGTCTGATCCTTGAAATCAATAATTCATTGTTGCAGTGTGATCAAACAATAAAGATGAATATCTGTAAAGAATAAGAAAACAATATTTTTAATTAAAATATGACTGAAAGCAAGAAGGCTGTTAGAAGTAAGCTAAAAAGGCTTGCTGCATCATATTATCTAACGTTGGTGCAAAAAAAGTTCTCCTTCTTGCACCAGGGAGAAACCAAACCAATGTGAAGGAAATAGACAACACACCAATGTGCACTGGTGCAAGAACAAACCAGGAAAAATAAATAAACCAGATCATACAGAAAATAAATAGCACACCAGAGTGCACTGGTGCAGGGAACTCCTCCTGCTTGAACCAGGCAAGGGAAATAAATCAACCATGCAAAAAGAAACTTAACTACTTCACGTAGCAGATCGGCTTTCCACTAAGACAGAAATTCAAAGACTTCAAATTAAATCACACTCAACATTTTAGTCATAAATTGAAAGAACAACAATGAGGGAGAACGTGCTAGTTTGGTTGGGCCCTTGACCAACCAGCGCATTTCCCTTTCAAATGAAAATGCTACTCAGAATTAATTCATCAAGTATTTAAGCCAAAGATAAAGTATACAGAACATGAGGCAGAGCTCTTCGTATTAGACTCTCAAAGCAATTACATACATGATCGCATATCCAGCCCAGATTTGGGCGATAACACAAAATAGTCTTATTACTACCTCCTAGTTCTATTTGATTCTCAAAACATTAAACTGTTTGTCCTATTTACATTTTTTCTTATATAGATCCTTTTGGCCGTAGGCCAAAAGGATCGTTTACCATTACATAGTCAATTACAGAAATCGTTGCAACAAATTACATAACCGATTTGTAGAATAAGCTTTCGGCCTTCAAAATTAAATTGCTTTTACAAAATAGGCCGTGGCTATCTCCATCTGTCCGTTTCTCTTAAGTCCAATCCTCAGCTACTCTCGATCTGCCTGCTGTCATAGCTGGGACTCAGTTGCCTTCAGATATATCCTCATTGATCGTATCCAAAACAGGCAGTCAACCCAAGTGATCCAGATTTGCTTCCAAGATTCATGGCGTTGGTGCTGGTGCGGGATCTGTTCTGCACTAAAAATTAGCAATCAAGATAAGTGATCATCTATTAAATAGCATAGGAGGTAACGATAAGTTACGAAATTAATTCTAAGCAAGAAATCACGTAATAGATAGTTAATAAATGCTAAGATAAGTTAAAAAATGTAAAATATGAAGTTCATGCAAAATGTGTCATCGTCCTCGCACTAGTGCAGGATGAGGGAGCATAAGATAAGTAAAACAGGGCAATGATTATGATTTGGAAAGGGAATAATGGTAAAAAAGAATGCAATTTATGGAATTAACATCCTCCCATCCCTAAACTATTGTGTGTCCTCACACAATTTTTTTTACCTCTGCAAAAAACCAAAAATTTTGAATTCTCCAACTCAGTCCTGTTTCGACATGTTGTCTTCAGGTTGCACTGTTTCGACCTTCTTCCTCTTGATATGCCTTAACTTTTTCAAAACGTTTTTTAACCGCCTAAAACAAAATCTAGCCCGATATTTCCAAACTCTGACCTCACTTTTATTTTGCTTGAGCTGTGCCATCAATTCTCCTATGATTTGTTCCTTCTTCTCTTGTGTTTTGGTCACAAGCTGCTCCAAGTTTTGTACTTGGAGTTCTAATTTTGCTATGCAAGCAACAAGAGTCAATTCATCTGTCTCAGCAGGGGCTGTCACTGGCTCTAGAACTTCTATACCTCCCATGGTCACATCAAGGAATTCTTCCTCCTGTAGTCCTTCTTTTTCCGGTTCCTCTCTCTCTGGTTCTTCTTCTGGTTCATCTTCATCTTTCGGGTTTTCTTCCTTAGGCTCTTCTTCAGGTTTCGGGTCTCCTTCCTCAGGTACCACGGCTTCTTCTTGTACTGGTGTAGGTTGGGGTTCCATATCCTGTGAGGTTTTTGCTTCTTCTTCTACATCCGAAGCCTTTCTCTTCTTTTGGGGCTTTCTCATAAGATTTACCAGTGGAGCATCGTCCCCAATTTGTGCAATATTTGCCGCATATTCAAGAACCGACAACTTATCATGCTCTGAGGGCTGTGCCTGTGCACCGGCTGTTTCCTTGGTGGAAGACGAAGCCTTCCCTTCTTGTTGATTTTTCTGTCCGCCTCCTTTTCGCACTACTGCGAGAAGGACTTTTATTTCTGTTTCTCTTCAGGCCCTTGCTTGTACTAGAGGCCTGTGTCTTTTCTTCCTCTGCTGAATTCCCATGCAGCTGTTTTAACAACTCTTCCCATGTCATACCTTTGCTTTCTAACTGCTTTAAGACCTGGATTTTTATCAGGCCATGGTTGTATAATGGTGCATCGGCCTGGTCTTCCCTTCCATCTTGTACACTTCTGGCCATTTTCTCCAAACTTCTGAGCAAAAAGTAAGGGAAGTTCATCCTCCAACGAATGTGTCGGCCTCCTTAAAAATGCTGTAGCAGTCTGAAATGATACACCAGGGTAGTGGTGTATCTCCCTTTGCAGGTCACAAATTTCTGCAAAACAAATAGGAGATCCTGCCATTGACTTAGCAGGGCTTTGCGCAGAACTTCGCGTTTCCAATTGACCTCCATCTCCTTATCCACGACAAAACGATGCCAGTGTTTACCTTCTAGCTTCTGGTTTTTGAGCCATTCCACTCCCGTATTCTCCAGACTTGTTGTTGCGGCTACAAATTTCTTCATGACTTTTAGTTTGAGCGGCCCAATTCTCACTTGGCCGTTTTTAAAACTTCTTGAAAATTGTAAGGCGACGTCCCTGTCATACCCATCGACTTCTGCAGGAACTGTAAAAATCCAGACTCCCGGAACAATGGAAGACAACTGCGACATTTGACAGTTTGCTCAATCTTACTGAGGGACAGGGGTTCATTTCGGACGGGCAGCATTGCTGCTATTGACTGTGAACGATGAGTTCTAAGGTTTGCATGCAACACCGGGGGTGTTAGTGACCTATAAATATAGGATTCATAATTTTGACTTGACTGATGGTAATCTTGTAAAAATGCACATAGTTTGCCTTCTACAAGTTGTATTCCCATATTTTGTAAAAAAATGAAAAATAAAAAAATCAAACAGAGGGTAAAAAGTCCTAAAATAAAAATCAAAGGACTTAGAAAAAATAAGATACCCCAAAGAAAAAGATGAATAAAACATGAAACTGTGCAAGTATAAGTGCCACTACTTTTACCTTTTGCAGTTGATTATGGCAGAGTGTCAATAAATGCCATAATCCGTGATGAGTTAAACAATTTAATCTTGACTCGTCATTTTTCAATTTCAAATGTTGTAGATAGAGAATAAAGAATTTTCATACAGTTTAATCACGACAGTTCAGTAGTTAGGTAGAGAAATAAGTGAATCCAACAATTTAATCTGGATTCCTGGATGAAATAAGTGTAGAATTAGATAGTTTTATTTCTTTCAGAAAGAATAAATGTTGTAAAGGTTGCTAGCACAAATGCACCTAATCAAAATGGAAGAAAAAAATGTTAGCAGTTAAAATTGGGTAGGTAGAAGAAGGTGAGAAGCATCATTAAAAAATATTATTCACCAGGGCTGCAAATAACTAACTTCCCCTACCCACAGCCATTCATCATTCTAAACTATCAGTCAAAAAATCTCAAGACATTTCCTTGACTTCTGTTGGGACCGGACCCAAGGCTCTATGGCTGATTAGTTGAAAGTGTTAAATGTCTATATTAATCCCACAAATCACATAATTTTCCATTCATGCATTCAATTCCATGAAAAATCATAAGTAAAAACCTCATTTTTACTTAATGATGCTCTAATCCCCATTTAGTTAATTTCCCACATATCATAATTTAGGCATAAAACCCTCAAAATTACATTTTATCCTAAGTTGAAGTGATGAAGTTATTATAATGCAAATTTGCCTTTAAACTTCACTTTTCTTAGTTATGTTAATGTATTTTGAGTATCCATTGTCCCCTTGTCATATTAAATTAACTTATTTAATAACTCCCTATAGAATAATTTTTTCCTATATTATATAATTCTCTTTTATAAAATAACCCCAAAAACCCATTAATATAACTTTAGCTAAAGTTAATTATCCCCACATGTGTAAATAAAACCCACATTATACCCCCTTTGGCTAAATATATCATTATATAAATATCCCGCCCACTATGGTTGTTAAATCAACTTGATTTAATTAAATGTATAATAAAAATATTCAAAAAAATCTTTAAACATACTTTATATGTGTTTAAAACAAAAAATACCGAATTTCTGTTTAAACTAAAATTCATACTAAAACCCATCCCTTTGTTTATATTTCCCTTTCCCGACTCCCTTAACCTAAGGTTAAAACTATAACCCTATACATATTCCTCAACACATATCCCTTTACTGCCATTATTAACCTTGGTTTAAAGTCCCTTATACACCCTTCCCGACCAGTTTATTCTATGTATAAATTTGTTTATACATAAATTTTAACAAATCCCTTCACCCTATCGGATTCAATATCGACCATCCGATCTCCAATATCCCATTAATCCAATGGTAATCATCAAGTGCGATGAATAATCCCCAGCCCCTTCTCATTCCCTATCACATAGAACTATAGCCGTCCGATCATCCTTTCCAAATCCAACGATCCATATTTAACGCGATTGCCAATCTCATGCCTCCATCTTTCCTACTTCGCATTAAATATTAGCCATTAGATCTTCAAACCTCTCTCAAATCTAACGATCCACAGTTAACCCGATAGCTCCAGTCCCCGTCCCCACCACAGCTCATCGCATTAAGCAAATACCGTAGATCTTTCACTCATCAGATCTACAGCCATCATTCAAAGCCTTGGTCCCACTGCACTTTCCCCACAACTTCCATTTTAATCCTGACTGTTCGCTTATCAAATTCTAATTCGACGACGTCGATCCCATATCGCGCAATGAAAATAATTGGCCAATGTTTCCAAAAAATTACGCGATATAAGTTGTTTTCCCATACCGCCCGTTGCCGACGTGTTAGTTTTCTATTCGATCACGTGCGAAAAGTGAAATTCAACTTACCACCTCAGAGCTGCGCGAAAACCGCCTGATCCTAAATCAAAACCGCTCCCGCCATTCCTGCAATAAATGTAACTGAAATGCGATTGGACTTAAGGTTTAATGCCATAGAACTTCACTATTTTTATAACATTTCACATATTGATGCATACAAACTGCTGAGAACCCTTTGCAGAGCCTCCTTTAAACCATTTTCGAAACTTCTTGTGAACCAGTTTGCCATTAGAATTTCCATTTACTCTGAAAATCAATTGTGAGAACCTCCACGACCTCTGATAGCCTAGTTCAACATAATTGAAGACTGTGACGAAACTGCAATCTTCATCGACCGCAAATCATAGCTTTCACAGGTATTTTTCACCATTCCAACCTGTAAAAATCCTTCAATTCTAGAGGAAAATAAACCAATTGAAATGCCATCTTCTGAATGTTGTTAAAATATCCATCTAGGAAGTCTAAAAACCTCCAAAATACAGGGGAAAATCTGTCAAATTTTTTCCAAAATCTACATTTTCCATTTGAGCAGGTTTTAAGCCATTCTGAGATCATTTTCACTGTTGAACTTGATCTAAAATATTCTCTGTGCATAAAAAACTTTTTTATCATCCAGAACCATACTCAAAGTCTGAATTTGCCAGTGAATCCTTTCAATTACCCCTTGTTTCTTAAAAAGAACTTAGAAAACTATTTAATCTTGCTTTGTTCATACAAAATGACTAAGAGACAAATAACTCCCAAGTCTAGAGGCCCAAAATCCTAGAAAAATGTTTTAAGAAAGTTACCACAAGCTGAGCCATCCAAACTCAATAAGCCCACTGCTGCACTTACTGTTGAAACAACAGAAGTAGTCAGACCTGTACAACCTCCCATTACTTCTCAAGAAAGTAGCTCCTCGCTTGATCTTGATTATAGAATTTTTGATCCTTCAGTTGAATTCAACCTCTTAGAATTCCACAATTGGTGTTTTGGAAAGTCTGTAGAAAAAGCCAAAGGTGATATACCCATTTGGGAGTCCAATCTACCAAAATATGTTGTTCCTCTCACTCATCAAGCCCCTGATTTTGTCAGACTTTGTCATTTGTATTATCTTCCTGATCAAAGGTGTATTGTCAATAAGGATAGGGAAGTAATGTTTTATATCAATGCCGAGTCCATAAATTCCATGCTGCAAATGAAACATGACCCCAATTCAGTTTCATTATCAATAGAAGATCTGACCCAGCTGTACTTGGAATTAGATTTTTTTGCCAAGTTCAACATATTTCAAATTTTTTTGCGTACACATGTTAATGTCCCTAAAGTAAATCCACCCTTTGATACATTTGACTTTCTAGAGGAAATAAGGTAGATTGTCTCCATGCTGTCGTTTATATTGGGATATAACAATGATGAATTTACTGATGCTACCATCTTGGGATTTTTGTCCACATTGACTCCTGGTCAGTCTCCATCCATAATCTTCAATTTTTCCAAGCTTATTGCAGAAAACATGCACTACCAATTGAACAAATTGCCAAAAGAAGGAGTTTTTAGATACACATATCTAATACATCTTTTCTTATATTATCAAACAGAAAAGTTTCCCATTGAGTTGCAGAAATTAGATGTAGAAGAGAATCTCCTGTCAGTAGTGTTTTGGTCATCTTTGTTGAGGAAAGAGAGTAGTGAATATACATATGCAGATTTCAATGACTTATTCATAATTCCAGCTATGAATTTGTTGACTAAGGAAGAAACTCCCAGAATTAATGAAGAAACTAAGAGAATCCTACAGTTGTCTGAGAACTGTAAGACTGGGGATTGGTACTTATACAGGAATCACACAGAGATCAGAGTGTATGGTGCACTCTTGGCCCCATACAAACTTCCAAGGTTTGTAACTACAATAATTTTTTCTTTAGAATATTTAAGGCAAATATTGAATGCAGATGAAGTGAATTTTATGGCCTCTAGGAAAAAGACCCAATTTAAACTCAAAAATCAGATTGGGCCATTCATTGTCAACAATAGAGAAGCTATAAATGAGATTAATATCAAGTTGAAAGAATTCAAATTCCCATACAGCTTTATGTGGAATTATGACCCTCAGGGTGTCTTGAGCACAATCAGATTAAAATGCAAGATGTCTCCTTTCTTGCATGATTCCAAGCCACAGATTGAGAAATTTGCCAATCAAATTGAGTGGGAAGCAAATACTTTATTTGATGAAGATACACAGGATATGCAGGGAAGCAATGTACAAGAAAAGCAGGTTGATCAAGCATAGGTTGTAACAGTGGATAAAGAGGCTGAAATTTCTCATAAAAGAAGCAGAGAAGAGGACAATTATACAGTTGAAACTATCACTGATAAGAAATTCAAAACCTCTTATAGCAAAAGAACTAAATTGACTATTGAAGAAAAAGACAAAGCAATTGAAGTTGATGATGATAATGGCCATCAGACTGATGATGAGGCAACCTTAATAGTAAATGAGACACTTAGAGAACTTCAAAAGAGCCAATTTGAAACACAGGATAAAGACACAATCATGGTTGAAAAGCAAACTAATGTTGAAATTCCTTCTTCTTCCAAGGAATTTGATAAAACAGAGTCTGACATTCAGATTAAGTTCAGAAAAATCAGAGAGAAGAATGAAGAAATAAAAAATGAAGTCTATTCCAAGTTTCTCAAAGAGAAACCTAGAAATAAAGATAGACTTCGTTGATTATTCTTCTAACAAATTAGTAATTTCATTTTTGAAGCCTATAGTGGCTGATCCAAAGTCAGTGGCGGACTACTCAAAGACAGATTCAGAAGTAGATGTAGATGCTGTCCATGAATTAGATCAAATAGAATTCCACAGTAGCAATATAGAGATGTTGTATTCAAAGATAGTCAACAAAACAATGAGCTCTGTTAAACTTCAGAAGACAGTGACAAATCTGCAAAATTAAATGAAATTGGACAAAGCATCATTGCATGCTAATGCATTGAGAATCAAAGCATTGGAAGAATTGGTGATTGAAGCAGGAGCTGATATAGCTAACATTGAAATTGCAAAGGCTTTAATCAAACAGAAAAATGAAGACATAGCTTCTCTAAGGAGGCAACTGAAATTTCCTCAAAGTGAACATCCCCAGGCAAACGAGATCCGCCAACAAAAAACTGAAAATGATGAATTAAGTCAATTGGTTTTAAAAATGACTGCACAACTCAAAGAAATGGAAATACAAACTGAAGCCTTGATGAAGGAAGATGAATTATTGAAAAAGGATAAAGAAGTCATTCCTACAGTTATTCCATTAGTAAGCACTGCTGTACCTTCTACTCTAGCTGAACATCTTGCACCTCAAGGGAAATTGGCAACTGCAGTGTCAATTTCATCAAAGGATAATTCTTCTGTTGCATCTTCAAATACACAGGTACAAACAGGGACAAAAATAGGAGCTACAAACTTGGTAAAAGCTTTGGAAGAGACGACTTTAAAGAATGATGAGATCAAAAATTTAAGAAAAGCTAATGCAAACTTGGAATTTGCTTACAAAGATGTTGTGATTAATTCCAAGGGCCATGAACAAAGAGTAAAAACATTAGAAGAAAGGATCTTGATCCTCCAAAAAGAAGTAAATCTCATAGATCAAGTTGCCTACATCAAATATCATTTGTGGACAAAAATCACTGAAGGCATTCACTCACAATGGCCTTTTATTTAGATAATATATGAGCAAAAGGATCTGCTACAAGCTGCCTTAGCAGAAATTGACAAAACAAATAAGGAACTTGGCAAAAAACCACCACAAGCAATTCAACTCATATCATTTTTGAATAGTAAAAACATGGAGGAATTAGAAGAATTGAAAATTCCTTACAGGATAGAGGCCATCCTTCAAATCAGAAAAGTCCTGAAAAAAAGAAATATTATGAATAACCCGGAAGAGTAGTGTGATACAATGAAATTATCAATTACTAAATTCAAGACAAAATATGACTTGCTACTAGAAGCAGGACTTCTAGATATTCATGGATTTCATGATAAATTAATGGCATAGAAGGACTATGACTAGAAGATTAGAGCCCATGGTAAGGAGTAGGCTAATAAACCTTTGCCTCAAGGATCTCCAAGTGGCAAAGTACTACTTCAATATTTTGAGAATTTATTCTTGCTGGAGAATGAAATTAAGCACATGTTCAACTGAAAAACTATTCACATGTAACCTTTACCTCTTAAGCCTATATCAACTGAAAAACCATTTCAACTATGGGGGTTAGATTTTATTGGTGAAATCCATCCTCCCTCTTCAGGCCAACATAAATGGATTTTAATTGCTACAGATTACTTTACCAAGTGGATAGAAGCCATTCCCACTAGGCAGGCCACTGATTCAGTTATAATATCATTTATAGAAAGTAATATTTTATCAAGATTTGGATGCCCACATAATATTATTACTGATAATGCAGCAACATTCAAATCCAAGAAAATGATTTCTTTCTGTCATAAATACCATATTACCTTAGGTCATTCCACAACATGTTATCCCCAAGGTAATGTTTTAGCCGAATCATCAAACAAAAGCTTAATCAATATCATCAAAAAATTACTCCAAGACAATAAAAAGACATGGAACAAAAAGCTGGTCTATGCCCTATGGGCTGATAGAATTACCACAAAAAAGTCTATTGGAACTTCACCCTATCAGATTGTTTATGGAACAAAAACTGTTTCCCTTCTTCCTTGGGTGTTCCAGTCATGAAGATTATCTAGGAATCACAGGTGGAAACAAATGATATTCAACGAAGAATCAATATAACCATACATCTTCAACAAACTAGAGAAGAAGTTTATGAAAAATCACAAGTTTTACATGATAAAATCAAAAATATTTTTGATAAAAGGGTTAAATATGATGATTTTTTCATAGGAGATCAAGTTTTGAGATGGGATTCACAAAGAGAGGATAAAGGCAAACATGGAAAGTTTGACTTTATATGGCAAGGACCCTATGTGATATATGGTTACAGAGGTAATAATTCATTTTTCATCAGGAATTTGGATGGAATTGAACTACAAGAAGGACCAGTGAATGGAAGGATGCTGAAACACTACTATTCTTCAGAGTTACTCAACAGTTAGATTGATTTACTTTATCATTGTAAATATTCATAGTCAGTGTGTAGATTGGATTGAAGATTTTATTTACAAAGTTGAAGCTTGAAGAGAAGGCCCTGAGATTTGCAGTATAAGATGTCATAAATATGAATTTTTGCAGAAAACAATAGACAATTACAGGATCACCAAAGTTAAATATGAAGGCTACTGATCTCAGAGTTCTTGACATTCAAATAGGAAATGCCATCCTCAAGTGAAGCCGATGTTAGTGACCTATAAATATAGGATTCATAATTTTGACTTGACTGATGGTAATCTTGTAAAAATGCACATACTTTGCCTTCTGCAAGTTGTATTCCCATATTTTGTAAAAAAAATAAAAAATAAAAAATTCAAAAAGAGGGTAAAAAGTCATAAAAGAAAAATCAATGGACTTAGAAAAAATAAGATACCCCAAAGAAAAAGATGAATAAAACATGAAAGTGTGCAAGTATAAGTGCCACTATGTTATGAACCTAATTCATAACTTAGGTGATAAATATAGTCATTAATGGAATAAATACAAATAAATGTAATTACTAGCTAATTCATTAGGATTATGTTAAATAGTCATTAGGTTAATGAAAAGGCATGTCTAAAAGACATGTCCATTCGTGAAAAGGTACCTGCATAGGTATAAAAGCGGGACCTCATTGTAATCATTGAGTCATCATGTCTTATATCATATCAATAAAATATTTATTATTATAAATACCTCGTGTATTTTTATAATTAAAGCTATTTCTGCTATCAAAGTCAACAAGCATACAAGTCTTACTGCTACAGTATTCAATTCTACAACTTCCGCTGTTACAGTGGTATCGGAGCCATATTAAGGACAAGTTGAAGCAATGGCACATAACATTGTTTTACAAGCCTATGAACGTAGTTTACAAGCCTATGGACATAAACTACCACACTATGTGTCATTACGTGAAGATCCCAAAATAATTGAGAAGATTAGAAAAGTTCAAGAAAAGCTTCAACAATTAGAGAATTCTTGGGCAAAAGTCACAAACGGTTGTAAACAAATTTCTGCAGATCTTAAAAAAATTTCTCGTAATAGAGAAGAAAATCATGACAAACAAAAAGATGAAAAATGCTGTAATAATGAGAAGACAACTAGTTATGCCAAGGGAAAATCAAGTAGAACATCCATGGTAAATTCAAGTAAATACATTCCCCCACCAATGCGTAAAAAAGAAAAACAACCAACTAATATTGAAAGTAAAGAAGAAGGGAAATGTTGGAAATGTGGAGACAAATATTTCAGAGGACATAAATTTGTCTTTTATACAAGAGATGAAATTGCCATGGTTCCAATAAAAGACAAAGATATTGAAAAAATATTTATGATGATGATCCAAATAAAAATGATGTGGATGAGGACTATTGTGAGAAACAAGAAAATGAAAATGTGAAAAAAAATCTACAAGATAGCAATGATCTTTCTCAGGATGCTAAAGAAGCACCGGGCTGTTTTGAGGAAGATGCTACTGCTGAAGAATTGGTTAATGTGGAAGAAGATACTCCAAAAGTTAGCAATCAACTATCTACCAAAAAAAGAAAGCATAGGAAACGAAAGTCCTCATCTATGAGGCCCAAAATACCGGTAGCTGTTGGAAGCAAAATTATGTTAGTAGGAAATCTTCCCTACCTTGCTGACCATGGAAATATGTTAAAATTATTTGAAGATGTTGGAAGGTTGGTAGATATTCGTATGGCTAAACGTATTGATGGTTCTATGAAAGGTTTTTGTCATGTGACATTTGAGACTGCATCGGTGGCTAAGAAGGCCATGGATAAAAATGGTGAGATCTTAGGCGGTCGCAATGTTAAACTAGACTTTGCCAAGGAATAGGAATTGAGTGCTCTAGCTCAACGAGCTAGGATGGAGAGAAGTGGGTGCAGCGACGCGTGTATCTTGGCAGCTCTCCAAATCGAAAACCAGAAAACAAATCTGTTAATATCTCTCACAAACACAAAAAAAATCACATTTCATTCCCTCTTTCTGTCTTTGCTTCTATTTTTACTACTACTTCTCCTCCGCCACTTCTTCTTAACCTTCTGTTTCCAACTAATACCGGAGACAATGCAAACAGAACCCAAGAAATATCTGGGCCGTCCATCTTGTCACTTGGGAAAATATCATCTGTCCATCAGGATCTGCTGTAGCCGTCCATCTACCACTTCTGTTGCTCATTGTGATGTTGATGATAACAGAAACCTCCCCGTCGACGACCGATCAAGGTATCCTCATATCTTTAACCAAAGCCACTTGGAATTGAGACCGGGGATTGGTTTTGTTCGCTTGCCTCGACGAGAAGCAGTTGAAAAAGGTAATATCCAGTAGCCGCAGACCATAACTATAACGGAGAATATTTTTGACGTGGAGATCAATGAAAAATCTCAGGAGGTTAACGATATATTAAAAGTTCAAAATATTATCGTTACATTACAAAAGACGACGGTGGTGTCAGTCGGACTCGATGACTCGGCGTTGCTGCGGATCGTGGTGATGCTACGAGTCTTGTCGATAAAAATAGTCAGCATCCGGTCAGCATTTCAGAAAAGGTTACGAGTTTGTGCGGTTACCAAACGGTGTCTCGAACGATGGAACTATATTAGAGACCACGCCATTGAGCAACGAGGCCCCCCTGATATAATGGACAACGTCGCTGTCAAGGACTTCATCTGTCTCTGTTGCAAAGAGTTTGCAGATGACAAGAAGCTGAAGGGCATCGAGTGCCCCGAGGAGCTGGGGCCCGTGGTGGAGGAATATACTCACAATGCTATGAAATATAAAAATATTTATCCTTTCAGTGAATTTCCGAAGCGGAAGATATTTTATAAACACGGTCAAATAATGAAAACGACGGGCAATGGCAGTCGTTCAAGATCAATACGCTGTAACGTTTCGGTGGACGGCGTTAAGTTCCATGGATACATTATTTCATAACCTATATAATTTTATTTATAATTTGAAGTGCGGCGTTTCGTTGCTCTACTAGCCAAATTGGATCATTTTTCGTTGTCGCACGCAATTCCAAGTGCTGGGCACCTAGCTCTGTTACGAATGATGCAACGCTGTTCGAAATGTTTTGAAGAACACCTCCTCCGCTCCAGGGGTCCAAAAGACCATTTGATAAAATTATAGTATTTCAAGTCTTTAGTATTTCAAGACTTTCTGTATGTCATGACCGCCAAATTCAGTTGTTATCCAGAGAGGTCTTGGTTCTACACCAAACATATTGAAACAATATTCTTTGTAGGACGCAATGTCGAAATTAAACTGTGGGAAAATGTTGTTCTCTAGATTGCTATAGATATACTATATAGTAATACAATATATATTTTATATAATTTTATAATTATATAATATTTATATTAAAAAAAGAAGAAGAAAGAATTAAATTTAATTAATTTAAATTATTTAATTAATTAAATTAATGGAAAAAAAAGAGAAGAAAGTAGTTCTATATGATTTAAAAAAAAATAAAAAAATCCCATGGATTTAGAATAGTGTGAAAAATACAAGGAAGGTACCAATGATTAAAGACATGCTTAGCAGATGGTTTCCAGTGAAGAAAATTGTCAGAAGTTAAGCTTTGAGGACAAAGCTTTTCGAGAAGGAGGCAATGTTATGAACCTAATTCATAACTTAGGTGATAAATATAGTCATTAATGGAATAAATACAAATAAATGTAATTACTAGCTAATCCATTAGGATTATGTTAAATAGTCATTAGATTAATGAAAAGGCATGTCTAAAAGACATGTCCATTCGTGAAAAGGTACCTGCATCGGTATAAAAGCGGGACCTCATTGTAATCATTGAGTCATCATGTCTTATATCATATCAATAAAATATTTATTATTATAAATACCTCGTGTATTTTTATAATTAAAGCTATTTTTGCTATAAAAGTCAACAAGCATACAAGACTTACTGCTACAATATTCAATTCTACAACTTCCGCTATTACAGACTTTTACCTTTTGCAGTTGATTATGGTAGAGTGTCAATAAATGCCATAATCTGTGATGAGTTAAACAATTTAATCTTGACTCGTCATTTTTCAATTTCAAATGTTGTAGATAGAGAATAAAGAATTGTCATACAGTTTAATCATGACAGTTCAGTAGTTAGGTAGAGAAATAAGTGAATCCAACAGTTTAATCTGGATTCCTGGATGAAATAAGTGTAGAATTAGATAGTTTTATTTCTTTCAGAAAGAATAAATGTTGTAAAGGTTGCTAGCACAAATGCACCTAATCAAAATGGAAGAAAAAATGTTAGCAGTTAAAATTGGGTAGGTAGAAGAAGGTGAGAAGCATCATTAAAAAATATTATTCACCAGGGCTGTAAATAACTAACTTCCCCTACCCATAGCCATTCATCATTCTAAACTATCAGTCAGAAAGGCTCAAGGCATTTCCTTGACTTCTGTTGGGATCGGACCCAAGGCTCTATGGCTGATCAGTTGAAAGTGTTAAATATCTATATTAATCCCACAAATCACATAATTTTCCATTCATGCATTCATTTCCATGAAAAATCATAAGTAAAAACCTCATTTTTACTTAATGATGCTCTAATCCCCATTTAGTTAATTTCCCACATATCATAAAGGCATAAAACCCTCAAAATTACATTTTATCTTAAGTTGAAGTGATGAAATTATTATAATGCAAATTTTTCTTAAACTTCACTTTTCTTAGTTATGTTAATGTATTTTGAGTATCCATTGTCCCTTTGTCATATTAACTTTAATTTATTTAATAACTCCCTATAGAATAACTTTTTCCTATATTATATAATTCCCTTTTATAAAATAACCCCAAAAACCCATTAATATAACTTTAGCCAAAGTTAATTATCCCCACATGTGTAAATAAAACCCACATTATACCCCCTTTGGCTAAATATATCATTATATAAATATCCCGCCCTCTATGGTTGTTAAATCAACTTGATTTAATTAACTGTATAATAAAAATATTCAAAAAAATCTTTAAACATACTTTATATGTGTTTAAAACAAAAAATACCGAAGTTCTGTTTAAACTAAACTTCATACTAAAACCCATCCCTTTGTTTATATTTCCCTTTCCTGACTCCCTTAACCCAAGGTTAAAAATATAACCCTATACATATTCCCCAACACATATCCCTTTAATACCATTATTAACCTTGGTTTAAAGTCCCTTATACACCCTTCCTGACCAGTTTATTCTATGTATAAATTTGTTTATACATAAATTTTAACAAATCCCTTCACCCTATCGAACTCAAGATCGACCATCTCCAATATCCCATTAATCCAATGGTAATCATCAAGCGCGATGAATAATTCCTAGCCCCTTCTCATTCCCTATCACATAGAACTACAGCCGTCCGAACATCCTTTCCAAATCCAACGATCCATATTTAACGCGATCACCAATCTCATGCCTCCATCTTTCCTACTTCGCATTAAATATTAGTCATTAGATCTTCAAAACTCTCTCAAATCTAACAATCCACAGTTAACCCGATAGCTCCAGTCCCCGTCCCCACCACAGCTCATCGCGTTAAGCGAATATCGTAGATCTTTCACTCATCAGATCTATAGCCATCATTCAAAGCCTTGGTCCCACTGCACTTTCCCCACAACTTCCATTTTAATCCTGACCGTTCACTTATCAAAGTCTAATCCGACGGCGCCGATCTCATATCGCGCAATGAAAATAATCGGCCAATGTTTCCAAAAAATTACGCGATATAAGATGTTTTCCAATACCGCCCCTTGCCAATGTGTCAGTTTTCTATTCGATCGCGTGCGAAAATTGAAATTCAGATTACCACCTTAGAGCTGTGCGAAAACCGTCCGATCCTAAATCAAAACCGCTCCCGCCATTCCTGCAATAAATGTATTTGAAATGCGATTGGACTTAAGGTTTAATGCCATAAAAATTCACTATTTTTATAACTTTTCACATATTGACGCATACAAACCATTGAGAACCCTTTGCAGAGCCTCCTTTAAACCATTTTTGAAATTGATTGTGAACCAGTTTGCCATTAGAATCACCATTTACTCTGAAAATCAATCCTGAGAACCTCCACGACCTCTGATAGCCCAGTTTAACAGAATTGAATACTGTGACGAAAATGAAATCTTCATCGACCGCAAATCATACCTTTCATAGGTATTTTTCGCGATTCCAACCTGTAAAAATCCTTCAATTCCAGAGGAAAATAAACCAATTGAACTACCATCTTCTGAATGTAGTTAAAATATCCGTCTAGGAAGTCTAAAAACCTCCAAAATACAAGGGAAACTCTGTCAAAATTTCTCCAGAATCTACATTTTCCATTTGAGCAGGTTTTAAGCCATTCCGAGATCATTTTCACTGCTGAACTTGATCTAAAATATTCTCTGTGCATAAAAAACTCTTTTATCATCCAGAACCATACTCAAAGTCTGAATTTTCCAGTGAATCCTTTCAATTTCCCCTTGTTTCCTAAAAAGAACTTAGAAAACTGTTTAATCTTGCTTTTCATCCAAAATGACTAAGAAACAAATAAATCCCAAGTATAGAGGCCCAAAATCCCAGAAAATGTTTTAAGAAAGTTACCACAAGCTGAGCCATCCAAACTCAAGAAGCCCACTCCTGCACTTACTGCTGAAACAACATAAGTAGTCAAACTTGTAAAACCTCCCATTACTTCTCAAGAAAGTAGCTCCTTGCTTGATCTTGATTATATAATTTTTGATCCTTCAGTTGAATTCAACCTCTTAGAAGTCCACAATTGGTGTTTTGGAAAGTTTGTAGAAAAAGCCAAAGGTGATGTACCCATTTGGGAGTCCAATCTACCAAAATATGTTGTTCCTCTCACTCATCAAGCCCCTGATTTTGTCATACTTTGTAATTTGTATTATCTTCCTGATAAAAGGTGTATTGTCAATAAGGATAGGGAAGTAATGTTCTATATCAATGGTGAGTCCATAAATTCCATGCTGCAAATGAAACATGACCCCAATTCAGTTTCATTATCAACAAAAGATCTGACCCAGCTATACTTGGATGATTTTTCTACCAAGTTCAACATATTTCAAACTTTTTGGCCTATGTTGAGATTGCAACAAGATGATGAGCTTAGTGGAAAGGAGTCGCCTTCACTAAGTGGGCCCGCAGGCTATTTTTTGCGCAAAGTCTATTTTTAGACATATGGATCATGTTCTATGAGTTGCAGGATGCTATTTTTGGATGGTTGGTCAAGTCGGAAAAAACAGATGGACTTCTATTTTTAGACATATTGGGCGGAATCTATTTTTAGATTGCCAGTCTAAAAATAGATATGTCAAATATTATTAGCTCTTAATAATATTTAGACTCTAAACATTATCTTATTCTCTTGGAGCACTTCGATTAAGTGCACAGATGTGGCACAGGAGCTGACAGAAGGAATTACGCTATTCTTGAGGGTTAAGTGGAGCTATTGCATGGATACTTCAGTTAGAACTCCTGTGACAGAGTTTGGTGGAGCTGATTGAGGAAGTTAGTGGAGTTGTATTCAGTTTAACTAATCTAAACATAGTTGAGCTATTTGTATTTAGTTTAACTAATTGATACAATTAGTGAGTGGTGTGAATTAATTATTAATTAATTCACTAATTATAAACTCATTAATCAACTAAAGAATGCATCAGTTAACTTCAGTGCATGGACAGTTTCAGTGGAGACCAGTGCAGAGATAGGTGAAAGAGCAGGATAACTATCAGTTGTGACTATACTGTTACTATTTGCAACACACAGATAGGTGGAGAAGCCCATGAGGATTGCGCAGTACAAGCTTGGTAGTTTATCTATTTAATGAAGCCATCCCATAGCATTGATTACACAATAGAGGCTGGCTATCAAGTGGCAAAATATTGGAGCATTCGTTTTGCTAGATCTAGCTTGATAGTGTGTAGAAATTGAGGGTGAGCATGAGAGCTTGTGAGGAGCTTTTGTACTATGATTGTTACATGATCTCCATGACATATAATATACATATAGTTGGGGTTTTCAGCTTTAAGCTTTCCCATTAAATACTGTGTTCATATGTGTGATTGTTTGTGGTTTTAATGTATGCATGCATTTGATTTTATTTCCGCATGTGATGATCAATGGTAGAAGAGATTCTGTATTATGCATGAAGCTAAAATAGTGTGTGATCAGGAGAATCTCGATGAATAATATATCAGTTATTCAAATTTCTACATGGTATCAGAGCGATATTGATCATTGGATAAATTGCAAAACATTGAAGCGGTTGAGTTTTGTGCTGGTGGAATTCGAATTTGCAGCAGTGTTTTTCTTAGTGTCGAAGTTGAGATGTATTTTAACAGATTGCGATTGGAGTATGCCCTTGAGGGCAGCTCGAATTATCTCCATGCTGTCATTTATAATGTCATGCAAATTGTCTCCATGCTGTCATTTATACTGGTATATAACAGTGATGAATTTACTGATGCTGCCATCTTGTGCTTTTTGTCCACATTGACTCCTTATCAGTCTCCATCCATAATCTTCAATTTTGCCAAGCTTATTGCAGAAAACATGTACTACCAATTGAACAAATTGCCAGAAGAAGGAGTTTTTAGATACACATCATATCTACTACATCTTTTCTTGTATTATCAAACAAAAAAGTTTCCCATTGAGTTGAAAAAATTGGATGTAGAAGGGAATCTCCTGTCAGTAGTGTTTTAGTCATCTTTGTTGAGGAAAGAGAGAAATGAATATACATATGCAGATTTCCATGACTTATTCATAATTCCAGCTATGAATTTTTTGACTAAGGAAGAAACTCCCAGAATTAATGAAGAAACTAAGAGAATCCTACAGTTGTCTAAGAACTGTAAGATTGGGGATTGGTACTTATATATGAATCACATAGAGATCAGAGTGTATGGTGCGCTCTTGGCCCCATACAAACTTCCAAGGTTTGTAACTAGAAGAATTTTTGCTTTAGAATATTTAAGGCAAATATTGAATGTAGATGAAGTGAATTTTATGGCCTCTAGGAAAAAGGCCTAATTTAAACTCAAAAATTAGATTGGGCCATTCATTGTCAACAAGCTGTAAATGAGATTAATATCAAGTTGAAAGAATTCAAATTTCGATACAGCTTTATGTGGAATTATGAACCTTAGGGTGTCTTGAGCACAATCAGATTAAAATGCAAGTTGTCTCCTTTCTTGCATGATTCCAAGCCACAGATTGAGAAATTTTCCAATCAAATTGAGTGGGAAGCAAATACTTTATTTGATGAAGATACACAGGATATGCGGGGAAGCAATGTACAGGAAAAACAAGTTGATCAAGCACAGGTTGTAACAGTGGATAAAGAGGTTGAAATTTCTCATAAAAGAAGCAGAGAAGAGGATAATTATATAGCTGAAACTATCACTGATAAGAAATTCAAAACCTATTATAGCAAAAGAACTAAATTGACTACTGAAGAAAAAGACAAAGCAATTGAAGTTGATGATGATAATGGCCATTATATTGATGATGAGGCAACCTTAATAATAAATGAGACACTTAGAGAACTTCAAAAGAGCCAATTTGAAACACAGGTTAAAGACACAATCATGGTTGAAAAGCAAACTAATGTTGAAATTCCTTCTTCTTCCAAGGAATCAGATAAAACAGATTCAGAAATTCAGATCAAGTTCATACAAATAAGAGAGAAGAATGAAGAAATAAAAAATGAGGTCTATTCCAAAATAAAGATAGTCTTCTCTCTGATTTTGATTATTCTTCTAACAAATTAGTAATGCCATTTTTGAAGCCTACAGTGGCCGATCCAAAGTCAGTGGCAGACTACTCAAAGACAGATTTGGAAGTAGAAGCAGATGCTGTCCATGAATGAGATCAAATATAATTCCAGAGGAGCAATACAGAGATGTTGTATTCAAATATAGTCAAAAAAACAATGAGCTCTGTTAAACTTCAGAAGACAGTGACAAATATGCAAAATCAAATGAAATTGGACAAAGCATCATTGCATGCTAATAGATTGAGGATCAAAGCATTGGAAGACTTGGTGATTGAAGCAGGCGCTGATCCAGCTAACATTGAAATTGCAAAGGCTTTAATCAAACAGAAAAATGAAGACATAGTTTCTCTAAGGAGGCAAATGAAATTGCCTCAAAGTGAACATCCCCAAGCAAAGGAGATCCTTCAACAAAAAACTGAAAATGATGAATTAAGTCAATCGGTTTTAAAAATGACTGCATAGCTCAAAGAAATGGAAATACAAACTAAAGCCTTGATGAAGGAGAATGAAGTATTGAAAAAGGATAAAGAAGTCATTCCTACGATTATTCCATTAGTAAGCACTGTTGTACCTTCTACTCTAGCTGAACATCTTGCATCTCAAGGGAAATTGGCAATTGCAGTGTCAATTTCATCAAAGGATAATTCTGCTGCTGCATCTTCAAATACACAGGTACAAACAGGAACAGAAATAGGAGCTACAGAGTTGGTAAAATCTTTGGAAGAGATGACTTTAAAGAATGATGAGATCAAAAATTTAAGAAAAGCTAATGCAAACTTGGAATCTGCCTACAAAGATGTTGTAATTACTTCCAAGGGCCATGAACAAAGAGTAAAAGCATTAGAAGAAAGGATATTGATCCTCCAAAAGGAAGTAAATCTCACAGATCAGGTTGCCTACATCAAAAATCATTTGTGGACAAAAATCACTGAAGGCATTCACTCACAATGACCTTCTATTCAGATAATATATGAGCAAAAAGATCTACTACAAGTTGCCTTAGCAGAAATTGACAAAACAAAGAAGGAACTTGGCAACAAACCACCACAAGCAATTCAACTCATATCATTTTTGAATAGTAAAAACAGGGAGGAATTAGAAGAATTGAAAATTCCTGACAGGACAGAGGCCATCCTTCAAATAAAAAAAGTCATGAAAAAAAGAAATATTATGAATAACCTGGAAGAGAAGTGTGATACAATGAAATTATCAATTACTAAATTCAAGACAAAATATGACTTGCTACTAGAAGGACTTCTAGATATTCATGGATTTCATGAGAAATTAATGGCACAGAAGGACTATGACTAGAAGATTAGAGCCCATGGTAAGGAGCAGGCTAATAAACCTTTGCCTCAAGGATCTCCAAGTGGCAAAGTACTACTTCAATATTTTGAGAATTTATTCTTGCTGGAGAATGTAATTAAACACATGTTCGTAGTAAAGCCAAATCATTAGGAGAATTTTGAGGTCTAAAATGGGCCTCCTAAGGAAAATGTACAATCAAAATTCACTTTATGAGAACCAATCACATTTTAGGAGATGACATCATCCCTAATGGTTGAGGTGGCATTGCTTGAGTTAAAGGTACTTACTTGTCACATTCTCAATGGTGAATAAAAAATCATGGTTAACCATGGTAGTGCTCTAAGTACTTTTAAAGTCATAAATTAAAGTACTCATAATAAATGTCATTTCACACTTTTTGAATAAAATATTATTATTGTCATTTCATATTTTTTGAAAGAAACAATGCATATCCTTACTCAATCTTCATGTATTTACACACTTTTCAATAAATATTATATTTGTATATTTTCAAATATTTATTTATAAATAAAATCAATTCAATACATAATATAAAATTCATACATAAAACAATATATTATATTATATTATTTTTATATAGTATATTAATTACATGTTATTATATAATTTAAATAATATAAATTTTAATTAATAGTATATTCTATAACTAAGAATTTATGAATTTATGAATATATATTTTATTTTATGTTGTTTAAGTACAAATGACAAATCCATTAGTTGTGCAATGATAGTGAATTTTTCTTGAAAATCTCATTCTCATTTATAGTCACATCAATACAATTATTTTATTATTTTTATTTTGGTACAACTTTTGAATTGAATTTAACCATGGTTACATGAATTTTGGTGCAAAAAGTGAATTGCAAATTCATAAATATTATTTTATTGTTTTAGCTATTATTCTATTATTTCCTTAGGAGGCCCATTTTGGAACTCAAAATTCCCCTAATGTTTTTCTAAGTACACAGAAGCTGATGAAAGCTGTAGAAAATTGAAGAATATGAAGATCCCCCCTGCTGAACAGTGGCAAGAATTCACAGATATGATGTGAATTTGACAGGTAAAGGGCAAGAAAATCACATAAAAAAGTCATATTCTACTGTTAATTTATGGTGAAAAAATCAGAGTCAAAGTGTATCAGATGTCAAAGTGTATTAGTAAAAGCAAATTGTTACTGCTGGTTATTTTTCAATTACAACAGTGGAACAGTGAAAAGCAGAGATAAAGAGTATCAGAACAGAAGGTTAAAATGAGGAGTATTCTACAAGTCATCTTCCATGAGATAATGTCTCAATTTCTAGCAACGCTTCCAGCTAATCAAAAAATCAGTTTGAATAAGATAAACAGTTCTATTTTTTCTTGTAAAAGAGGACAACTTGCAAACTGTTTTGTTGCTGTCCCTCTTCTTATGTAATATTTCCTATTTTTGCTTGAGATATTTTGTAAGTAATTCAATTGTATAAATATTTCATCTTTTGAAGTATTCAGGGTGTAATAAAATTATCAAGACTACTATAGAATTTTTTGTTGAAAACATTGGGATATTGTTACACCATTTTTTGGTCATCTAACCCACTATCATTAGATGGACCCAAGTACACCATGTAAGACCAATTTTACCCTAAGTAAAATTGTCTTTACTATGAAAAATAACTTAATAAAACACATTTATTAGGTTGTTTATGGTCTAAATAGGAAACCCCAAAAGGAAATATTAAACAAACCTATATTTGTTTGATTTTCCTGGTCATTTTTAACCCAAAACAAAGAAATTAATTAGATAAATCTTTATTTATCTTATTATTTTCTAGGAATAATTATTTAAATCTTATTTAAATAATATTCCTTGTTAAATATGACTAAATCACTCATAAATAATTAAATAAGTCATTATTTATTTGATTATCATCCAACCACTTCCTTAAAATGATAAATAAATCATTTATTTATTTATTACTTACAAATAAACGGATTTGACCCCAAGTCAAATACCTTTTCCCTCCAACAAATATAATAAAATATTCCATAAAAGGTGGATCTAGATTTGGTTAATGTTATTTTAATCATGCACCAAGATCTAGAATGACCCAATATTTTGTTATAAATAGGAGGGTTTTTCCTACCATTCTTCACCTTTTGTTGCTTATTAGATCACTCTGGATCTAAACTCTTGGTCTGACTTTGAGCCATTTTCATTGTCATATTTTCCATCATTTGCTGTGTGAGCTCCCTTTGAGTTCTATCTTTGTCTAGGTTTTCTACACCAACAAGAGAGAGAAATGCTAGATCTGAAGTGCTGAGGACTTCCAAGAACCCATCTCATTGAGGAGAATTGGAAACATCTTCTTTTTTTTCTCCCAGGTGCCCTTAATACAAAAATTCTTTCAAAATTTTTTCTTGTCTTGTCTATTAGATATATGGATCAAACCCTTCTTTTTACTGCTTAATTTCTTTCTATGCATAGATCTGGTTTTTTGCAGCTCTTGTCTTGATCAACTAACTGCAGATCTAAAGATATTGGCAGCCACTTTTGATGTTAGGGCTATTAGTTATGCGTAGCTAAGTGGTCTTTTTCGTACACTTCGATAAAGGATTCATACTAACAATTGGCGACTCCACGGGTTTTCAATTACGACTACTGTCGTTTTTCATATTCCTGCATATCCAGCTACTTCAGACCCTAGGGTTTCTTTTCAGCTTTTTTTTTCCTATTTTCATGTTGTTTTTCACCTATAAAACCCTAAAACGTTAGAATTTCTAACTTCTGCGTGTTTATGGCCCTATTGCGCAAGTGACAGACATCAGCCGCAACTGGGACGACAACTTTTCCGAAAATTTGCCGTTGGGACAACCGGAGTTGGAGGTTGCATTTTTCAGCCCAAAAACTGCGACCTGGACTCCAGGTCACACTTTTCAGCCCCTTTTCTGTGACCTGAACAGGAAAACAGGTCAAAACCTGCGACCTGTGCTTTTTTCTGCTGTTTTTCTGGATTTTGCTGAAGCTTCTGTCAGGGTTTTCCAGCCTCTATCTCCACCCGTTTGGACCTGTTTCTGATCTGTTTTGCTCATCTAAGTGGGAACCTAGCCCCCTAGGAGCTTGATAGCCTCCACTTTTGAGTGGAAAAGTTTATTTGTTTAATTTGTCTGTTTTTGAGTTTAAACCTTCCTCATCCTTTTTGAATCGATCCTCCAATCGAGATCCCTTTAAATCGGCCTCTTCTTCCTTTCAAATCACATAAGCCAGTTTTGATTGGACCTCCTTACAGACCTCCTCCCTTTCCTTTCCTCTTTTGCTAATTTCCTCCTTTTTTCCAAACCACCTTGCCTCTGCCTCTTGGTTGTGATGCGCACCTCTTTTCCATGACTTTCTCCATTGATCCTGCCCTTCGACTACTAGATCTATTGGCCTCTTTGAAATATTTTGACTAGAATTTTTTCCCTCTTTTAGATTAGTTGAGAGAGACACCTTCTTGGGTTCAATCGATGCACTAGTAGCCATTAATTTTCTATTATTTTAGGCATTATATCTTGTTTTGCGGCATTATTTTCGATTCTGCGGCACACTTTTTCTCTTGCTCTCAAAACGAAAAGGGTTTAAAAATTAAAATTAACACACGCCACACACTCACCCTAAGCGAAGAAGAGCCTGGTTTACACCGCCAGGCAAAGACTTTAAAATCAATTGACACTACACCTTTTTGCCCTTGTTTCGACATTGTAATCACTTGATTCTTCACCTCCCTGCCTTTTTCAGTCGTTCTTCTTCCCCTCGTGCCGTGTTTGTGTTGTCACCATTGTGCCCCCAAGGCGCGCCTCCCGGAGACTTCTTGGCCTTCACCCTCAGTTTCCGGTCGGTCGACCTGCTCCGTCCCCGCCATCGTCGAGCCAGTCCTCCTCCGAGTCCACATTCTGACTCCTCTTCTGATTCATTTGGTTCTCCTTTTACTTCTGGTTCTCCCCCTGTCACCTTCACTATGTCTGGTCCAGGGCCTAATGCTAGCAGTAATCCCGACCCTAATGCCGGAACTACTACTAGCGGAACCGCCACAGGAACTATCTCGGCTGCACCCTTGCTACCGTACATCGCAGGCCTCAGCCTCCCCGATTTCAATCAGTTGATCAACAAACCTATCCGCCACGATGTTGGTTGGCCTGCTATGCCAACCAAGCTCCCCTCTGACATCCCTAAGTTTGAAGGCCTTGCTGGAGAAGATCCAACCAACCATGTCCGATCCTTCCACATGTGGTGTTCCTCCAATTCCATTACCGATGATTTCATCCGTCTTCGGTTGTTCCAACGCACGCTTACCGACAAAGCTTCTAAATGGTATGTTGACCAAGCCACCTCTTCCCATACCACCTTTGCGACCATTGCCCAAGCCTTTTTATCTTATTTCCAGCTCCCTCTCCGATACGATACTGGTACGGAGCTCTTGACTTCCTTCAAGCAAACCTCTTCGACCTGCCTTTCTACCCATGTCCAGGAATGGCGAAGAAGACAGAGCTTATGTCGAGCTCCCCCCTTTGAAGATCGGGTTTATATGGACTGGTTCCTTCGCACTCTCTTAGCTCCCATTAGCAAAGATGTTGCCTCCCATTTCCCTCAAAACGAAGAAGCCGCCCTCCAAATAGCCTTGAAATATGACCTGATCTACGCTCAGTCTGGTTATGTTTATACCGTCCTTCCTGACCTCCCCAGGCCCGGAGGTGCTAACACCCCAGGGGCATCTCATTCTGCCGACGGTATCGTTGGAGCCCTTTCTCATCCGTATGCTCAACCTCCTATGGGCTATGGTCTCCCTCAGGGAGGGGCCAGCACCTCTAGCACTCTTCCCCATCCAGGTAGCATGTATCCAGGATACGACATGCCTCATCCTTTTGCCCAACCTCCTGCTTACCTCAATGTTTCCCAACCTAACCATTAACCTTATCCACAGCCTGGTGCGCCAGCTCCTCTAGCATATGCGCTTCCTTCTCCCTTACCTCCTCCAACCCCGCAACAACACCTACACTCTCCAGTATTTGCACAACAGTGGTGCGACTAATCCCCTTCTTCTCAAGAAGGGCGAGAGGCAATCCAAACCACCCCGCTCTCTAGTACTGGACCTAACTCAAGGCTGACCCTAACACCGCAACTGAAGAACAGTGGCATCGCCTGTCGGATGTGCCCTTCGCACAAATAAGCCTTGTTCGTGTTGCGGTGTTTATGGTCATTACACCCACGATTGTACCCTCTTACCATAGATGCGGTAGATGTGGGAGTCTCAAGCCACATTGCGAGGACAACATGCCTCCCCTCATGCTCCCCCTAATGTGGCCACTACTCAACCAGCTGTGTTTATTGATCCTTTCCCTTAGCAAGGATTCGTGGCTGCCCAACCACCTGACGGACAGGTCGCCACTCAACCTTCCCCTTCTGGTTCCTCCGATTACCAGATCCTCATGATGAACTCTGATCCATCCCCAACCGTCGACCTTCACCTTCAAACTCGGTCTCGCCAGTACCCCAAGCCTCCCGCTCAGTCTGCCCTCGAGTCCCCTTCTTCAGGTTCTACAGAGCCTCTTTCGACATCCAATGGCCCCTTACATATCCCTCAACCCAAAGTTGAGGTTCATACCAAGATTCCTAAGGGACCATTACGTCGAAACGCTGCTTCTGGTCGAGCTGCTCATTCGTATAGCATAGTAGATGATTTGGCACAATCTCCTACTGCCATTTCCACATTGGAACTCCTCTAGTCATGACCTTCCCAAAAGAAGGCTCTGCTATTTGCTGTGGGCGCTGTAGATCCTGCTGATGACCAAATGATTATTTTCGACGCCCATCAATCAGAACATCCTCCTCTTCCTGCTTCCGTCGCCTTCCAAATCCTAGTCAAAATCCGGAATGCCAACGTTTCTCGATGTATAATTGATGAGGTGGCATCCACCTGTGTGATGTCCGCTTCGGTTTGGAAGCAACTCGGATCTCCTGACTTGGCCCCTTCCACGATCACCCTTCGAGTGTGGGACGGCCATGCCTCCCTGCCCATTGGCCTTTTTCATAATTGTCCTATCACCCTTTCCGGTAAGACTGTTTGCGTTGACGTCGAAGTCATCGACGCCCCTCTAGACTACAACATTCTATTGGGGCGAAGCTACACCTATGCTATGTCTGCTGTCCCATCCGCGGTTTTTTGCAAGATGTCTTGATGTCTTTTCCCTCACAATGGAAAGATAGTCACCATCGACTGCTTGACTTATCATGAGCCAGTTCCCACTTCCAGATCATCTTCCTTAGCCAATAAGCAAACCGATTCCTTGACCGTTGTCTCTCCCGCGCTCTATAAAGACTCCTTCTTTTGCTTGAAAATTTCCCTGTCTCCCTCCTCCTCCTTCCTGTCACCGATCCCCACTTATCGAATGTTTGCATGATGCAATCGTTCCCGGCTGCCTCTTAAGCGAACACTTGTCAAGTAGTCGCCAACCTCGACTCTCACCCGCCTCACCGCCACCCGCCTCCTGTGCCATTCATCTCGCCCGGGCCGGACTCCCTCCGGCCCGCCTCCCACAGCACTGTATCCTTGAGCCCCCCATCCTCCCGGGCCTGCCTCTCAGGGCCCAACCATTCCTGAGCCGCCCTTCCTAGTCATCCCGCCGGTCGACACCTTCTCGGCTCCTCCTGCTTGTTTCCCCATCTATACGGTCCCCGTCATGGCCACCCTCTCTCTCCCTAACCTGACCCTGGGCATACCCGTCTGGTACCTTGACCCTCCAGCCGCTACCCCACCCGGTCACCCCAAACCCTACCTTGCTTTGACACCGGTTCAACTGGTCCCCCTCGCTTCCTCCGTTACCACTAGGCACCCCGCACCTCCCTAGGACCCTGCCCCTGTGGTGACCGCTCCAGGAAAGAAAGGCAAAGCTCGCAGGGGGGCAACCAATCAGGACCAAGCCGCCCTGACGAACCCTACCCCTCCTCAACCGCCAAAGCCCGCTATCCAGTGCGCTTTGTGCGATATTGTCGGTCACACCACCCATATGTGTCCTAAATTTCCACACCTCAAGATGCTGGTCAACGAGACGTTTTCCGAATCTGATATCCCTGAAGTCTACGTCACTATCCCGGATTCTCTCCCGAAACTCAAAACCTTGCGCACAAATCACCCTTGTGCTTTATGCGATTTCCATGGCCATTACACCCACCTCTGTCCCCGCCTTGACGAGTATCGTTCCTCCTTGGACACATACCGCCAATTCAAGGCTACGCATGACAAGATGCCTTCTCACTGGTTTGCGAGTTCTACTTCGATAGGACCAGAGGATATTCCTACTCCCATTCACATTCCTCCTCCCGTTGTCGAACCAACAGAGACTTCGGCCACCATTTTGTACCTATCGTCATCCTTGAGAGCTGATTCACCTAACCTTCGACCAGCAGACACTCTCGGTTCCCCCTCAGTAGACCTTGGATTTGCTGACGTTGCGCATGTGAGCCCTTCTCCACAATATGACCAGTCACACAGTCCTACATCATCGGATGATCCTCCTTCCTCCAGTCTTCCCATCTTCCAGTTCGATGAAGAAATTATGGAAGCCATGACCAACCCTGACTTTCCATGGGATGATATGCACTATCGCGCATACTTCCTCCCACAGCAGTCCCATGACCAATATGCTGTGGAAACCA